>CM075809.1:72485154-72873208 GCA_037975025.1 Excoecaria agallocha | reverse complement strand
CCCTGGTAGCTGAATTACAAGTAAAGCCTGATTTTGTGCATCAAGTTAAGACTGCTCAGTTAGAAGATGATCAGTTGATGAGCATTAAGAATAGACTTCAGAATGGCAGTGTAGAGAATTACTCCTTGAGTGATGATGGGAGCCTTTATTTTAAGCAAAGGCTTTGTGTTCCAAACCAAGAAGAGTTGAAGAAAGGTATTCTAACTGAAGCACATCATAGCAGTTATGCAATGCATCCTGGAGGCAATAAAATGTATCAAGATTTGAAAGCTTTCTATTGGTGGCCAGGTATGAAGCGAGATGTGACATAATTTGTAAGTAAATGTCTGATCTGTCAGCAAGTAAAAGCTGAGCACCAAGTTCCTTCAGGGTTGTTACATCCTTTGTTAGTACCAGAGTGGAAATGGGACCGAGTGACCATGGATTTTGTGACAGGCTTGCCACTGACTCAGAAGAAGCATGACGCCATCTGGGTGATTATAGATCGACTTACCAAGTCAGCTCACTTTTTGCCCATAGGATGGACTATCCTTTGTCTAAACTAGCAGAATTGTACATTAATGAGATAGTAAGATTGCATGGAGTGCCATCTTCCATTGTTTCTGACAGGGATCCGAGGTTTACTTCTCGATTCTGGCGCAGTTTTCAAGATGCTTTGGGTACGAGGCTTCACTTTAGTACAGCCTTTCACCCTCAGACAGATGGCCAGTCCGAGAGAATGATCCAGGTTTTGGAGGATATGCTCAGATGTTGCATTCTAGAGTTTGGATCCAGTTGGGAAAAGCATTTACCTTTGGCAGAGTTTGCATACAATAACAGTCACCACTCCAGCTTGAAAATGGCTCCTTTTGAAGCACTGTATGGTAGAAAGTGCAGAACTCCTCTATGTTGGACCGAATTAAGTGAAAAGAAGTTGGTAGGTTCTGATTTGATCCGTGATTCTGAAGAGAAAGTTCGAGTCATTAAAGGTAGATTGAAAGAAGCTGCGGATCGTCAGAAGTCCTATGCTGATTTGAAGAGGAAAGACATAGAGTTTCAGGTGGGAGATCGAGTTTTCCTGAAAGTATCTCCATGGAGAAAGATCTTAAGATTTGGAAAGAAGGGCAAGTTAAGTCCTAGATTTATTGGCCCTTATGAGATACTTTAGCGAGTGGGTCCCGTAGCGTATCGATTAAAGTTACCTTCTGAATTGGAAAAGATACATGACGTGTTCCACGTGTCTATGCTCCGTAGATACAGATCGGATCCTAGTCACGTGATTACACAGGAAGAGATTCAAGTGGCTGACAACATGACCTATGAAGAGGAACCAGTGAAAATCATAGCAAGAGAAGTCCGTCAACTCAGAAACAAGCAGGTTCCATTAGTGAAGGTACTGTGGCACCATCACAATGTAGAAGAAGCTACGTGGAAACCAAAAGCCACTATGAGATATCAGTATCCCCATCTCTTCAATACAGGTAAATTTCGAGGACGAAATTTATTTTAGTAGGAGAGAATTGTAATGGCCTCAACACCGGTCTGGCCGTGAACAGTAAATTCTGATGGTTAATAGTGCACCCGGACCGTAAAACGGATCCGAAAGTGAAAAATATTTTATTTGACTATCGGAAAATATTGGTCATGGTGAGTCCGGGGTTGAAATTTGAAGTGAAATCGAGGTCAAATAAACCTCCGAAAGTCGAAAATACGAAAAAGGTAGCGAGTCAATTTCCCTAGTAGGAAATGTGACTTGATTTTACATAAATTTTTAAAAATAGTAAATGAACTCCAAAAATTGCCATATTTTTCAGATCTTCATGAAATTTCATGTAGAATATTTTGGTATAAAGAAATGAATTTTTCGGCGATGTCGACAGTTGTCAAATCGAACCAGTTCGGTTGAATCGGACCAGTAACGGACTCCGATTGAGCCAAAATTTTGTGTACTACCTAATTTTGATGTGATAAGAATTATGAAATTGAAATTGGAGTGAGGAAATGGGAGAAATGATTTTGGGCTTTAAATTAGGTGTTAATGGGCTTTAATTAATTAACTAAGCCCATTAACTTAATTCAAGCCCACAAAGCCCAAAACCCAGCCTATTTAAAGGGAGAAAACTCTGGAATCAGCCAGCACATCATCCTCTTCCTCCTCTCTTCCTCTTGGCCGACTCCTCTCCACCATTTTTGTTGGAATTTTTCTTCATTTTTCTCTCCATTTCACACCAAATCAAGCCACCTAATAGAAAGTTCTGCCTCTCTAGTTAAGTGTTGTGACCTCCTCTCTTCAAATCAAGGAAGGAAATCAAGAAAAATTAGGAGAGAGAGTTTAGGGTTTCATTTGAGGTAAGTGAAACCAATGGGTTAAAATTATTTCTAAGGTGCCTACTTATGTTTTTGGGTGCCTAGAATTCATTTATGATGTTATTTTTAGCATTTGAGGTTGAAAAACTAGAGTTATAATGGCTTGAAAATTCGGTTCACTTAGGGAATCAAGGAGACTTGCAAGCTTCCAAGGCTAAAGGCAAGGAAAAGGAAGCTTAAGCACACTAGAACAAGAAAACAAGGTTAGTGGCTAATAAATCTTAGTAATTTCTTTGATTCCAATTAAGTACCCTTTATGTAAGTTAGGGTTTATGTGATAAAATGATGATTTAATTGAAATTAATGATGAATTAGTGTAACTAGACCTTGAATAAGCATGTTTAAATGTCTAAATGAATTATTGAATATTTATATAGTATACTTACCTTGATGGCCGAATTGCATCCTAAAGAAAACCTAAGTGGATTTTGTGAATTTTAATGAATTTAAGCTTTTAAATGATACTAGAAATGAAATAATATGCTTAGGAATTTTTATGGAATTTATTGAAATTAAATGAATATTTTAGAGAATATTTTCAATTATGTAAGTAATGAAAATATGGCATTTATATGAAATAAAATGCAAATTGATGAGAAATTGAATGATTTTGGTGAATTATGGTAGAATAATTCACAATCTATGTGAAAGAATGGAAAAAAATGACTACGAGAAATTTCGAGTAATGAAAAAAAATGAAAACGTTAAAGTTTGATTGCAATTTCTATGAAAATGTGCCCTTAGAATTAGTCTGGCAGTAAAAGCCTAGCTCAGGATATAATTGGCTAGCCATAGGGACATCTGTACCGCGGTGCAAGTCACGACGACTTGCTTAGTTATGGTAGGATCACTGATCGCCATAGCTTCTGTTTGTACCTGGTATCTGCTACGTGGAAAAATGGTCGTTGAGATCATTTTTCAGTCTATATGTGGCCCATGGGGGTCCACGTCCCGAGTATCCAGTCTGAGAATTTCTGTCGGCACTGTACTAGGGGCATGAAATGAAATGAAAGTGATAATAAGTTAAAAGAAATGAAAAGAATGATACAAATGAAGTTTAAAGTGGAAAAAGGACTTAAATGAAAGAAAATGAAAGTTTAGGGGCAAAATGGTAATTTTGCCAAAATGGGTAATTAATAGGTAAATATAAGTGAGAAATGATTAACAAGGGCAAAATAGTAATTTTGGAGACCTAACAGAGTCAATAAGATAAAATATTATGGTATAGGGACTAAACCGTAATTTTATCCAAAAGTAGTGAAATAATGAATAAATGATGAATAATGATGAAACTAATGTAAAGGAAATGAAAGTAAATGACTATAATGGCAAAATCGTAAATATTAAGGAAAAAGGACATTTTTGGAATTTAGCACAATTTTGAGGACTAAAAAGGAAAATTAGTCAACTGTTAAGAAATAAATGAGAATAAATGTAAATAATGTGAAAAACCGCTGTTTTCACTAAAATGTGATGAAAATGTTAAAATGTACTTATTTTGAAATTAATTGATTAAATAAAGTATATTAAAGAAATAAATATTGCAAAGAAAGTATTAGGATTGTTAGACACCACTGGGCATAGTTTATGCTCAGCATGTAGTTTTTACTGCATGCAGGTACAGCGCTGGAGGAGCAGTGATGCACAGAGTGAAAGACAAGAAATTTTGTTATTATGTAAATATTGTAGACTTTGGCATGTATATGAATGATTAATATGTATAAATATTTGGATATGTAAAGATATGTAAACATGTATGTGTGTTTGTGATGATGAGATGTTTTGAATTATTGGATGCTTGATGGAGATTTTGGAGAAAAGGAAATGATTGTTATAGAAGTGTTGTGCCTCTGAGAGGCTGTGTGTTGTCTGATTTTTCAGGAGGCTAGGCAAATACAGCCGTTATACTGCCGAAATTTTATTACGTGAATAGTAAATCGGGACAGTTATAGGTCATTGAATACCTAAGAAATTAGTAATATCGAATTTGGTGTTATTTAAAAGTAAATTAAAAGAAAAAAAATTTTCGATTTGCGTGCACTGTTTCGTATAATCGGAGTGATAAGGGTGTTACAACGTGCCCAAGAAAAGAGACTTCTTTAAGCCATAACTCACACTTACTCATCTTTGTATATAATTGCTTTTCTCTTAAAGTTTGTAATACAATTCTCAAGTGTTCAGCATACTCCGCTTCATTACGAGAATAGACAAGTATGTCATTGATAAATACCACCACAAACTGGTCTAAATAGGGTCTGAACACCCTATTCATCAGATCCACGAAGGTTGCTGATGCGTTAGTCAACCCAAAAGGCATTACTAAGAATTTGTAATGATTATATCGAGTTCTAAAAGCAGTCTTCTGAACATCTACATCCTTGAACCGCAGTTGATAGTATCCTGACCGTAGATCAATTTTAGAAAACACCACAGCACCCTTTAACTGATCAAATAGATCTTCAATCCGGGGTAAATGATACTTGTTCTTCACCGTTACTTTGTTGAGCTATCTATAGTCAATACACATTCTTAGGGTGCCATCCTTCTTTTTAACAAACAACACAATACACCCCAAGGTGATACACTAAGCTTGATGAAACCTTTATCCAACAACTCTTGTAATTGAAATTTTAACTCCTTCAAATCTGATGGCACCATTCGGTAAGGTGCTCTAGAGATAGGAGCAGTTCCAGGCAGAATTTCTATAGACAACTCTACTTCCCTTTTTGGTGGCAAATTCAGAAGTTCTTCAGGAAACTCATTGACTACTGGAATATCTTGAAGATTAATTGTCTCTCTCTTAGACTCAATTACCAAAGCCAAGAATGCTTCGCATCCTTTTCTAAGGAACTGCTTCATTTTTATGGCAGAAATGACATTGGCTAAGGTTTTAGATTTCATACCTTGAATCAATGTCTCTTTCTCCCCGGCATCTTTAACTACGACAATTTTAGCTTTACAATTCACTATGGCTTGATATCTAGACAACTAATCCATACCCAAAATTACATCAAATTCATGGAAAGGTAAAATAATTAAATTTGTTGGAAACTCTCTCTCTTAAATCATAATACGACAATTTCTATAGATTTCATTTATACATATATTGTGGTCCAAAGGACTAATTACACATATATCATAACTCATATGATCTACAGTAGGTATATTTCTACCCAAATCCCCATTACAAATATACGAGTGTGTAGATCCTAGATCTATAAGTACATGCACATCAGTATCAAAGAGAGAGAATGTACCAGTTATGACCTCAGGAGCATCAGCATCTTCTTGAGCTTTCATGGCATAAACTTTGACAGGAGGTGTAGGAGTGAATGGTCAATCCACTGTCTCAAAAACATTATTGGATTGTGCTTTAAATTGACCCAATCCACCTCTGCCTCTACCACGACCTCTACCTGAAGATGGTGCATTAGAAGCTCCTCTGTTACTTTGTTGACTAGAGGCTTGCTCCTGCTTTATAGGACAATATGCCATAAAATGTTTTGTGCTACCACATTTGAAGCAAACACCAATGAGCATTCTACAAGTGCTCAAATGTCACCTATAACAGTAGGTACATTCTGAAGCTTGGCTTTTGCCCTGTCCTGATGTAGTGTCTCTACCAGATCCAGCTGAAGTAAAAGTTCCTTGTTGTCTACCTCTAGATACAGGGCGATTACCAGACTCAACTGGCTGATCTCCTGGAGTCATTCTTGATCATTTCCCTGATGATGAACCATCCCGAGAGAAACTTCTTCTTTGTTCTTTTTCTCTTTTGGCATTCTTTTCTTTCTCAACCCGAATAATTGCTTGCACCAATTGATGATAATCCATCGGGTGCTGATATGCTTTTTCTAAAAGCTTAAATACCGCAAGTATACGGTGTACCGGTTATAGTACTTCAGATATCGACGATCCCATGAGGAAATGTTGATTTTAATCACCCACTATTACTACTCAATTTTAATCTTGTTTACGATGTTCAAAAGTGGAAATTAATTCTAACTACTCTATTGCATAAATTAATTAAATCCTAGATAAGTATAATCAAAGAAGATAATAAATATTATGAAACTAAATAATCATGCATTTGATACCATTATTTTAATTATAATTTTTAATCTTATTAGTAAGCCAAGTTGGAATAAATTTCTAATCCACTCTCTCAACATGTATTAGAATGCCTAAAACATGCAATTAAAGTACTAATTCTCAACTCTCGTTAATGAACCAGATAATTTTAATAACACATTTTAAGATTATCTACCAACCTATAGCAATTATCTCCACATGTGATCTCTCAAACTATGCTTTGATAATGAATTTCCTATTAACATTCAATAAGACATTGCTCTCGCTAACTCCCTTATTTATGACCATTATGTTAATTTTCAGAAAAGGAATTGCACATCTAAGGTCATCTTCCTTAACTTATAAAGATACTTATAAACTTTTAATAGAAAATACTACAATCAAAGATCAATATTATAAATGGAAATAGAAATTTGTTCATATATAATCAAATGCTAAACATAATATTCATTTTAAAGATTACAAGGAAGAAAAAATAAATTAAGAACAAGAAGAAGGGGATCTCTCAACCCTTTTCCCTTCACACAAGTTGTCTTTTTCCTTGCTTTTTGTCTCCTTCTTCAAATCATGAAAATAAAAGCTAAGTACTAAAAAATTGCTATTGTTCTCAAGATCACAAATTAAATTCCAAAATTATTCATTATCAAAATTCTGTTCATTTGGCATATATATGCCTCTCTAAAAGATATGACCCTTCAAGATAACTTTTCACAAAAGTTGTATTTTGTGGAGAAAAGTTACATCTCTTCATAAATTTTAACTCCTCATCTGCACTATGTTGCGCTCGCGACAAGACACGCCCTTGCTTGGCTGGCGCCGCTGGCTGTCGCGAGCTCTCCTCCTTTGTCGCCCTCACGACAAGGCATGCTGCTTTCCTTGCTCTCTTCCCCATTTGTTGTCGCGACCTCGCCTCCTTGTCACACTCGCGACAATTTGTAGCTTACATGGCTTTCTTCTTCCACTTGATCCCTTTAATCTTTAAATCATTCCCTTCTCCTATAAAACAAATAAAACAACCACACACACACAAAACACATAAAAGTAACAAAATATAGATAAAATACCAAAATAATAAACACAATACTAAACAAAACCACACATTAACACATAATATTTATGAGCTTTTCAAGCTCATATCAGGTGCAAAGAGATAGGCCCTATCAAGTGCTCCCAGATCCGATCATTCAACCCGTCTTCAAACTGGCGACAATTGAAAGTCCCTGTCAGCATGGGTTTTGGTGCATATTTACTCAAGTGACTAAATTTTGCTTTATATTCAGCCATTGGCATACCCTGCTACTTTAAGTTCAGAAACTGTTTCAACCTCTCATCTTTGTATGCTTCAATCACATACCTGTTTTTGAATTCTGCCACAAAGAATTCCCAAGAAAGGGAACCAGGTAGCTGAGGTTGTGTCTGAACTAGCTTCCAGCAATCATAAGCTGCTCCTTGAAGCAAGGACATAGCACAAGTCACCTTTTGATTGGATGGGCATTAAACTTTTGTAAATATCCATTCCAATCTTTTAAGCCATAGCTCAACTTTTCTCAGACTCCTCGCAAGTAGTACCCAAAAACTCCTTTTCACCATGCTTTCTGATCTTAGAAATAAGAGCTTTTGGTGCCGTCATCCTTTGTAGAATCTAAACCATGTTATGGGAAATTTTCAATAGTGCTTCCCCAGGCTTAGCAGCGGCTACACCACCTTGAGTGGATGCAGAAGATTCAAGCCAAGGAGGATTTAATTATCCAGATAGATTGCTTTTAGCCGATTTATCTACCACTTCACGATGTCCCTCCATATCTAACTATATCAAAAGAAACATAGGGACAACAACTATAAGCCAACATCAACAAGAAGTCTATTTCTAAGAACCTTTAAATTCCTATAGGCTATAACCGCCTAAATCAAGGCGCTCTGATACCAAAATTGTAATGACTATACTAGATTAATCTGATTCATGTTCCTAATTACATTTCATTAATCTATAATACTTGGAATTATAGCAATCTATTCAACTATCCTGTATCATAACATGTGAATTACATGTTAAAAAGGTATATAGAAATATATATACACTGTATAAGTCATATAAAATTAAGTCTGTTACATTAAAATTCTGCTGGGTTATTAATTACAAACCTTGATACTCACACTACTTCAATACAAGATACATCATGATCTAATAAAAAAGATACAAAATTGAATCTTATACATCCAAAATGATTCTTCCTAATCTAATGTTGCCTTTTGAAGTTGTTGGCTTTGTCCCTAAAGAAAAGGTTTAACCTGTGAACCTACACGAATAAACACCTGTGCTAAGCTATAAAGCTTAGTGGGAAACAAAACAATATGTTGATAACCACTCATAGTGGTTATCACCAAGCATACAACAACAACACAGAATAAAATGCATTCACTCCAATAATAAATAATGCTAAGTACATTATTGGAAGAAATAACTGCATCATTTCATCATAATAAATAAAGAATGCAAAGTATATATGAATGTCATTCATTGAATAAACTGCCTGCTTAAATTCCTATGGGTGTGGATAACGGGTGCTATGGATACTCGAAGGTATCAAATATATAAATACCCAAAGGTATTAAATCTGTGAATCCAATCGGGGTCAGAACTATGGTCTCGTTTAGAGACATACTGTGGACCCATATGGCTCAGACTATAGGAGCTGTGACTGTAATCCTATAGGCATGCCTATCTATCCACCACCAAGTTTTATGTGCAGGTAACAAATCATCTCACATATGTCATTAATTCATAATAATGCATTTCGGTATAAGATAAACTAACTCAAATTTATCATCATATAGCTTACAGGTAACAGGGTGTAACCAACAATTACCAATAAATAGTCATTATAAGCATTCAATCAGCCATATTCAAGCAATCATGTACATATACTAAGTATTATAATGCTTTTTCTTTATGTTTCTTTTCAATTCATATGATTAAGGGGTATATAACCCTATTCTTTAAGTTCAAATATGATTTACAAGCTTAGGAAGGGCTTAGGTAGGTTTAGACATTAATTGGAATCATAAAATTCCAAGTATTAAAATACAAGGGAAGGTCACGGTTACTACGAAATTCATGGTAACCATGACCCAAGTCAGGCAAAAAGGGTCATGGTTACTACCCAATTCATAGTAACCATGACATAAGTTGCACTTCGGTTCTGGACTGAATGCCAACTACCTCATGGTTACTAGTCTTTGAATGGTAACCGTGAAGTAAAGTTATAAGAAGGGGTCAGAATTACTACAAAAATCATAGTAACCATAAGCTAGGATGGATTATGGGTCTAGACTCAAAACTGGACTGCCTCATGGTTAAACCTAGTAACCATGATGCCCTAATCTACCTAATGGCAGATTTCTAGTTTTGGGTTCTAAGCCAATTTTAACCTGTTAAACAACATTTTCAAAAAATATGCCCTTCTACAAAGTTATAAGCCTATGTCTCTAGTTTCCAAAACACCAAAAATCATCTCAATCAAACCTGTAAATCTTCATATATGAAAATAAAACCACAGACTGATCCCAAAAATAGGGCAACAGTTATAACTAGAATTCAACACAAATTTTAACTATCATACAGTGAAAATCAATTCTCGATTTCTTCTAACAAAATCAAGATATATGAGTCTAGTTTCTATACCAACTGGATTTCTCAATTTTCATAACTATAGCCCAAGATATAGCCAAAATAATACAGACTGGTCCATTGAAGCTTAAAACAGATTTTTGTATCTTTCAACATAACTTACATATTTCATTTCTAAACCAATTTCAAGCTTAAGATCAACCCATAAAATATATAATATCATCCATAAACACATCCCTCATATCAAAACACCAATTACACACACACATAACCATGCAAGTTCCCATACCTTTTTAAAGTTCCAACTTCTCTTCACCCTTAAATTGCTTCATTTCCTTTCTTTTGGCTAGCTTCTCCTTCTAAGAAATAAGAACACCACCATGAATACCCATAACTCTATTCAAAGAACAACACATAACAAAATAAAAGACAAAGATACCTATAATCAAAACCAACTAAATCTTTTTTTCTTCTTGCAAAAATCCAAGAGATCTAGAGAGAGATTTTAGGGTTAAGAGAGGATGAAGATGAATGAAGAAATTCACCTTGCTTGGCCAGCCACGTCTCAAAATATCTCCCTTTCTCTCTTTTTCTATTGAGCTATTTGTCAATTATATGGCAAAATTGCTTTTTGATCCTCAACTTTCCTTTATTTCTAAGTATGCCTAAAACTAACCCTTTCATCTTTCAATTAGGTCCTTATCTATTCATTTATATTTAATTTATTATAGACCCTAATTATTAATTAATGAAATATTCTCCCAGGGTATCATGAGGGGCATTACAGATCTACAAAACAAAGAGGATAGAGTAGATATGGTTTGAGTACAATGACTCACTGGATGATAACTACAGCACACAACAGGCTAAGAACAAGTAAAGGTTCAGAGTAATTGAATAAAATATACTCATTAACTAAAAACAGAAATGATAATCCATAAATATGAATCATTTAGGGGTGTATTCTAGGACGATTTTATTTTTGGTTTTTGGTTTTTTTTTTCTTAAAATAAAACAAAAACATGTTCAGTAAATTTGTTTTCGTTTTCATTTCTACAAAAATTTAAGAAGTTATTTTGGCAACAAAAACAAAAATTAAAAATCTTTAAAATGTGATTTTTATGGTTTTGTTTTTATCAATAATTTAATTACTTCATTCTTATTATCACCACTCTGGCTACCACCACCACACCACCACCACTACCATATCACCACCATTACTACTGCCGCCACCGCCACAACCGTCATGCCGCTGCCATCGCCACCATCGCTGCTATCGCCACCCGTTACCGCCACTGCTACACCGCCGCTACCACCACCACACCACCGTTACCGCCGCCATCACCACCACTATCGCCGCCACCACTACCACCACCATTGCCACCACTGTAGCTACCATCTTTACCATCACCATCGCCACCACTGCAGCTACCATCTTTACCATCACCATCGCCACCACACTAACTACTATCACCACCACCACCACACCATCACTGTCATTGACACCATTGCCGCTGCCATCGTTGCCGCCTGCTACCATCATTACGCTGCTACTAGCACCACCACCACCACTACCACACCGTCGCCACCACCACCATCATTATTGCTACCGCCATCGCCACCACTGCTACTGCCGTCGTGATCATCGCTACTACCGCCACTGCACTGCCATCTCTACTACTGTCATTGCCACCACCACCAGACTATCATTACCGCTACCACTATCGCTTGCCACCATCATACCGCTACTACCATTGCCACTGGCCGCCTTTACCGTCGCTACGACCACTACCACCATATTTATGATTTTTTAATGTAATATATTTTAAATTTTGAATTTTATTAAATATTTAGTATTTAATATTAATAATTAGATTATATATATGCATAATATATATTAATGGATATTAGAATATTTTTAAAAAATAAATAGAAAAATAGTTTTTAAACAGTTTTTGAAAAACAAATATTAAAAACTAAAAATAGTTTACGGATTTTAAAAAACAAAAAAATAAAAAATGTTTTCAAACACACCCTTAGTCAACAAAATAATTTTAGATAAATAAATTAATATTTTCAAATCACATATCAAACCACGGTACAATTCAATAGGGTGATGATACTCTATACCACCAAAGGTTAGATAATGGATGTCCCCACCACAGACATCATGCAATGTTTCTAATGCAGATGTCAAGGGAATATGATGCATGATGGCAAGTTATGTAATTTTCTAATATGTGATATCTGTAGCGGATCCAGATGCAGATTCAGATAACAGATTGCTCAACAGAGCCATATACAGATACACATAATAACTGATCATATGTACCACTTTGAAAATAAATTTCATCAAATATAACATATAACCGATATTTAGAAGAAACCAGATATAATTTCAAATCAAAAAACAGATATAATTTCAAAGCAAAAAACAAATAAATCCAGATAAACTATAACACAGATAAATTCGATACAGTTCAAATAATTTCATATAGGTAAATCAATCATTTACCGAAACAAATAATAAACAAAAAAATAATTCAGAACTTGTTTTCAGAATCTAAAGCTCTAAACGGATATATTCGATTTAAGTAAGAATTAAATGAATAAAAATAACAGTTAAATCAATATAATAAATAACAACTAAAAATTTGCATAAAAACTAATACAATAAAAATTCATAAAAACTTGTAGAAAAGTTACTGTAAAGGTAAATTGCATAAATTGAATTGATAAAAGAATAAAGATATTTTAATAAAAATAGAAATTTAATAAACTAAACTATTTTGTATCAAATTTTGAAAAAATGGTCTTACAAAACGGCTGTGTACTGTAATTACCACTCACTTGAAATCCCAAATGAATCTAGTTGTACGATACGTTGAGCTACTTAATCTATCATGGGTGTATCAAAATTTCCTAATCCAAATAAAAAGATCAAATCCTAACTATTAATATAGCTAAGAACTTAATTATCCAAACGTCTAGTTCACTAACTTAGAATGGGGAAGAATCAAACCTTAAGTGGGATGGTTAATTATTTAATTATCCAAATACAAAGATCAAATCCTAACTATTAATATAGCTAAGAACTTAATTATCCAAACATCTAATTCACTAACTTAGAATGGGGAAAAATCAAACCTTAAGTGGGGATGGTTAATTATTTTAAATAATAGTAATTTAATTTCAAGTTCTTGATATATATAATATATATATATATATATATATAATATATATATATATATATATATATATATATATATATATAATATATATAATTTGCAATAACCTTTACTGCAATTCCCTTTCATAATCAAATACGGTAGTAAATTTTGGTTCAAACAAACAATTATCACTAAGACATCAGATAGTGTTCCCATCAAATTAATAATAATAATAATAATAATAATAATAATAAATTTTCCGGTGGATTATGGCCAAAGAATTTGACGGAGCACTTAACATTCCTTATTTATATGCATTAACATTCAAAATTTGTTTTAGGAATAATTTAGGTAAGATGACTAAAACCAATTCAATGAATGCTTTCCGTAAAGAAATAAAAAAAAGAAAAAAAAAAATAAAATCAAAATATGCCGTTGCGAAATATCAAGGAATTCCGAAGACAGCACACCGAACAACAATAGTAAAAATAAAATAAATGGATTAATTGGATGGTTTAAATTAATTTACCTTAAACGATATTGTAAATGGCAAATTATAAGATAAATTTGAATTGATCCATTAGATATTTGATTGATTTGTGTTGAAAAATAAAATAGATCAATTTTGGGTTGACCTAATAGATATTTATGTGGATTGAATTTTGATTAATTTTTTTAGATAAATTTTGGTCGAACCATAGGTTTGGTTCAATTTTGCCAAGCCTACTCAGCATTCAAGTAAGTATTTTGTGAATCTGATTTCGTTTTCCATAATACAATTTTCTTTATTATTTTGTTAAATTTCAGGTGGCAAAATATCTTTGATAACATTTGTTGTGTAATAAAAATAATAGATTTCTAGTGAGTACTTTATTTTATTTATTCAGATATGCCTTTTTCTTAATTTCATTTTAGTTACTTTCCCTGAAAGTTCATTTATTTGTGTTTTAATGTTCATGGATCTGCATGTCAAAATATTTTCCTTTTAAATTTTTATTTTTTATTATGAAGTTTCATTTTATTTATTTTATTTTATTTTATTTATACTTTAGTGTTATTTTTATTATATATTATAAATATATTTGTTTATTATTTGTGTTGTCTATTTTATTTAATGCTTTATATATATATATATATATATATATATATATATATATATATATATATATATATATATATATATATATATATATATATATATATATATATATATATATATATATATATATATATATATATATATATTTCATTTTGTGACCTATTTTGTGGCATGTTAATTAGACTTTAAGCCCTAGTTAAATTATGACCAGCTTTTAAACTTTTAGTTAGACTAGGTTTTGTAATTAGAAAATTAGATGCCATTTCGGCCTCTATGCGTAATACACCAAATGAATTTAGCATCACCCATCTACTTAGCCTGAGCCCAAGCTTGACTTTAATTTTATATGGATTTAAGCAGACTTGGGGAATGAAAAATCCATATAAATCCAATCAAGAATCTCATGGATTATTTGACCTGCAATAGAAGAAAGTCTATTGCATTGATTTACATAACATCAAACATTTGTTCTTCATAAGAACCTCTTATGGTTGTCTGCTTCTTTTTGATATTAATTCTCCTTCATTCACTGTTCTCAACCCAATTACAAAGGCTGCAATTCAACTTCCACCAACATTGAGGACTAACTTTGCTCATTTTGAAAAAATATCCAGCCAACCTATTCCTCCGTAAATAGAAACACTAGTAAGGTTTTTTGTGCAAGGCTTTTAGGCTTCTAAGCTCATAACGAATCTAAACCTTTATTCTCTTGTTGCTTGTGTACAATTTAGCATTTCAAAATGTAATTGCTAATCCTAGTTTGTTTAAGATAGTATGGGTTTACATACATTTAAATACAAATTATAAGAGACTCTTAGTTAAACATCATGATTATCCATATGACAAAAAGTCAATGATTTAACTTTTCCCTTCCATATTAAGTTGTCATGCAATAAGTCATTTCTCCATACTTATATCTCATTCGTGAATTAGATATGGACCTGTATCAATTCATTCACGAACTTATTTAATTATTATACTTTTATTTTTTATTTCCCAAATGCCCATGTGAATTTCATTTACGTTGCACTTTACTTTAGCCAATGTTTTCTAAACAAAGATCTATAGGATTACTTGAAAAAATTCATGACTCAATGGGGGTGGTGAATCCTCTATGGATCGCTCAACCACCTCTAAGTAATACATGTTATACCCAATTTCCAAATTATATATACACACACACACCCCTTCTAAGGAGTAAAAGTATCACATTTGTTACTCTAGATACTTTGTAATTTCAAATCCGAGGATACTAACACCACTAATATGATAAGATAGTTCGTTGATATAGTATATCTATGTGAAGTTTCTCATAATAGGTTTTTAATATACTTGTTCTTCTAACAAGTATTCACATGTTAACTTTGCTCATTTCATAATCACAGCTAATAAAAATTACTGCTTAAATTAGCCAACAAATATAACATGTGTTAGTTTATTAGTATTAACAATGTCATGCCTTGTTAATACTACAGCTAGAAATATTTTAGGTATTAATATATTTACATACAATAAATGTCTTATATCATGAACTCTTCTTCATAATTAGTTAAAGTTATATGCATTCAAATGTTATAAAACATTAGCACTAATAAATGAAGAAATGTCTTCATTATTGCCTTTGTATTATGTTTACATGCCAAGAGTTTTGTTAATTTGTTTAAGTTAAGTGCATCCAAATATTATAAACATTTTTGGCATTTATGTTTAAAGTAGTGTTACACATCATCAAAAGGAAAGGCGGTTGTAAACCTAGCTGAGTGTGAGGCCCTGAGGTCGATGGAAAAAGTGCCTCCACCATCCCCACTGGATGATAAAACTCGAAAGAAACGTAGGAAGGTGTTGGAGATGAATATCGAAGTGGAGAATTATGAGGGGATTGAGCAGTTAGTCAGAAACATTTTGCGAAATCCTTTCGATATGCCTTATTCGACAAGGCTAAGAAGCAATATGGTGACAACATTCCTTTCCTCCCACGTAAGGTTCATAATGGCATGTTCAGTTATGATTTTGATGAAGATATGGATAGGGAGTCAGATTTGAACAAGAAAGATTCGGATTCTGAGAGTAGTAATGATGAGGAGATTGCGATCTCAGTACGGAAGGGTTTGAAGAAGTTGGAAGTGTCTGAATGATTGGAAGCTCTACTAGCAAAACCATGGAAGAAATTAATTATGGTTTGTCTTCTTGGTAGAATAGTCACGTATAGGGTGTTATGTAGTAGGCTGGCATCACTCTGGTCATTGAAAGGGTAGTATAAAGTAGGGTATCTGGGTAATAACTATTTCCTCGTTCACTTTGACTTATTTGATGATTACATACATGTATTGATGGGAGGACCTTGGACCATTATGGGTCATTACCTGACTATCCAACCCTGTCATTTGAACTTTTTGACGAATAAAGATAGGTTAACTTATGTTATGGCATGGGTGATGGAATATAATATGGTATGTACATGATAATCATTCAGCGAAAAAATAATAAAATCGATCATACATACCACGTAATCCATAAACAAGAATCGAAAACATACAATTTTAGGGTTTTAAAACTTACAATTTTAGATGCACTTCAAGATTTGATTTTGATGATGACCAATAACTAAGAAGGATTTATTCACCTTAGATCTTCACCACCAATGCCAAAGGAACAACCTCTACGCCACTTCTCTCTATGTTCACACACACAATTGTAAGGAAGGCTTAAAATTAAGAGTGCTAGCTCTATGTGTAAATAATTGGCAATGGTAATGGATTGAAGCTACAAGGTCTGATCTTGTACTCCCTTTTGGTGGCTATTTCTACCCAAGAACACAAGAGAACAAGGAAGAATCATTTCCCCTTGTGAAATTCGGCCAAGAGTGTGAGAGAGATCAAATTCATGCCTAAGGTTTTCTTTTGTTCACCAATATATATCATTTAATTTTTGGCAAGTGTTAATTCCGAATTTTACTACCACAAGATAGTTAATTTAGCCTCTATCACTTCCTATAATCAAGTGACATATATTAATTCAAACTCTTTTGAATTTTAAATTCAAATTAATTCAAAATAAACATAAGACATTTAATCAAAATAAATCACTTAATTTAGGAATATGGTTGCAGAAATTTCTATTGAATTTATCCTTGGATTTTTAGTTACCTTATCTCTATTTAATTAATTTATTTTGATTTAAATGTCATTAGGATTTAATACTCAATTAACTTAATTAATCCAAGATAATTAATTAATTGAAATTAATCCTATTGGGCCGAATCTTTCTCTCTCATAGACCAAGGTCCAATAGCAATTTTAATACCCATTACATACATTAATTTGACTTTAATTAAAAGCCCAAATTAATGCCCAATCTTCTATTTAAATATTTTAAGCCCAATACTTTGTGTGCGATCCTATAGGTCCATTTAATATTGGTAATGAATTAATGAATTAATTCAAAGGCTATATATATTCTCTAGCAAGATATTATAGCATTCCAAATTAAATGAAAATGCAAATGGCATTTAGTGACCTAATGCAATTTTACATAGTCCCTTACCCTTAAATATCAGAATTAATATAAGGCATGGAACTAGTCATCCTTATATATACTAATTCCTTTCTTGATATTCTAGTGACACTAAACTCTCAGATAAATAATGATTACTCATTATTTTATCTCGGTATGGCCATACACTTCTTAGTTCACTGATCAAGTGGCTGATGATATTTTCTCTCTTATCGAGAGGGGTAATCCCTTTACTTCTCTCATGCTCTCTAACATGGATTAGTGCATACCCATACTTGTCACCCTGTTACGAGCACGTTAGGTGTATGTCAAAGTACACAGTAATTCATAAAGAGTTTCATAGAGATTTTAGGTCTAAGAACTTCGATGCAAAACTTGCACATGAGAAACACTTATGACTTATACCATGTAGTGTTCTTATGAACGGATCGAATCCATATACCATGTTCTAAACATGTATCTATCATCTCTGAATGACACTCTTGTCCTTATGATCCGTAAGACAAAACTCATCTTATCAGAGAGAGCATACTAGTCTTAATTCAATTGTTATTCCCATAACAATGACTGACTAGGGATATTTAGAATGAAGTGTCATTTGTTTCAAGATCTTACAACCATATGCCTCACACATGATAACTTAAACTGAAACAACATTCTTGGATAGTTCTATCAATTGATATGCACAGAAATACAATAGATAAAACAAATACCTCATTTATTAACTAAAGTATTTTATAACAATGCATTAGGGCTAGGGCTTACACTAACAATGGGTTCGTTTCCCAAAATTTCCTTTACATTATTATCATAAGCACATTCTACGCCGGATATGTGCAAGTATTGGGAGACTGATCAAGATAGATTATAACATATCTGGTTAGATGTGGGCCAAGTTTACTCGTATTACTATAAACTGGACCTAACGAAACCACCGGTATCTCAAATTCATATTAAAGATCGGGTTATTAGTGTCGAATATGAAGGTCTCTGTAAAATTTATTTTTTATGTGGAAAATATGGGCACCTGAAGGAACAGTGCACTTAGTGATTTAATACGGTTCCTATTAAGATTACAAGTGAAAATGCACAAGATAGTAATAATTCTAATAAGAGGTCGAGATATCATGTGGGTGGGGGTAATGTTACAGGTTTGAACTTTGGACATTAGAAGGTTGTTCAATGGAAAATGAGGAATATATTTGATGCTAGCAAAGTTCTAGGAGTTGGATTAGGGATAGAGGACGTAATGTCTCAGGGTCAAAATTTAATGTTCTGAATAATTTTAGTGAGTTGGATAGGGAATAGGGGGCTGTGCAGAAGCATGAATTTCAATTGGTGGAAAAAAAGTTGGGGGCTAGTTCTTCAAAATGGATTGTGTTTGGTAAAACCTTGATGGGCGGTAATAGTAATGGTAAAGGTTAGCTCTCTGTGGAGCAAGCTATCTCTATACATGATAATATGCTATTCAGTGATGTTGGTATTAGTATTATGCCACAAAGTCCACAAGATGGTTAGCAACGTGATATTGTAGGAGTTGATGTTAGTTTTGAAAGGAAAGATATGTTAGACAAGGAGAACCAAAATGTGAATCTGGGAGTAGTGTCTTCTGACTCTTCGAAATCTAAGGTTATGATGTAGGGGGTGAATGGTATTTCTAGGTTATGTATATGGTGTCTTCAATCTTGGACTCAAAAGTTCATAAAGCTATGGTGGTTCAGTACCCAGGTAGTGTAAGGCCCCAAAATATACCCCAATAGGATTAGTGCATATTGAAAAGAAAGATTGAAAAGGTTTCAGTGCAAAAAAATTGTTAATTATGCAATTGGAATGTAATCGGTATTAATGTAAAAGTAAAGGGTAATTTTGTAAATTGTCAATCAGAGATAAAAGTGTATTGCTAGTGAAGAATAAAGGACTCGATTGAAAGTTTATATATTAAGTTTAATGTCAAATGTATAATTAAGAGATAGGAAAGGGAGCAAAATTTAATTTATTTTAGTCAAACAAGTGACCCAATGAGAAGGGGGCAAGTGCTTATTCTAGAAAGAGGGAGAAAAATCAATAAAGAAGAGGAAAAGTCTGCTTTTTTCTTTCAAATGAGGGCCAACCACTATTTGGAAAAGCTTTCAACCCCTTCTCTTTCTCCTTCATGCTACCCTCTTGAATAAATTTCTATCTAAGAAAGGCTTGAGTACTTTGATTGATTTCAGCATATTAAGGTAATAGAAGTAAGGTTTTACGTAAAAAGAGATTCCTTATTTCTTTACTCTTTTCTTTAGAATGTAATTTTTGTTATTTTGAGTTGTGATTGAGTGATGTTTTATGATAGTGGTTGAAAAGAGTAGCAAAGGTAAATGAAAGGTGAAGAAAGATCTTTAAGAATTTAGGGTTAGCTAACTTTTGAGGTTTGGGAGTTTTTCTTCCCTATACTATATGTTTATTTTATTTAAGCATGTTTATATGCTATAATTGCTTTGTAATTAATGATAGAAATAATTGTTGTTATGGTTGTTGTAAGAGAAGGATGATTTGTGCCTTAAAAAGTAAAGTAGTGGAAATTTGCTTAGGGTTCATATGAATCAATTTTAGTGTAAAGTGCATAACTCCTTCAGTAGGTTTCATATTGATATGATTCTAGTTGAAAATGAAAGATAAGACATAGATATACAAACTTATAGATGAAACCAAGACCTGAATCTATTTCTAAGGCCCTCGAAATTTAACTTAAAGTTGAATGATGTCTGCTGCCATGCTAATGGGATCAGTCTATAATGTTTTGTTTATATATTGGGATTTAAAGGTCATAATTGAGTGGTTTTTTATGTTTTGGAAACTAAAAACATAGTGGAAGAACTTTTTAGATGAACACTTCCCTGAAAACATCATTTTCTAGGTCAAAAATGATAAAAAAAAAAGTTGAGACTGGAAATCTGCCTATGGGCAGAATAGATCTCACGTTCAACAGGAAATTTTTGCCGACTATGACATAGCCTAAATTTCAATGCAGAACCAAAATGGAACCTACATAATAGTCAGCAGATATTACCTAATGACCATAACCCCCCCTTCCATAACCTAGGCCATGGTCAGCACTCTTTTGGTACTGACTGTGAGATAGGCTAAATTCAGTACAGAACCAAAATGACATTTATGTCACGACGAGTACCTATTTAGCGATTACCGTGACCCTTTCTTGCTTGTTCTTAAACTTGAGTTTGAGGTCCCAAATTGATACCAAAGCATACCTAAACACTTTTAGAGTGTTTTAAGTGTAAAAACAAGAGTAATAAGTGACATAAATGCATGTAAAGCATAATGAATTAATGAAGTAAAGTTAAATACTAAGTTTTAATGCATATGAATTTATCTATTTAATAAACATAAATAGTTGTATTAGCAATGTTATGTGTTACTAAGTGAATGAGGAGTATGTTGTATTGCATCTCTAGTGTAATTGAATAAGAATGACATGATATAATGATATTATTGCATGTTTTATCGAGTATATGGATGCCATGATTCTAAATGTATCAAATGCAATATTCTTGAGTGATTAGTGACTTGTTGAAACCTGAATTTCTCATATTATTGAATAGATAGGCATGCCTATAAAGGGGATAGTGATTGCAACTATCTACTGATACGATACCTAAAGGTGTCGCCTGATCCAAGACTATTACGTCTTGCCTATATGATACTACTTGTCAGTGTCGAGTGTCTATACCCATATCCATAATTAATAGAAATTCAGCATGTAGTGTTTACTGCATGTAGGTTCAAAAGATTGGTTGGAGCAAAAAGCACACTAGATTGCTCAGTGATGACTATAAATCAAGGTATTTCTCATACAAGCATAATTATATTACTCATGCAAAATTTATTGAATTTATATCAAAAATGCAAATTTCAAATTTCTTAACAATCAATATAATTTACTACCATTATTTTAGTAAACTTTTCAATTTAGTCCTTACTTTTACATTTAATTAATAAGTTACCCCTATTTACACTTTAATTACAAAAATGCCACTAGTTTAGTTATTTTCACTTTCCATTCAAATTTTGGCATGCAAAATTACCAATTGATCCTTGTTTTAACTTTTTCATGTAAAATTACATTTTAATCCTTCCAATTTATAAAAGTTCAAATTTAGATAGTACGATCACCAAATTACCATTTTACCCCTAAAATTTTTATTTCTTTTTAATTAGATCTTTTTTCTTTCTTTTTGAATTTTTAACTTATTTTTACATTTATGCCCCTAGTACAATCCTGATAAAAATCTTCAGATCAGATATATGGGATATGGATCCCATAGGATCACAACACAAACTAAAAAATGATCCCAAATGACCATTTCTCACATAATAGAATATAGAACATATCAGATACTATGGGAGATCAGTGATTTTACCATAGCAAAGCAATTCATCATGACTTGCACCGCGATATAGGTATCCCTATGGCTAGCCAATTATATTCTAAGCTAGATTTTGAGCGTCTGACCACTACTAAGGGCAAAATTCACTTATATTTCCCTTCACTTTCAAATTTTTGACAGTTTTAGTAACTTTTTCATTACAATAGATCAGTCCATCAACTTTTCCATTACTTTTGCACAATTTGTGAATTATTTTACTATAATTCACCATTTTCACTTAATTAATGAGTTATTTCACAATAATTCAACAAATACATTATATTTATAACCTATTTTTCTTTTCAAAAATACTCAAATAATTTTCATAAATTATACAAAAAATCATGGATATAATATTTCATCTTTAGGTTCATTTCCTAGCATAAATCATCAAAAATACATAAAATATACTAAAGAAAACCATTTGAACATATAGGGTTGCTCACATTACATATACTTTTAATTCAAATTAAGCACTCTAATAGCCATATTTAAGGTTCTAAATCATTAATCTAAGGTCAATTTTAATTATACATGCATTTTCACTCATTTTTCCTAAGTTACATAAAGGAAAATCATGCCAATTCATGAGAAATAGATTGATTTAGGAGCCACTAACCTTTCTCACTAGCTTTAGGTCCTTTAAGCTTCCTTTTGCTTTCCTTTGACCTTGGATAGTTGTCCCTCACTTGGAGAACCTACCATGATCGAATTCTTTAACATAAGAAATACTACATTTTTTTATCTCAAATACTTAAATTAACAACATAAATAAACTCTAGGCATCTAAAAATACTTGTAGGCACCTAAAAACAAAATTAAAACCATAATTTTCCCTTACCTCAATTTGATACCCTTTACTTTTCCACTTGATTTTTCCTACTTATCTTCCTCTAATTAATGAATAGAGGCTTAAAGAATCATTTAGAGTGGTAGAACTTCACTTAATATGCCTGGATTGAGAGAGAAATAGAGAGAAAACTTCAAGAAATTTGAGAGAAATGGTGGCTATGGTAGTTTAGCCATAAAACAGGGAGATTATGGCTGAAGGGATAAGGATGGATGGACCAAAATCTCTCACTCAGCTAGCTTTTATAGTGGTTGACTGGGTTGGGCTTTGGTTCAACCTAGAGTTGACTAATTTAGGCCCAAAAGCCCAAAATCAAGCCCAATATGCTATTTTCATTAATTCTCCCACTTTCCAAATCCAAATCATCCCAAAATTGATTACATCATTCTTATCATATTTAAAATAGGTTGTACATAAAATTTCAACCTAATCGGAGTCCACTACTGGTCCAGTTCAATCAAATCGATTCGATTGAATAATTACTGGTGTCACCGAAAAAATAACTTTTTACAGCCAAAATATTCTATAAATCATTTAGACACCTTTGCAATTTTTGGTATTTTTTACACCTCATTTTCTATTTTTAAATGCTTGATCAAATCTAGATCAACCTAGTTACTATTTAAACCAAATCGCTTCGTTTTTCATATTTTTGACTTTTGAAGGTCTATTTGACCTCAATTTTACTTCAAATTTTAATCCCGAACTAACCATGATCAATATTTTTCGCTGATCGAATAAAATATTTTTCACAATCGAATGTACTTTTCAGCCCGAAAGCACTGTTCACTATCGAAAACTACTATTCACAGCTGATCTGGTGTTCAGACCATTATAATTCTCCCCTACTAAAAAAAATTTCATCCTCAAAATTTACCTATATTGAATAGCAGAAGGTAATGTTGTCTCATTGGGCCCTTAGATTCCCATGTTGCTTCTTTTACATTATGATGGTGCTATAGTACCTTTACTAATGGAAACTATTTGTTTCTGAGCAATCTGATCTCCGTTGCTAAGATCTTCACTGGTCTTTCTTCATAGGTCATATCAACCTGCAATTGGATTTCTTCTGGTGTGATCACATGGTTAGGATCAGATCTGTACCTGCAGAGCATTGACACGTGGAACACATCATGCATCTTCTCTAACTCCGATAGTAGCTTCAACCGATAAGCTACAGGACCCATTCCTTGAAGTATCTTATAAGGGCCAATGAATCTAGGACCTAACTTGCCCTTCTTGCTAGATCTCAGAGCCTTTTTTCATGGAGATATCTTTAGGAAAACTCTGTCTCCGACCTGAAACTATATATTTTTTCTCTTCAGGTCTGCATAGGATTTTTAATGATCCATGGCTTCTTTCAATCTACCCTTGATGACCCGCACTTTCTTTTTTGAGTCACAAATCAACTCAGATCTTACTAGCTTTTTTTCACTCAGTTTTGTCCAATGCAAAGGAGTTTTGCATTTTCTTCCATATAAAGCTTCAAAAGGAACCATCTTTATACTAGACTGGTAGCTATTGTTGTAAGCAAACTCTTCTAAAGACAAGTACTTTTCCCAACTGCTACCAAACTCTAGTACATAACATCGCAACATGTCTTCCAATATCTGAATCACCTACTCTAACTGACCATCTATCTAAGGGTGAAATGTTATGCTTTAATGGAGCCTCATACCTAGAGCTTCTTGTAGACTTTTCCAAAAATGGGAAGTAAATATATGATCCCTGTCATAAATGATAGATAATGGCACTCCATGCAACCTCACCACTTCATTAATGTAGATTTTTGCTAGCTTGATCAAAGGATAATCCATCCGCACTGAAAAAAATGAGTGGATTTGGTGAGTTTGTCAATGATCATCCAAATAGCATCATGTTTCCTTTGAGTCACTGGTAATCTAGTTACAAAATCCATATTCACCCTATCTCTTTTCCACTCTGGCATCAAAATAGGATGAAGCAATCCTAAAGGAACCTAGTGCTCTGCTTTCACTTGTTGACATATCAAACATTTACTTACAAACTATGTCACATCTTGCTTCATACCTGGCCACCAATAATAAGCTTTCAAATCCTGGTACATCTTGTTACCTCCAGGATGCATGGCATAGCTACTATGGTGAGCTTCAATAAGGATGTTTTTCTTCAATTCCTCCTGATTGGAATACATAATCTTTTCTTGTATCAGAGACTACCATTATTATTCAAGGAATAGTCTCCATCACTGCTATCCTTAAAGCTTGTTCATAGTGGCTATCAGTTAGTTATCTTACTTCTGAGCCATCTTTACTTGATGCATAAAGTCAGGCTTCACTTGTATTTTAGCTAATAAGGCTCCATCTAATGCCAAACTCAAACTGACATTCATAACCCAAAGAGTTGCAAACATTATCATTTGTCAATAACACTTATCAATCACTTATGCATATTCATTTGAAAGAATTCACATTACCTGAAATGAATTTTCTGCTAAGTGCATCAGCCACTACATTAGCTTTTCCTGGATGGTAGTCGATAAAGTAATCACAATCTTTAATCAACTCCAACCAGCATCTCTGTCTAAGGTTGAGCTCCCTCCTAGTAAGCAGATATTTCAAACTTTTATGATCTGAATAGATGTAGCATCTTTCTCCATGCAGATAATGCCTCCAAATTTTTAGAGCAAAAATAATGGCTGCCAGCTCCAGATCATAAGTAGGATAATTCTTCTTATGAGTCTTAAGTTGTCAGAAGGAATAAGCAATCATCTTGCCTTCTTGCATCAATATGTAGCCTAAACCATTTCTAGAAGCATCACTGTAGATTAAAAAATATTTGCTTAACTTAGGTTGGTAAGAATATGAGCTTCTGTCAGCATACCTTTAAGCTTTTTAAAATATTATTGGCATCTGTCAATCCATACAAACTTAGTATGCTTCTGCAGTAGTCGATTCAAAGGTATTACAATAGTTGATAAGCCCTTTATAAATCTCCTGTACGTAGTACCTAGCTAAATCTAGAAAACACCTCACTTCTGTAACATTTTTAGGTGGCTTTCACTAAAGAAATACTTCAATCTTTGAAGGATCCACCTGTATACCCTCAGCAGACACTACATAACCCAAAAAGGATATTTCATTCAACCAAAAATTACATTTACTGAACTTGGCATACAATTGCTTTTCCCTCGAGGTCTGTAGAACAATCCTCAGATGCTTGTCATGTTTTTTTGATATCTTGGAATACACCAAGATATCATCAATAAAGACCACAATAAACTAGTCCAAATAAGGGTGAAAACCGTGTTCATCAAATACATGAAGGTAGCTGGTACATTTGTAAGGCCAAATGGCATAACTAAAAACTCATAATGGCCATATCTAGTGCGAAAAGCAGTCTTAGGCACATCTATTTCTTTCATTGCCATTTAGTAATTACCCAATTTGAAAATACACTCATTCCCTTCATCTGATCAAATAAATCTTCAATGTGAGAAAGGGGGCATTTGTTCTTAATAGTCACTTTATTCAACTATCAGTAGTTAATGCATAATCGAAGTGTCCTATCCTTCTTTTTCACAATCAAGACTAGTTCTCCACAGGGAGACACACTGGGGGCTAATAAACCCCTTGTTAAGTAATTCCTGTAGCTGAATCTTCAATTCTTTCAATTCTACTGGTGCTATTCTATAAAGAGCAATAGAGATAGGAGCAGTGTCTAGAGCAATATCAATAGAGAATTCCACTTTCCTGTCAGGTGGTAAGCCTGTTAACTCATCAGGGAACACTTCAAGGAACTCTCTGAAACCTTTGGACTATCTCTTTTTTCCTCCATTGCATAACACAAGTAAGTGATGCACCATTTTATAATAAATCTTTTAGCAGCTGTAGCAGATATGACATCAGATAAAAAGTCGATTCTCATACCTAGAACTATGATTTCCTAACCCTCTTTAAGCTTTAAAGTGACCCTCTTTCTTTTGTAGTCTATTGTCACTTAGTGGGCGGATAACCAATCCATTTCCAAAATCACATCGAACTTGTGAAATGGCAGTTCAATCAAATTTGTTAGAAATACATGACCCTAGGCACTACTAGGACAATGTTTGTATACTTTGTTCACCATTACACTATGCCTTAAAGGATTACTCACCAAGTTATCCTAATCTAAACATACATCTCTCATCCCTTTATCCCATGCTAAATCAGTGCTAATGTAGGAATGAGTAGAACTAGGATCTATCAAAGCATGTACTGAATCAGATAATAAGAGAAATTTACCTACTATCACATCTAGAGCATCCTCATCCTCTCTGGCCCTAATTGTATAAGTTTGACCTGTAGCTCACCTCTATCCCTAGGGTTATTGCCTAACTGGTCTAGATGTTGAAGTGATGAGGGCTGCTCCCCTACCTTGACCCTTCGATTCAGAAGATCTAGTACCTGACGCTGGTGATGTGGCTAAAGCAGTCTGCACTACAAGATAGTCTCTGATATGATGATCTCTAGAGTCACAGCTGAAGTATGCTCCAGTCAAATACCTACACTCTTCGAGATGGACTTTACCATGGTGATCCTAGGCTACTACTGGCTGCTGATGCAACTAGGGCTCTGCCACGGGGTGCACCATCCTGACCTCGACCTAAAGCAGCTGGTGAATGGCCCTGAGGTGCTGGAGATCCCCTGGACTTCCTGCCCTATCCTCCTTTACCATTGTACTCTCCCTATTTTCATTTTTGCTGAAATCGAGACTTCCCGTTAGCTTTTTCTATCTAAATGGTTTCTAACTTAATTGCAGCCTTAACCATGGCCCTCAAATTAGGGTACTTTTAGGCTCCAATGTTCTGTATGATCTCTGTATGCAGTCTCCTTTTAAATCTCTGACATAATTTTTATTTTGTGGACAGACTCTCATCCAGATAGGCATTCAGGCGCTCAAACTCGTGCTTATATTTTGCCACTAATTTATTCCCCTATTTTAGCCTCCAAAAGGCAATATGCATTGTTGTCTTGTACTCTGACCCAATGTACTTCTTTTGAAATTGAGACACAAAAAAATTCCTAATTTAACTGGTCCACTAGGATATGCCTCCTGACTAAATCCCACCAGATAAAAGCTGATCCCTAAAGTAAAGCCATAATACCTTCAAATTTTTCTATCAGTGGGTCACGCCCATGAAAGTCCTCAGCTCTTAACCTTTTTAATTACTTCATAATAGGTTTTTTTCTGGGTGAAGCTGGATGTTGTACCTGTATTATTGCCTGAAAAGGCTATGCTAGACATGCTTACAACCTCTACTGAATGTAGTCAACCATCGATTAAAAAAAATCTAATTGTAGGGATGGAGGTAGCACAACTAGTGAAGAAGCTTACTGCTGTGGGGCCTCCTACTGTCAGTGCCTATGGAAGCCTCACTCACACCATCCCCCACCTATCTATCTCTATCAGAGGACATATTTTCACTATAAAACAAAAAGGAGTAAACACACATTAGATCCAAAACACCTTTCTACTAACAATTGACATGTATATATAGATCAATCAATCACTTAATCCCACTCCAATCTTAGAATCGCTTAAACCATTGCTCTGATGCCACAAAATGTAACAACCTTAATATTACAATCCTACGGATTTAAACGATTAAGCCAGAATTTTTTTTCCTTAAAATCATATGATAAACCAATTAATTCACTTATTACTAATCCTTTTCCATTACTCATGATTACAATACCAATTTGTCGATGACCTATAATTGTCCAATTTTACTATTTATTTTGCAAAAAATGGCAATATAATGTCTTAAAACTTGCCTAACCAACCTGTAAATCAAACAATCCATAACCCCTTAGGCGTACAATAGTTTATAAATTGAATGTATACATTCATCCATTCATGTTCATTTCCATTTCAAAACCTACTCATTCAATCCCCTTTCTGTCAATGCGCATATTTACATGCATACAAGTATTGTTCCATTACAAACCATATGTTACTTCAAACTTCCAAAATATATACGTGGTAATGCAAAAATAACTCTACTATCTCTATTCTCAAAAATAGGCTTCTTGGTGTACTTTTTGCTCCAACCAATCTTCTGAACCTACAAGCAGTAAATACTATGTGCTAAGTATTAAATATGCTCAATGGTGACTATAAATCAAGGTATTTCCCATACAAGCATAATTGCATTACTCATGCAAAATTTATTAAATTTCTATCAAAAATGCAATTTTTAAAGTTCTTAACAGTCAATACAATTTACTACCATTATTTTGATAAATTTTTCAATTTAGTCTTTACTTTTACATTTAACTACAAAGTTACCCCTTCTTACACTTTACTTACAAAAATGCCACTAGTTTACTTATTTTCACTTTCCATTCAAATTTTGGCATGCAAAATTACCAATTGATCCTTGTTTTAACATTTTCATGCAAAATTATATTTTATTCCTTCCAATTTACAAAAGTTCAAATTTAAACAGTACGAGCACAAAATTACCATTTTAACCTTAAACTTTTTATTTCTTTTCAATTAGGTCCTTTTTCATTCTAAACTTTATTTTTTTTCTTTTTGCACTTTTAACTTATTTTTACATTTATGCCCCTAGTATAATTATGGCAGAAATTTTCAGATCGGATATACAAAATATGGACCCCATAGGGCCACAGTACAGACTGAAAAATGACTCTAAAGGACCATTTCTCATCGAATATAATAGATACTATGGAAGATTAGTGATCCTAACATAGCAAAGCAAGTCGCCATGACTTTCATCATGGTATAGGTATCCCTATGGCTAGCCAATTATATTCTAAGCTAGGTTTTAACCGCTTAACAACTACTAAGGGCAAAATTGACTTATATTTTACTTCATTTTTTAGATTTTTGACAGTTTCAATAATTTTTTCATTATAATAGATCAGTCAGTCAACTTGTTCATTACTTTTGCATAGTTTGTGAATTATTTTACTATAAATCATCATTTTTCACTTAATTAATGAATTATTTCACACTAATTCAACAAATACGTTATATACATAACCTAATTTTCTTTTAAAAAATACTCAAATAATTTTTATAAATTCTAGAAAACATTATGAACACAATATTTCATCTCTAGGTTCATTTTATGGCATAAATTATCGAAAATACACAAAATATACTTTGATTTTCTTTGGAAAACCATTCGGCCATATAAGGTTGTTCAAGTTACATATACTTTTAATTCAAATTAAGCAATCTAATAACCATATTTAAGGTTCCAAATCATTAATCTAAGGTCAATTTCAATTATAAATGAATTTCCACTAATTTTTCCTAAGTTACATAAAGGAAAATTATGTCAATCCAAGGGAAATAAATGGATTTAGTAGTCACTTACCTTTCTCACTAGCTTTAGATCCTCTAGGCTTCCTTCTCCTTTCTTTTGGCCATGGATGGTTATCCTTCACTTGGAGAACTTAGCATGTTTGAATTCTTTAACATAAGAAATACTATTTTTTTTATCTCAAATACTTAAATTAATTACATAAATGAACTCTAGGTATATAAAAATACCTATAGGCACCTAAAAAATAAAACTATGATTTTCTCTTACCTCAATTTGATATCCTTTACTTTTTCACTTGATTTCTCCTATTTATCTTCCTTTAATCAAGAAATTAAGGCTTAAAAAATTATCTAGAGAGGTACAATTTCCTTTAATATGCTTGGATTGAGAGAGAAAGAGAGAGAAAACTTGAAAAATTATGAGAGAAATGGTGGCTATTGTAGTTCAGCCACAAGCACTACAAAAAAACTGCTAATTAGCGACGGAAATTTTCATCACTAATTACCAGATTTTCGTCGCTAAAATAAATTAGCGAGGCCGTGGTGAATAGTCGCGAATACATTAGTGACGAAAATCAAAATCAGTCGCTAATTTAGCGACGACAAATTTCGTAGCTATTTTTTTTGTCGCTAATTTATATTCATAATTAGTCGCCAAATTATAATAATAATATTTAGCAACTGCATTTTCCATCGCTAATTATAAATTTACTGTAAAATTTAGCGACGAAATATTTGTCACTATTATGGTCGCTAATTGTTTCTTAAATTATATCTATTACATACTAGCGATGGATTTTCTGTCGCAAATCCGTCGCCAGTTTAATTGAATTTTTTTCTTTTGCGGTGTTTTAAAATTTTAATCCTGGATACAATGATACATCATTAAATTATTTCATAATTGAAATGAAAATTGCCTACTGTTTACCATCCATGAGTAGTTTAACTAAACTATAGAACACTCAAAAAAATAAAATGGAAAATATAGCAGCATATATTCTTACAATGGCAAGCCAAAAAAACATGATATTTCTCCTTACTTTTCCCAAGTAAACAATTTTCAATGACCGAACCATTACAAAATCAAATCTTTAGATAAAATTGTACACAATCTATCTACTCAAAATTCAGTACAAGCCAACCCTCTAGTTGAATAACTGGTTTGATTCTTCAAGCTTTCTGATCAACTCCTAACAGCCATAGCATTTGAATTTAGATTTTTTGACCTACAAATTCAACTGATGAATTTTAAATTAGAGGATCTGAGTAGTTGTGTTCAACTTTTCTGCTAAACTGAGCTGCGTCCTTATTATGCTTGATAAGTATAACATTCGAATGGATATACTATTAACCATTATTTTTCCTCCTCCTTGACAAGCCTAAAACTTTACTAAGTTGCAAATTCTCTAAGATACAACTTGATCTTAATCAATTTTAAGTTCATTAACTGTTAGATTAGAATATTACTTTTAAATAGAAGATTGACCCCATATGACAAGCAACAAAATGAAAGACAATCTAATTTTTTTCCTGTTAAAAATACATGACTGAACTTCAATCCAAAAATATTAAAAGTAAAAGGAGAAGTACATACATCCAACTCGCTCAGCCTCCACCATACGAAGATCTAGAGGAATTTCCCAGAACTGTGTTGCAAGCTGACGATCTCCAAGGGATAAATTAATCGAAACATAAGCTTTAATTGTACCCTATCCATTAGTAAATCCTGTATCCATAGTTAAATGAATAGGATTAGGAACTTCTCTAGAATAGAATTCATGAATCAATGCACTTCCACCAGTGACTCCTAATCCAGTCGAATACCTGAACACAATAATTACTTGCCTAACATGAAGATAAAACTCCGAAACTAACTAGCATGCTTAAGCTTTGACAACTCCACAATTTTGATAAAAAGACAACTAATCCTGCATTAATTAAAGATGTGATTTGTGGAATAGTTTCATTCTCATTATTGTATTCACAAATCAATGTTTTGAGGAGATATAATATCAGAAATTGAACCTGCATACCACGAGTGACCACTTTGTTTTAGTTGCATATTCTTTCAACAATTTAGAAAATAATAGCATAGCAAATTTAAAAAGTCCAATGAGCTAATCTAACTCCAGGAGGGAACATTAACTTAGTTTTTACATGTAGCATCTGATAAAAGATTGTAAATGGTAAGTGGAATGATGCGGCCAAACTTACAAAATCGAGAATGAAATCTTTGGCCATTAGGAATGGGTAAAGAATGAACCAGAACACAATATTGGTAAGCAACACAGCACCAGCTAAAGTCTGCTCATATGTAAAAAATAAATAAATGAGAAAGGCATTTTAGCCACATTTCAACAATAGAAGCAATCAGCAAAAACAAAATTAGTTAAAAGGTGGAATCATAAGAATAAAGACAATACAATGCCATCCTGATAGGCACTAAAAATGGGCAGACTTCATTTGTCCCTAATCAGTTGATAAGTGATAACAAATACAAAACACCCAACAGTGAGTCCCACTATGTTTAACCCCTTTATTTGTTTGTTTTCTTGTTTTGACTTTCTTTTGCTTCACTAAATGCAACAAATATACACTTTCTGAAAGAAACTTGATACGGATTATATGTAAAAAAGTTTGACACTTGAAAGACAAGATCAGATTTAGCAAGGTTCTGAAACGGCCTTATAAAGGTAATACTACTCTTACTGAGACACTATAAATAGTTTTGGACAACACGACCTTTTTTTGGACAACTACAAAGACAATTTAGATCGCTTCGGAGGCATGCATCTTTTTGTACCCAGCTGATAAATATATTTACTTCTGGACACTCAAATCTTGGAGAAATAACCCACTGGTATCATCTACAAGACAACGAAATAGGAAGTTTAACTATCTTTCCCTTTGGGATTCGTATTTTCAAGTTAAAAAATTCAATGAAACAAAATACAGTTAATCTAACATGGGATTTGCTGCAGATTGAAAAGGAAAATCTTAAAAAAAATCAAATCATAATACTCCTAAGCTGAAATAATCATATGCAAAAGAAAACTAACCTGAAAAAATAATTTGAAATGCATAACCCCATGCACCTGCAGTTAGCCTACCATGAGGTGATATGGTCATATCTTCATTTTTGGGCAAATCAAATGTACCTACAGTTTCCCTAAGTGATGGTACTGTATATATAGGTGCCTCGCTCTGCATTTAAATCTTCATGATCACCATCGATTCCATTGTAACATTTGCAACATCCATAAATGGAGATTGAAGATCCAAGCTACAAATTAAATGTAACACCCTTATCAGAACAATATTTTTTGATGCAAAACTTATCGGTAAATGGTAAATTTTTTTTAAACTTCCATCATTGCCAAACAACTTTGATATAATTTAATATTTTGTTCAATTGACGAAATTTCGGCAGTACAATGGCTAGAACTTACTAGCCTCCTAAAAAATTCAAAAAATCCACACAGCCTCTCAGAGGCACAACAAATTATATATCAATGATAGTCATTTACAACTCATTAACTGAAATTATCAGAATAGTAACAATATTTATCATTTAACAAACATTACCTTAAATACCATTCAGTTCTATACTCTCACTATCTAAGTATATACATGCCACAAATACTTAACATAAAAGTACAACTAACTTTCTTCATCTTCGAATTCTGCTTCTCCATATATAGAGCTCCTTCAACACTTCAAAACTTGCATGCAGTAAACACTACATGCTGAGCACTAGAAATGCTCAATGGTGACTACTAATCCAAGAATTTCCCAATTAAAGCATAATTACGTATATTATGCAAATATTTATTTATATCTTATCAGAAATTGCCTTTAATTCTTGCAGTATAATTTTCATTGTTTATCAACATTTTGGAAAATCTTTTTACATTGATTCTTATACTTTTCAATTTACTTTACACTACTTTTATGTTTCTTACTTCTACCTTTACTTATCTTTTATCCTATACTTTTGAATCACTGATGAAATTGTTGTTTTATTTAACGAGTTACATTGATACTCATGTCTTTAATGGCAATTTTTCTATTCCTAGTTCCATTAGGTAATTCAATTACAATTTTCACTATCTATTCTTTTAATTCACTTTAATCTTTTTAATAATCCGCACGAGAAATTCCAAGACTTATAATCTTTATTGCAAAGTGATGTAAGTATTTTGGATCACTCTGCATATAAATATTTATTTTCTTTTCTTTTTAAATGAACTTTTTTTTCATTTTAACTAAACAAGCATTTGTCTTTTGATCATTTTACTTTTCACTTAATCTTTACTTACAGAATTTATTATTTAGTCATATTTTTATATTTAAATACAGTATTGTCATGTTTGACTTTAAATACTTAATTAGCACTATGTTTTTTTTGAACTCTTTATTTTCTTAAAATACTATTTGGTACACAAATTACAAATTCAATCTCATGGGTCTTTTCACAAACATTTTATTTTTATAACCATTTTCTTGTCATTATTGCTTACTAATTACAACCTTTGGGAACAAGTTCGATTTTATCCTAAAGTTTTCATTTTCTTTCAATCAAGTTATTTTTCATTTATAACATTTACATTCAATTACTTTCACACTTTCAATTTATTCCTTTCAATATGCCCCTAATGCAATATGACAAGATCTCAAAAAGGATATGCGGGACATGGACCCAAAGGTCCCACTAAATAGATAGAGAAATGATCTCGGAAGATCAAGTCTCACAGAGCAGAAAACAGATGCATTTTCACTTTCACTTTACACTAAAGCTATGGAGATGAAAGATCCTACCCATAGCAAAACAAGTCGCCATGACTTACACCGCGGTATAAGGTGTACCTATAGCTAGCCAATTATATCTTGAATAAAAATATCATTACCTGACTATTGCTCAGGGCAAAAACAGTCAAGAACTTTCTGAATGATTTTCAAACTTCACTAATTTTAATTTCTTTTATTTTGCTTAAAATAGTGCATTTTGTCAATCACACTCTTTTTAGTGCTATCGACTATACAATAACTTTTTCGTTTCCTTTCCTTTTTCTTTCCGATAAAATAATTCACTATAAATAATTATTATTCTTTCGATTTTTAATTAATTATTTTCTCGATATATTTTGTGACTTATGTCAAGATAATTCACTCTTTTCTTTCTTGGCACTTATTGAATTATTTCTTTATAATTCAAAAATATACTTTTACAGTCATTTTATTCACTTTTTGACTCTTAGTCAATCTCTTACTCTTTCGGTCTAAATTTGCAATTATTTGGAAATTGCAATACTTTATACGGGTTGTGAATTATTTATAATAATTCATCATTTTATTCGAATTATGAATTATTTTGTAATCACTTTTGGATATTGTTTACTTATACGGTTACTATTCACTTATACGATTACTATTCACTTATATGGTTAATTTATTCACTATACTTTTTATTTTCTGAAAATTTATTATTTAATTTCTTCTTTTTCCTTATACAAAGTGTACATTAAATTATCAGTTTTTAATTGTTTATTGGATTATTTCTCAATAATTCAATATTTCAATTAAGCATATTCCATATTTATTTTCTAACTTAATCCATATATCACATAAATTTCATAAAAATTTATGTGAACATTGCTATTCAATTATTGTCATATTTTCTTGTTTCATGAATTATTTTATCATAATTCATCATATACCATACACTTAACAATTATCTAAATTTCTGTAAATTTCATTAAACATTTATGGACAATTTATTTTATGCTTATTATCATTATATAACATAATCAACAAAAATTCTCCATTTCATCAATTACAATATTCAATAAATATTCCAAAATAATCATATAAATTTCTATAAATTCCATAACAATTTATTGATATCTATATTATTTCATTTTCTATCAAATTAGGACTTAATTTCATTAATTTACAATACAATAATTCATTTCTTGAAAAAGGAAATTTTTGATTCATAAAGAAAATTTCTTAATAAATTTCCTTAACTCAATTTATACACTATATTAAGCTTAATTGAAATATTGAATTATTGATTTAAAATTGAAATTAATGTTATTATTGGTCAATTATAGTCACATACCATAACGGTCGAATACGCTTTGATTTGCTTAATAATTTGCTCACCGGAGCATCGTCGGAGGCTCGTCGGAATCTCACCGGTGACAATCTGACACTGCCACCTTATAGCTCGAGATCCCCTCATTTATTTTCTAGTCGTCACGCGCCCAAATTCTTCCTTGGTTGGACGAAATCTTCACTTAAATAACCCACCAAACCCATTTTTGATCTACCGGTTGCCGGCATTTGAGGAGCGATGGAATACACCAAAAGACTCGCCTCGTCATCGGGAGTTGATTGGTGGTGGTGGTGTTCCCGTCCGCCGCCTTGATTTGCCGAAACTAACAAAAATCCATTTAAAATAAAAATAGAAAAACTTGACGATCAGACCACCACAACAGAGGCCGAACGTCGGTTAGAGGAAGAGGGCACACTGCTCGTTGCCATCGTAGTGGTGGCCGGCGTGAGGGGTGGCCGGTGGTTGCCGGTCTGTCCTTTTTCTTTTTCTTTCTTTCTTTACTTCACGCCTCTGCATCTCTTTTTTTTCTTCTTTCTTTACTCATTCATCCCCTTTTCTTTCTTTTCCTTTTATTTGTACCAAATTGGTGGCCATTATGTTTTGGCCCCAATTGTGCCGACATTCTTTTTTTTTTTTACATTTGGTCCAATTTTGTTTTTTTCTTTCTTTTCTACTCATACTTTAGGCCATTTGTGGCCAACATGATCGACTACCACTTTTGTTTTGTCTTTTCTTTTCTTTTTTTGCACATAAATATATTTATTTATCCAAAATTTTACTATTTTGGTCCTTAAAACTTTTGCTATTACTTTCAAAGCTCCTATTCACATTAAAATTAATTTTATAATTTTATCATATCAAAAATAAGTAGGGCACAAATTTTCGATTCAATCGGAGTCCATTATCGGTCCGATTTAAAATTATCAGTCCAATCCAAAAATACCAGTATTATAGAAAAATTTACATTTTGCAGCCAAAATAATTTATATATTATTTTAGGCTTAACTACAATTTTTGGTAATTTTTGGAGTCCGTTTACTATTTTTAAATTTTTATACAAAGTTAAGTCAATTTCCCAATAATAAAAATTGAATCGCTACATTTTCATATTTTTTACTTTTCTAGGTCCATTTGACCTCGATTTCACTTCAAATTTCAACCCCGGACTCACCATGACCAATACTTTTCGATGGTCCAATAAAATATTTTTCACTTTCGTGTGCACTTTTTAGCCCAAAAAATACTATTTACTATCGGAAAATACTATTCATGGCTAACCTGATATTGACGCCATTACATTAAAGTTGAGAGATGAATAACTTATACACTGTGGCATTAAATAAATGTGAAACACAAGGTGCTGCCTTAATTACAAAATTAATAAAGATATTAAAACGTTGGCAACATGGGTCTCGTACTAGAATTTTTTTTATTTCAACAGAAAATATAATCAAAAATCATTTCTTTAACATTTGTAATGAAGTATAAACAAATTCGTATAGGAAACATATCGCAAAATATACAGTAACCAAAGTAAAAGTCCACCTGTGCAACACCAAAGAAAAGAGGGAAAATAATTACAATTGGCTTCAAGTGAACTACGCATTTTGTCTTATCTCTCTCTCTTACGAACACACTCTTGCAATGTTTTGTAGGTTTCTACATATCGGCGTCATAATTAATTTTCAGGGAAAGGATCACTATAACGGCCTCAATACTGGATCAGTCGTGAATAGTACCTCCTTGATGGTGAATAGTGCATTTTGGGCCAGAAAGAACACTCAAAAGTCAAAAATATTTTATTGGACCGGTCATATGGAGTTTGAGGTTGAAATTTGAAGTAAAATTGAGGTCAAATGGGCCTCCAAAGGTAAAAAATACGAAAAAGGTAGCGAGTTAAGTTTCCTATTAGGGAATGTGACTTGATTTTACGTAAATAATTAAAAATAGTAAACGAACTCCGAAAATTGCCAGATTTTGTATGCCTACATGAATTTTTTTGTAAAATATTTTAATGATGAGAATAGAATTTTTTGGTTACACCGACAGTTGTCGAATATGACTGATAAGTTTGAATCGGATCGATAACGGACTCCAAATGAGCCAAAAATTTTCGTGCTAGCTATTTTTTATGTAATTAAATTGATGGAATTATTTTTGAAGTGAATTGAAGTGAGGAAGATGCATAAATTTGTTTGGGACTTAAATAGCCTAAAATGGGCTTTAATTTGTGATTGGGCTAAGGCCATTGATTAAGCCCACATTTAGGGCCAAATGAGAGGTATTTATAGGAAGAAAATCTGGAGAATTTTTCAAATTTTGCTGGCTTCCTCTCCCTCTCCTTGTGTTGGCCGAACCATTGCTCTCTATCTTCTCTCTTTGATTTCTTCTTCTTTCACTTCAAATCTCTCATAACTTCCAACATAACAACTAAAGTTCCATCTCTCTAGATCACCTTGATAGCCTCAATCAAGTGGTTTGAACAAAGGAAGGCTAGAAATCAAGTGGATAAAGAAAATAGGGTAAGTTGGAATTTGGAAAACTTATGAGTTTAAATTAATTCTTTAGTGTTTTCCATGGATTTTGAGGTGTAGTTTATGATTTTGAGTTTGGATTTTGCATTTGAGATCAAGAAAATGAAGTAAACTAAGGTTTAATGGACTGGTCATTTAGGTGTGAAAGGTAAATGAAGAGTTTCAAAGGATAAGGGCAAAGAGAAGGAAGGCTAGGCACTCTTGATCAAGATAAATTGGTATGTGGCTAATAAATCTAAGTATTTTCTATTTATTTGAATTAATTTCCTTTATGTAATTGGGAAAAAAATTGCTAAATGGTTTAATTAATGAAATTGTGATAGGGTAAATGAAATTGGGACATAATTGATGATATGTGCATAATTAGAATGAAGAAAAATAATTTTTAAGGTTAAGTTAACATGATGGCCGAATTTTTTCCTAAGAGAAATATAGTGATTTTTACATGAAAATGGTAATTAGTAGCCTAAATTCATTATAAATATCATATTTAGCTTCAATGAATTTTTATATGATTTATGGAATTTAATGAAAATATTTAAAGCTTGGTGGTAGGTTATATAAGTAATGAAAATGAGAAATTATAAGGAAATAAGGCATAAATTAAATTTATATGGGTAATAGATGTGAAATAATGTGTAAATAAATTGAGAATTTATTCATATTATATGAATAAATGAGAAATAAAATGTTAATTATGTATAAGGAAAAATATTGAATTATTAGAAAATAATTCAATAAAATAAAGGAAAGGTGATAAGAAATATGAAAGGTGTGCATATAAAATTTTTAAGAAATTTATATGCAATATTAAAGTATTTTGGAAATAAATTGTGTAATATGTATAAGTAAAAGTATATACAGTAATGTCCTTAGAAATAATCAGGCAGTAAAAACTATCTCAGGATATAATTAGCTGGCCATAGGGATATCTCTGTACCGCAGTGCAAGTCATGATGACTTGCTATGCTATGGATTAGATCTCTGATCACCATGGCTACTTTGTCTGTGTTCTCTGCTTTGTGAGAATTGGCCCTCTGGAGGTTATTTCTCTATCTCTATTGTGGCCTTATGGGGTTCATGTCTCGTGTATCCAGTTTGGAGTTTTCTGTCGGGTCAGAACTAGGGGCATAGTGAGATTGATATGAGAAAATGTGAAAGAGAATGAAAAATATTAGTTAAAAGTGAAAAAAGACTAATTTGAAAGAAAAATAAAGTTTAGGGGCAAAATCGTAATTTTCCTTAAAAGAGTAGAAATTTAGCAAATTAATTAAGAATTGCTTGTTTAAGGATAAAACATTCAATTAATGGTTAAAATGTGTTAAAAGAAAGTTTTATAGTCAATAAGGATTAAAATGTAATTTTGCATAAAAATGCTTAACTAAGTGTAAAATTAAGGTTAAGTACTTTAATTAATAGCTTAAATGTTAAAAAGAAGCATAAAATGCTAAATTCGTAATTTAACGAGAAAAAGGAACTAAATTGATAAAAAAGGTAAAAGTTTGAATTAAATGTATAATTTGATAATAAATAAGTATTTGATGAATAAAAGTGTATTAGAAATTTAAAATGTTAATTAAAAAGAAAAGTGTTATTTGAGTTTGCTTGAAAGATTAAAATGTAGAATTTTTGCATAATGAGACTTTTTAAGTGGGGTATAGGAAATATTTAGATTATTAGTCATCACTAGGTATATCAAGTGCTCAGCGCGTAGTTGTGACTGCGTGCAGGTTTGCAAGAGCGGGAACAAGAATATGCCCTGAAGGATTTCTTTTGATTAAAGTGGAGTTTTGAATTTTGTGGCATGTATATATAAACAAAATACTTATGGTTTTGTATGTTGTAATTAAAAACATTGGAGTTGTTATTTGGTATTGTAATATGTCATACCTTGTGATGTAAAGTGAAACCTATTTGGTGTAATGGAATGTATGTGAAATATTTAGATGAATGGTTAAGGAATTAAAATGCTTGATATGATATTATATAACTGTTGTGCCTCTGAGAGGCTGTGGATATTGTTTGCTTTTCAGGGGGTTAAGGATATATATAGCCGTTATATTGCCAAAATTTTATTAAGTGCATAGTAGATTGGACAGTTATAAGTCATCAGCAAATTGTTGCTTACTTAACTAAGTATAAGATTATAATTTGGAAGAATAAATTGAGAAAAAAAATTTTCAGCCTGCAGTGTACTGGAACAGTGTTAGGTATTATAAGGGTGTTACAATCACACTTCTTCCTTAGCTCCAGTGGAGAGTGTCTATCTACACATAAGGTATCTATCTAGTACAGTTGAGCTTGAAATTTGGATGGCCATAAGAATCAGATTGGTTCAATTCTCATGAAGATAATTTATATCTGTAATGTATAGATACTTTTGTGATCACGTTAACTGCTACTAACTTTATTTTTCCATGGGATTCCTTTAAATTAAAGACAGTGTTATATAGTTTGATGACTTTTTGAGCGTAGAAGTAAAATATACCCATTCCATCAACACTGCACAGAGGAAGAACCTCCAGTTCAACCTATAACTTAATTCTATTGTATTGGCAGTCATGATGGGCTGCCAAGTATGCTTTGAAGATCATGTTAATGAACTCAACAAATTATTTAAAGTTGTTCCATCAATCACCATATTTTCTGGATTAAGTCAGTCCAAAAATAAAAATTGTATTTTTTTTAAAAAATAGCTGAACTAAATATAAGTAGAAACAAATCTTAGTATAAATTTACATTAAGAAACCAAAAAAATTCTAAATTTCAAGTATGATGAAGAAAATTTGTGTTGAAGTAAAAGCCCAAAAGAATTCCTCCATAAGTCATTGCAAGAAAACCATTAACTGCTAAACTGGAAGAGATTTTCTTAAAAGCATAACTCCAAAGAATAAATTCTCAAAACATAAAATGCCATAGCAATGAAGTTGAGTACTTTCATAACCTCCAAAAATAGGATCTTCTGATAGCAAAAGGGGTGTATCCAGGTCTATAAACCTGATAAAAACATTTATTAAACAAATAAGGGAGTACATTATACGTAAACAAAGATTTTAAAACACACAGAGACAAATATATATTACAATATGCCATTATGTTTTCTTCAGCTATTTTCTTCACATCACTTAATCCTATGCAGGAAACACAAAGCAAAAGCAAGCATAACATGACACCAGGATTTTAGTAGTGTAAAAAGTGTTGGATAAAGCAGTCAAATTTTAAACCTTAAAAACTCAGAAAAGCCATTTTAATTAAACATGAAAATATATGTGCTCTTACATCAATATTTTCTTTTTTGTTATACTTGTAAGCAACAATGCATATGAGATACAAAATAACAGGTTAGTTGATTTGATATATTAGTGTTTCAATTCAGGTTGCAAAATAACATAATTCACTCTGGTTTTGTATCTCAAAAGCATAATTTAGTTATTATGCAGCCATTTATTTAATTACTAGGACATCTCCGTCCTTTCTAAGCTCTGAGATCCATCCTTCATTAGCATTATGTCTACCCTCTAGTATTAAGTAGTACCTTCACTGCCAAAAGAAATAATCAAGAAAAATTTATATATCAATATTTTGTGATATGAAATGAACACAACTCTATCAAGAAGCCATTAATAACATTAAACCAGCAAACAAATTCATAACTCTATCAAAAACATGCAAAATGTATTCCGTAACAAGTAAAATTATGAGAGACATAGAGTGATAAGGTGCACCTGAGGAGAAGCGAGAAGACCAGAGTGATACAGAGCACACAGATGCAACAGAATCCATTATTAGCAAGGGCAATATATAAATAGCTTACCTCTACGGAACTACCATAACAAATCCAAAGATATAGGTTGTAAAGCACGACGACTTCTTTCAATTGATCTATGATGCTAAATCGGTGATGCAACAATATGTCTCCTCAAACTACTTGCACTCTTCACATTTATTTACTTAAATAATCAATTAACAAAAATAATTGATTTTTCCCTAATTCTATAAAATCCTTAGATATTTTTTTCTTCCCTATTTTCTTTAATTTCTATCACAACTCATTCAATAACAAAGAAAAATTGAATTGTACCTCGTGAAATAAAAGAGAAAATTGCTGCAAGGGGCTGCACTTTGAGGAACTGAAGCACGAAGGGCAGTAGAGGGGCATACTGCCACATAATGGAGAAAAGGAGAGGAAGAAGAACAATGGCGTTAGAGAGCTACGACGACAGCAGGAAGCGAAGGCGGCTGTTTGATGGCGAGGTGTGACCAGAAAGGGGTAGAAGGAGGAGGAGAAGGGGATGATCAAAAGGGAAGAGGTGGTGGATTCTCCTAGAAGCAACAATATGGAATTTAAATCCCATCCTCCAAAATGGTATAATTTTGGCTAGGAATGGGAAAATTTCATTTTAGCCCCCCTAACATTCTTTTTTTTCCCTCTAACCATTAAATTCTTATGTTTAAAATCCATATCAATTTTAACTTAAGCCAATAATTCTCTCTCATTTTTTATACCTATTTATTTTTATTGTAAATTGGGTTGTGCTTAGGGTCAGGTTAGGTAACCATGCTATTCGATTAATTTAAATTCGAGGAATTATAGAGAATGTAGACTCATATTTGAGAAATCAATCTAATAATGTATCAAAAATTTGATTGACAATTTTAAATTGAATGCTCACTCTTTTTCCATAAACAAAAAATAGGTAAATATCTAAATAATTACTGCATATAAATGGGCGTAGATTTATATATATTGTGATAAGTTCAGATTTATTTTTTTTTCAAAATAAGTTAAAATTATAATAAGATTACACGTAAAAAAATAATTATAATATAATACGATTGCAAGCAAAAATAAAATAAAATTAAAAAATTATAATATCCTTACCAATTTTATTATTTTGTCTGTATATTTAAGGATGATTTGGTAAATATATCTAATTATAATTTCTAATAATTTGATATTTGATTGAAATTTTGTAAAATAAAATTAAATTACGAAATTTTTTATAATTATTTTAAATGAGATAATAAATTTTGTATTACTAATTTACAAATATTTATTTTATGAATTTTTATAATTTAATTATATAATAAATATAACAAAAGTTTATTATTAGTAGTATCAAAAAAGTAGATTTTATAAATAAATAACTTCAAATTATGAGATAATTGATAAAAAAAATTATTATTAAATGATAATATAATTAAAAAATTTTTGTTTCAACCATTTCATATGATATATATAAAAAATAATTGAATAAAAAAAGTTATTTTTTATTTTATTTGCGACAGATAAGCGACTACATATTTCGTCGCTAATATTCATTACTGAAATCTATACTATTAGCGACGAAAATATTTCGTCGCTAAACCATCGCAAAAACTAGCAATATATTTTTCCTCCAAAACTAGCGACTAAAAATTTCATCGCTAAATTCCCAAAAACTCATTTTACAAATAAAAATATTAGCGACGTTATTTTTGTCTCTAATTCTATTGCAAAACTCGGCGCGCATATTTTTCTCCAATAATTAGCGACTGTTTGTTAATTCCATCGCTATTTCATCGCAAAAAAATGAAAAATAACCTTTCCGAGACGAAATTGTAAAACAATCACAAAATCGTCGTAAATTAGCGACGAAAATAATGTCTTCGCTAATTTTAGTCGCTAATTTACGATTTTTTTGTAGTGAAGGGAGGGAGATGATGGCTGAAAGGATAAGGATTGCTAGCCAAAAATCTCTCTCTCATGTGGCTTTTATAGTGGTTGAATGGGTTGGATTTTGATTCAACCCAAAGTCCACTAATTTAGGCCGGGAAGCCTAAAATCAAGCCCAATGTACCATTTTCTTGTAATTCTCTTACTCTCCAAATCCAAATCATCCCAAAATTAATTCCATCATTCTTATCATGTTTAAAATAGGTTGTACACAAAATTTCAGCCTAATTGGAGTTACTAGTCCAATTCAATCAAATCAACTCGATTCAATAATTACTGGTGTCACCAAAAAATTAACTTTTATAGCCAAAATATTTTATGCATCATTTTAGGCACCTCTGTAATTTTTGGTAATTTTTAAACCTTATTTGCTATTTTTAAAGACGCGATCAAACCTAGGTCAACCTAGTTACTATTTAAATCAAACCGCTTCATTTTTCAAATTTTTGACTTTGGGAAGCCTATTTGATCTCGATTTCACTTCAAATTTGAACTCCAGACTAACCATGATCAATATATTTTGATGATTGAATAAAATATTTTTCATCTTCGAATGTACTTTTCAGCTCGGAAGAACTGTTCACTATCAGGAAATACTGTTCACGGCTGACCCAATGTTCAGGCCATTACAATTCTCCCCTACTAAAAGAAATTTTATTCTCGAAATTTACCTATATCGAAGAGCAAAGACTACTGTTATCTCATTATGGCCTCAGGTTCCCATGTAGCTTCTTTCACATTGTGATGGTTTCATAATACCTTCACTAGTGGAACCTGTTTATTCCTAAGTTGTCTGATCTCCCTATCTAGGATCTTCATTGGTCTTTCTTCATAGGTCATATTGAGTTGCACCTGGATTTGGTGTGATCACATGGCTAGGATCAGATTTGTACTTATGGAGTATTAACATGTTAAATGCATCATATATCTTTTCTAACTTCGATGGTAGCTTCAACCAATAAGCTATAGGATCCATTCGCTAAAGTATCTCATAAGGGCCAATGAGATTTGGTAAGTGACACAAGATGAATTTTCAGGATGAAATTCTTTTAAGGGAGAGAGAAATGTAAGGTCCCAAAACATACCCCAATAGGATTAGTGCATAGTGAAGAGGAAGATTGAAAAGCTTTCAGTGCAAAATAATTTTTAATTATGAATTTGGGACGTAATCGATATTAATGTAAAAATGAAGGGTAATTTTAAAAATTATCAATTCAGGGATAAAAGTGTATTGCTAGTGAAGAATAAATGACTTGATTGAAATTTTATATATCAAGTTTAATGTCAAATGTATAATTAAGAGATGGGGGGAGCAAAGTATAATTTGTTTTAGTCAAACAAGTGGCCCAATGAGAAGGGAGCAATTGCTTATTCCAGAAAGAGGGAGAAGAATCAAGAAAGAAGAGAAAATTTTTGCTCTTTTTCCTAGCGAGGGCTGGCCACTTTTTGCCAAACTTTCAGCCACTTCTCTTTCTCCTTCATGCTACCCTCTTGCTTAAATATCTATCTAATAAAGGCTTTAGTATTTTGATTGATTTCAGCATATTAAGGTAAAAGAAATAAAGTTTTATGTAAAAAGAGATTTTCTCTTTCTTTACTCTTTTCTTTAGAATGTATTTTTTTCTATTTTGAGTAGTGATTGAGTGATATTTTATGATAGTGGTTGAAAAGAGTAGCAAATGCAAAGGAAAGGTGAAGAAAAAACTTTAAGAATTTAGGGTTAGTCAACTTTTAAGGTTTGAGAGTTTTTCTTCCCTATATTATACGTTTATTTGATTCAAGTAGGTTTATATGCTATAATTTCTTTGTGATTAATGATAGAAATAATTTTTGTTGTGGTTGTTGTGAGAGAATGATGATTTATGGCTTAGAAAGTAAAGTAATGGAAATTTGCTTAGGGTTCATATGAACTAATTTTAGTGTAAAGTGCATAACTCCTTCCGTAGATGTCTTATTGATATGATTATAGTTGGAAATGAAAGATAAGACATAGATACACAAATTTATAGAAGAAACTAAGGCTTAAATCTATTTCTAAGGCCCTTGAAATTTAACTTAAAATTGAATGATGTCTGCTACCCTGCTAATAGGAGCATTCTGTAACTTTTTATTGATATTTTGTTATTTAGAGGTCCTAATTGAGTGATTTTTAATTTTTTAGAAACTAGAGACATATGGAAGAACTTTGTAGAAGACCAATTTCCTTGAAAGCATCATTTTTTTGGTCAAAAATGATAAACAAGTTGAGAATGAAAATTCGCCTCTTGGCAAAAAAGACCACATAGTTAGCAGGAAATTTTTGCTGACTGTGACAACCTAAATTTCAGTCGATAATTAAAATGGAATCTACATCATAGTCAACAGGTATTACTTAATGACCATGACCCCCTTCCCATAACCTAGGTCATGGTCAGTGCTCTTTTGGTACTGACTGTGAAATAGGCCATCATGGTCAGTACCTATTTAGTGATGATCGTGACCCTTTCCCGCTTCTTCCTAAACTTGAGTTTTAGATACCAAAATGATACCAAAGCATACCTAAATACTTTTAGAGTGTTTTAAGTGTAAAAATAAGAGTAATAAGTGACATAAAATGAGTGTAAATCATAATGAATTAATGAATTAAAGTTAAATACTAAGCTTTAATGCTTAAAAATCTATCTATTTAATGAACATAAATAAACATAAATAGTTGTATTAGCAATGTTATGTATTACTAAGTGAATGATGAGTATATTGTATTGCATCTCTAGTGTAATTGAATAAGAATGACATGATATAATGATATTATTACATGTTTTATTGAGTATATGGATGCCATGATTCTAAATGTATCAAATGCAATATTCTTGAGTGATTAATGACTTGTTGAAGCCTGAATTTCACATAGCAGCGGATAGATATGCATGCCTATAAAGGGAATAGTGATTGGAGTTGCCTAATGATATGATACCAAAGGGTGTCACCTGATATGAGATTATTATGTCTCGTCTATATGATATTGCTTGTCAGTGTCGAATGTCTGTACCCGTATCCATAATTAATGGAAATTCAGGCGATGAAAGTGATTTAATTAATAAATAATGAAAGGTGATCAACAATATAAGTGTTTCAGTGGCTCATGGTAATGTTAGTTTTCTTCATTGAACAATAAAGTGTAATTACAAAATTGTACTGATGTGTTACGGAATGCATTATTAAGAAATTGTATTACAATGTTTCCTTAATGCACAGACTGTTGTTATAAGTGTATGTGTGTTTGTAACATGAAAAGGCATGATATTATGTTATGTGTATTAGCATGTTATGTTACCTGTATTTAAGACTTCAAAGAGAAGTGAAGTGCATTGTTTTACTCTTTACTGAGCCTTTGCTCAGCACGGTTGTTCTTCCCATGTAGGTACACAGGTATAAAGTATAAGTGCCATGTTCAATTCAACATTTGTAGGCCACCAAAGAGGATAATGAGTGATGACTAGTTTTGGAGTAGAGTTATTTTTGTAAAGTGCTCAATGTAAAGAATTTAGAACATATGTAATGAATTAATTTGTAATGATACTTTAAGTATGTTTAATTTATATCTATGTATGTGTAATTGTGCAAACAATTTAATAAAGAAATATGTAAATAAAAGGTAATAAGAGCGAGCATTATAGGTAGTTCCCAAACCTGATCCTGAAATATTTGTGAAAGATAAAGTTCTCCGTTAAGGTACCAAAGTCCAGAACCTAAGGCGTAGTGGGGACAGGCCACCCGATAGGACAAACGTAATACCCTTAACGGAACAGTTCTTTCTGATATGAACTTAAATGATTTGCCTGAAATTTTTTTTACACCGATAACCAAACTTATACAAATATAAGTCATCAAAATTCTGACAGAATAACAGCTACCTACTTAAAGATCTCTTGAAAAAAACAATAACATGGCCTTCAAGAGGCATAATAATTTATCACAGACAATAGATACATATCATTCCATCATTTGCATACCAATCATATTCATTTACTATCATAACAATAATTACTATTAATACAATAATAATCTAAAATACAGTCAAGTCTTACTACTATTATCTGAGTATATACATGCCAAAATACCTAAAAGTACAAATAATTCTTTTCTTCAGACTTCACTCTGCTGTGTATTATGCCCCAGCTCCTCTTCAGAACCTGCTCGTAGTAAAAACTATATGTTGAGCACTAGATATGCTCAGTGGTGACTACTAATTCTAGAATTTTCAAATTAAGTATATTTACCATACTTATGCCAATTATTACGTTGTCTTATCAAAAGTTACTTTTAATCATTTTGACAGTCTTTTCGGTTCAAAGGCAAAATTGACACTTATTTTCTTACATTTACCTTTACTTAACTTTTACATATGGCTTGACTTTTCATGCAAAATTCTTTATTTAATCAATTCAGTACAAATCTTATTTCAATGGATGATTTATATAATTAATTGTCATGGTAATGGCAGATTTTTCAATTAAATACTTAATTCCTTCATAAATTACTAAATTTACTCTTAAATACTATAGCTACTGGTTTGCTATAAATTATTTTATTTCACAATAACTTTTTCAACTATTTATCAATTTATTAATTTCGGAGCTTCTGAACATTTAATGCAAAGTGAAATAATATTTAGGCACACTTTGCAAATAAATCTTTATTTTCTTTTTACCTACTTATTGTAAACTTGTCACGTTTCATATCCAATTACAAAATTATCGTTCATTTACTTATATTTACCTTCAATTAACTTTTGGCTTACAAAAGTTCGGATCAGGCTTTGTTTGAACATATAATTTCTAATTATAGACTGACCACTTTTTCTTTTACAGAAATATATTTTTGGCTGTTTAATCAATATATAACTATTTTATCTTGTAAAATAGTTTCTTTTCACTTTTGCTTATTAATTACAATTTTTGGAAAAATTATATTTTTGCCCAAAACTTTTATTTCCTTCAATTAAGTTCTTTTTTATTTAAAACTTTTACATTCAATGTACTTTTACAGTTCTGATTTACTTTTATCGATATGCCCCTAATGCAATATGACAGGACTCTTAAATAGGATATGCGGAACATAAACCCCAAAGGGACCTACTGATAGAGAAATGACCCTTAAGGGACCATTTCTCGAAAAGCACATCACTAACACTTTCACTTTTACACTGAAATTATGGAAATCAGAGATCCTACTCATAGCAAAACAAGTCGCTATGACTTGCATCGCGGTATAGGGTGTCTCTATGGCTAGCCAATTATATCCCAAATAAGAATATCACTGCCTGGCTATTGTTAAGGTTAAAAGACAATCAATTATTTTCAGAATGATTTTCAACCTTCAATCATTTTAATTTTTTTTCTATTTTTCTTTAAACAGTACACTTTGTCAATCGCACTATTTTAGTGTTATTGACTTTATAGTAACTTTTTCTTTTCGATCACTTTTTCTTTCCAGTCACTTTTGCGTGAATTATTTTATAATAATTCACTATAAACATTTATTACTCTTTCAATTTTTAGCTAATTATTTTCTCCATATTTTTTCATATTTTGTGAATTATATCAAGATAATTCACTATTTTTTCCTTGTCACTTATTGAATTATTTCTTTTATAATTCAATAATTTACTTTTTCATTAATTTTATTTACTTTTTAACTTTTAGCTAATTTCTTACTTTTTAAATCTAAATTTGCGATTGTTCGAAAATTGCAATATTTTTATATGGATTGTAAATTATTTTATAGTAATTCACCATTTTGTTCGGATTATGAATTATTTTGCAATAATTTAATACGGTTACTTTAATCACTATATTATTTATTCTCCGAAAACTTATCAATTAACCTTTTTCATTTTCTTTATATGAAATGTAATTTAATTATATTAATTTACCATATTTATTTGTCTCTTGAATTTTCTCAATAATTCAATATTTTCATTAACATGATCAATATTTATTCTCAAAACTATTCTCATAAATCACATAAATTCTATAAAAATTTATGTGAACATATTTCTTCAATTATTATCATATTTACCCATTTTATGAATTATTTAACTATAATTCATCATATATACTATATAAATATACTTATCCTTAACTTAAAAATTCTTGAATAAACTCCATAAATTTCTTAAAAATTCATAGACATTATATTTCATGATTTACCTTATTTTATTGCTTAATTTCATCAAAATGCTTAATGTACGCATTCTTTCTCTTTAAGAATGTGATTCGGCCATTAAAGAATTTTTCCTTAAAAATTTATTTCAATTTAATTAAGCTTACATTTAAGCTTAATTAAGGTTCAATTGCATTATATTAAGAGTAATTTCAATATAACTACATTTTTTTCAATTTTTCCTTAATTACATATTCAATAAATATTCCAAAAATACTCACATAATTATTATAAAATTCACAAAAATTTTTAGATGCATAATTTCACATTTACTATCAAATTAAGGCTTAAATTCATTAAAATACTTGACATACAATTTTTTTTCTTCATCATGAATTTTGACCACTACAACAAAATTCCTTACAAAATTTTTTTAATTCAAATTAAGCATTCTAACAAACTTAATTAAGGTCTAATTACACTATTATACAATCAATTTCAATTTTAATCAATTACACTAAATTTTTCCTTTATAAACCCTAAGGAAAATTATAAAATTAAATGGAAAATATTAAGATTTAGCAGTCACTAACCTCATTCTTGAATTTAGCCTCGCACAAACTTCATTTCTCTAGCCTTAAACCCATGAAAATCATTTTTCCTTCAAATTACCATCCATAATTCCTCACCCATAAATTCACCAAGATAAATTCAAATTCAACTCAAAATAACCATAAAAATATACTCTAAGCACCTAAATCTAACTATAGGTGCCTTGAAATCAAATTAAAAACCAAAGATTCACTAACCTTATTTTGACCTCCATGCCTTTAATACTTGTTTTCCTTAGCTTTTCTTCCTTCAATCTCTAGTTTGAGATTAGATCCAGCAACTAGAAAGGTTGAAGATCACTTTTGGTGTTTGCATCAAGAGAAAAAAATGAAGAGAAGATTAAGAATTTTGAGAGAAAAGGAACAAAAATGGATTTCGATCATAAGAAGAAGAAGCTGCTAGCAAATTCTAGAATTCCTCTCATTAGCCACTGTTCATCTCTTCCTTTTATAGGGTTCTCAAGTGGGCTTAGGTTAATGGGCTTGGGTTTCGCTAATTTAATTAAATTAAGGCCCATTAACTATCCAATAATAATTTTAATTCATTTCTTTCACTTTCTAATTTCAAATCACATAAAAAATGATTCCATAATTTTTATCACCCCGAAAACAGGTTGCACACAAATTTTTGGGTTAATCGGAGTCCATTTTCGATCTGTTCAATTAAATCGGTCCAATCCAAAAATATCAGTATTACATAAAAATTTACTTTTTGCAGCCAAAATAATCAACATATTATTTTAGGTATAACTGTAATTTTTTATAATTTTCGAAGTCCGTTTACTATTTTTAAATATTTATACAAAGTTGAGTCAGTTCCCCTTATAATAGAAATTAACTCGCTACCTTTTTCGTATTTTTGGCTTTTGAAGGTTAATTTGACCTCAATTTCATTTCAAATTCCAGCCACGGACTCGTCATTACCAATATTTTTTGATGGTCCAATAAAATATTTTTCACTTTCGGATGTACTTTTCAGCCTGAAAAATACTATTTATTGTCGAAAAATACTATTCATTGCTAACCCAGTGTTCGGGCCATTACAATTCTCCGCTACTAAAAGAAATTTTGTCTTTGAAATTTACTTATAACAAAGAGTAGAGGACACTATATTATTGTCTTGTTAAAAATTATTTCACATTTGATGGTTCCAAAACATGCTTACTTATAGAACCTGCTCGTTCTTGAGCTGATTGATCTCTAAGTCAAAAATCCTTACCAATCTTACTTCACAGGTTGAATCAACTTGTATACAGATCTTTTTTATACCACAAATCAAATCAACCTTTATTGATTTCTTTACACTCAATTATGTCCAACATGAATGACCTTGACATTTTCTTTCAGATAATATCTCAAATAAAGTTATCTTTGACTGGACTGATAGCTATCATTATAAGTAAACTCTGCTAAAAATAAATACTTTTCACAATCATTATCAAATTCACATACACTTCATTGAAACAATTTTTCTAATATCTGAATTATCCACTTCAACTGACCATCAATTTAAAGTGAAACATTATACTAGAGTAAAGATTATCAAAAATCTCACTCATAACAACACATTCTTTTTGAAACACAGACAGACAAATGGCAAGATACACGGCCCCTTTGTCTAAATTTCACTCTAATATCACATACATTAAGGCGATCTTGAAGGAACTGGCTTACTCTTCTTAATTTATGTTTCAGTTGACCGTACTCATTTCGGAACCAAACTTTATTAACACTTATAACTCAAATAGCTGTAAATACTATCATTAACTGTTGCACTTACTCATCGTATAAATACATTCACTTGAAAATATTTTACTACCGGATATTCTTTCTAAGGCTGAGTATGTTAGCCAATGCATTACCTCTCTGGTGGTACCCGACTAAATCCAGGAACTCCTCATTCAGCCAGAAATTTCATTAACTAATCTCAAAAAATGGTTACTTTTTCTTTAATATCAGTAGAACAAAGCTCAAATACTTATCACATTCCTCTGATGTCTTAAAACACATCAAAATAACATGAATAAGAGCAGTCAGTGCATTTGCAATTCTGAATGACATGACCAATAGCTCATAATAGCCACATCAACAACGAAAAACAATCTTAAGTTCACTATCCCCTCTTTGCTTCATCCCAATACAATGGTAATCCTTTCTTGCTATTAGGTCATTTCTACGCTCATCATATCTCCTGTCAATTTTTTCATATCAGGTGGGGTCTATACAAATGATATGATGCAAATCAAAATCTATCACACAATGTGTAATGCTATGCAATGAATGAATGATTTCATATATGCAATAAAATACTGACATGTATTCTCATATAATGCAGATATTATAGCCTATCCCAGAACTATGAAACGTCTAATCAAGTACCCACACCTGCAAGGAATCACTGATAGATATATATAGAGCATCTTAAATGATGTCAACTTATCATCAAAACCATTTTAACTATAAAAAACCTTCACTGAATGTATCACTTTTAATTCCATAACAATTTAAACCATGACACGTAAGTCAGGATTTCTTTATGTCCCTTACAGTCTGTCTGAACTTAATATACAATTTCTTTCCAAATTTCTAACATAACCTTTTTATTGCATTCTTTAACGGACTGATTCTCATTTACAATGACACATAGGTACTTAGGTCACACTCAAATTCAGTCAACAATTCGTCATTCTGCTTTAGCCTCCATAAGACCTTAAGCAGCAACACTTTTATTCTAACTCTTTACTGCCTTTACTATGCCGAATCAATCACTTTACACCTAACAATCTCAGTTAGATGTCAACTTTTTCCTTTCGAACAGAATAGGGAGCAAGTACACATCAGACTCCTTATCACTTATCCACTGACTTTTAGCATGTATGTACAGATAAATCTATCACTTAGTCTTATCCCACTCTGATCTTAGAACCGTCTAAACTTGGCTCTGATACCACTAAATGTAATACCTTTAATGGAATAGTTCTTTCCGATATGAACTTAAACGATTTACCTGAATTTTTTTTTACACCGATAACCAGACTTAGAAAAATATAAGTCATCAAAATTATGGCAGCATAACGGCTACCTACTTCAATACCTCCTAAAAAAACAAATAATAACATAGCCTTCAAGAGGCACAATAATTTATCACAGACAACAGATACATATCATTCCATCATTCGCATACCAATCATATTCATTTACTGTCATAACAATAATTACTATTAATACAGTAATAATCCAAAATACAATCAAGTCTTACTACAATTATCTGAGTATATACATGCATAAATATCTAAAAGTATAGATCATTCTTTTCTTCAAACTTCACTCCACTGTGTACTATACCTCAGCTCCTCTTCAAAACCTGCACATAGTAAAAACTACGTGCTGAGCACTAGATATGCTCAGTGGTGACTATCAATTCTAGAATTTCCAAATTAAGTATATTTACCATACTTATGCCAATTATTACATTGTCTTATCAAAAGTTACTTTTAATCATTTTGACAGTCCTTTCGATTCAAAGGCAAAATTGACATTTATTTTCTTACTTTTACCTTTACTTAACTTTTACTTTTACTTAACTTTTGCGTATGGCTTGACTTTTCAAGCAAAATTCTTTATTTAATCAATTCAATACAAATATTATTTCAATGGACAATTTATATAATTAATTACCACGATAATGGCATGTTTTTCGATTAAATACTTAATTCATTCATAAATTACTAAATTTACTCTTAAATATTATAGCCATATGTTTGCTATAAATTCTTTTATTTCACTATAACTTTTTCAAATATTTATCAATTTATTAATGTCGAAGCTTCTGAACATTTAATGCAAAGTGAAATAATATTTTAGTACACTTTGCAAATAAATCTTTATTTTCCTTTTTATCTACTAGTCAATTTTCATTTCCAATTACAAAATTATCGTTCATTTACTTATATTTACCTTCAATTAACTTTTGGCTTACAAAAGTTTGGATCAAGCATTGTTTAAACATATAATTTCTAACTATGGACTGACCACTTTTTCTTTTACAGAAACATATTTTTGGCTATTTAATCAATATATTAGTATTTTATCTTGTAAAATAGTTTCTTTTCACTTTTGCTTATTCATTATAATTTTTGGAAAAATTACATTTTTGCCCAAAACTTTTTATTTCCTTCAATTAAGTTCTTTTTCATTTAAAACTTTTACATTCAATGTACTTTTACAGTTCTGATTTATTTTTATTGATATGCTACTAATGCAATATGACAGGACTCTCAAATAGGATATGCGGGACATGAATCCCAAAGGGCCCTACTGATAGAAAAATGACTCCCAATGGACCATTTCTCAAAAAGCACATCACTAACACTTTCAATTTTACACTGAAGCTATGAAGATCAAAAATTCTACCCATAGCAAAGCAAGTTGCCATGACTTGCACCGCAGTATAGGGTGTCCCTATGGCTAGCCAATTATATCCTGAATAAGAATATCACTACCTGACTATATATTGCTAAGGGCAAAAACAATCAATTATTTTCAAAATGATTTTCAACCTTCAATAATTTTTAATTTCTTTCATTTTTCTTTAAACAATACACTTTGTTAATCGCACTCTTTTTAGTGCTATTGCCTATACAGTAACTTTTTTTCGATCATTTTTTCTTTCCAATCACTTTTACGTGAATTATTTTACAATAATTCACCATAAACATTTATTACTCTTCCAATTTTTAGCTAATTATTTTCTCAATACTTTTTCATATTTTGTGAATTATATCAGGATAATCCACTCTTTTCTTCCTTGGCACTTATTGAATTATTTCATTATAATTCAATAATTTACTTTTTCATTAATTTTATTTACTTTTTGACTTTTAGCTAATTTCTTACTTTTTCGATCTAAATTTGCCATTGTTCAAAAATTACAATATTTTTATATGGATTGTGAATTATTTTATAGTAATTCACCATTTTGTTCGGATTATGAATTATTTTGTAATAATTCAATACGATTATTTTAATCACTATACTTTTTATTCTCCAAAAACTTATCAATTAACCTTTTTCATTTTCTTTATACGGAATGTAATTTAATTATATTAATTTACCATCTTTATTTGTCTCTTGAATTCAATATTTTCATTAACATGTTCAATATTTATTCTCAAAACTATTCTCATAAATCATATAAATTCCATAAAAATTTATGTAAACATATTTCTTCAATTCTTATCATATTTACTCATTTTATGAATTATGACACCATAATTCATCATATACACTATATAAATACACTTATGCTTAACTTAAAAATTCTTGAATAAACTCCATAGATTTTCTAAAAATTCATAGACATTATATTTCATGTTTTGACTTATTTTATTGCTTAATTTCATCAAAATGGTTAATGTACACATTCTTTCTCTTTAAGAATGTGATTCGACCATTAAAGAATTTTTCCTTAAAAAATTTATTTCAATTTAATTAAGCTTGCATTTAAGCTTAATTAAGGTTCAATTGCATTATATTAAGGGTAATTTCAATATACCTATATTTTTTCCAATTTTTCCTTAATTACATAATCAATAAATATTTCAAAAATATTCACATAATTTCTATAAATTCCACAAAAATAATGCATAATTTCACATTTACTATCAAATTAAGGCTTAAATTCATTAAAATACTTACCATACAATTTTTTCTTCATTATGAATTTCGGCCACTACAAAAAATTTCCTTACAAAATTTTTTTAATTCAAATTAAGGATTCTAACGTACTTAATTAAGGTCCAATTACAGTATTATACAACCAATTTCAATTTTAATCAATTACACTAAATTTTTTCCTTCATAAACCCTAAGGAAAATTATGAAAGTAAATGAAAAATACTAAGATTTAGTAGTCACTAACTTCATTCTTTCAATTAGCCTTGCACAAACTTCATTTTCCTAGCTTGAACCCATTAAAACCATTTTTTTCTTCAAATTACCTTCCATGGATGAATTCCTCACCCATAAATTCACCAAGATATATACAAATTTAGCTCAAAATAACCATTAAAACGTACTCTAAACACCTAAATCTAACTACAAGTGCCTTGAAATCAAATTAAAAACCAAAGATTCACTAACTTTATTTTGACCTCCATGCCTTTAATACTTGTTTTCCTTAACTTTTCTCCCTCAGTCTCTAATTTGAGATTAGATCCAGCAACTAGAGAGGCTAGAGATCACTTTTGGTGTTTGGATCATGAGAAAAGAATGAAGAAAAGATGAAAAATTTTGAGAGAAAAGGAAAAAAAGTGGATTTTGGTCATAAGAAGAAGAAGCTGCTAGAAAATTCTGGAATTCCTTCCGTTAGACATTATTCATCTCTTCCTTTTATAGGGTTCTCAAGTGGGCTTCGGTTAATTGCTTGGATTTGGCTAATTTAATTAAATCAAGGTCCATTAACTATCTAATAATAATTTTAATTCATTTCTTTCACTTTCCAATTTCAAATCACTTCAAAAATGATTCCATAATTTTTATAACCCAGAAAATAGGTTGCACACAAATTTTTGACTCAATCAAAGTCCATTTTTGATCTAGTTTGATTAAATTAATCCGATCCAAAAATATCGGTATTACATAAAAATTTACTTTTTGTAGCCAAAATAATCTACATATTATTTTAGGCTTAACTAAAATTTTTGATAATTTTCAGAGTCTGTTTACTATTTTAAATATTTATACAAAGTTGAGTCAGTTTTCCTTATAATAGAAATTGACTCGCTACATTTTTTGTATTATTAGTTTTTGCAGGCCCATTTGAGCTCAATTTCACTTTAAATTCTAACCACGGACTCACCATGACAAATATTTTTCGGTGGTCCAATAAAATATTTTTCACTTCCGAGTATACTTGTCAGCCCGAAAAATACTATTCACTATCGTAAAATACTGTTCACGACTAACCTAATGTTCGGGTCATTACAACAAAGCTAAAGAGTGTATGGGTTACTACTAGTACTAAAGGTAGAAGGAAAGGGAAGGAGATTAGTTTGAAGATTAATGAAGCATCTGGATTATTCTTAGACATGCTCCAGTTGGATAGCGCAGCTCAGGCTGTTCAAAAGGCTAACGATATGGAGGAAGTTCCTTCTAGTGAGTGGAATGAATCGCTGCTAATTAAGTTCTTCTTTCTTTCTTTATTATGGGTTTTCATATTATTTCTTGGAATTGCCAGGGGGTAGGATCTAAAGAGTATGAATTGCATGTTAGAAATATTGTCAAGTTGTATAGAATTTTGATTCTTATTTTGCTTAAAATTAGTGGCTAAGTTACAGACAATGTGGTTAAAAGATTGGTCTTTTCTCATTTTTTTCAAGTGAAAGTATTGGGTTTCACAGACAGCATTTGGATGCTTTGGAATGATGATGTGGCAGTTATGATTTTAGATTTTTCTTATCAATTCATTTACATGCATGTAGTCTATCATGATACGAATTTTCTTCTTACTGCAGTATATGGGGACCTTTTCTAGGATAGGCAGAGAAGGTTATAGGTGGATTTGAAAGCTCTTGCGATGGATATTCAAGACCCATGGGTTCTTATGGGGGATTTCAATGCTTTTTAATTGGCCAATGAAAAATTAGGGGTTTCTTCCTGGGGTAGGAGGCCTTACACCTTATTTTTGGAGTTTGTGGAAAGTTATTCTTTATCTGATTTGGGTTTCTCGGGACCTAAATTCACTTGGTAACTGGGTTGCTCATGGAGTGCCTGGATAGAGCACTTGGCAATTTAGCCAGGAAAGAAGCTTTATTAAAGTTTAAAATTACTCATATTCCTAGAACCCACTCAGATCATCGCCCAATTATGCTTTCTATCCTCAAAGATGAAGATAGAGTGGTGCAATGTAGTTTCACATTTAATGTAGCATGGGTTCTGTATCATGAGTTCAGTGGTTTCGTGGAAGCTAATTAGAGGTATTCGAGGGATTTGGTAGATGATGTTAACTCTTTTGCTTAGGAGAGTGATTCTTAGAGTAAGGAGGTTTTTGGGTGTATTAGTTTCCATAAGAAAAATATTCTATCAAGGTTGATGGGCATTGAAAGGTACCTTGAGAATAGACACTCGAGTTTTTTGGTCAAGCTTGGGCAGGTGTTAAGATTGGAATAGAATAAAATTTTTCTTCAAAAAGAGCTTTATTGGAAGTAGTGAGCAAAGTCAAACTGGTTACTGGATAGGGATAGGAATATCACTTTTTTCCATAATAAGGTTAGGCTCAAGAGATAAAAGAATTTTATTCATAGCCTTATGCTTCCTAATAGAGAGTAGTGTTTTGACCAGGGGGTTCTGAAGCGGCACGTAGTAAAGCTTTTCAGTCATTTATACCAAGAAGAACAAGTGGCAGCTCCTATTTTCGTCATTAGAGGTAGGTTCCCTAGTTTGCCTTAACATATGGTGTATATAGTGATAAATTCTCTTAGCATGGATGAAGTTCGTGAGCTAATTTTTAGCATGAAACCACTCAAGGCTCCAGACGTGGATGGGTTCAATCCTTTATTCTTTTAAAAAGTATTGATGTTGTTAAGGAATCACTATTTGATTTTGTTCAAAAGTCGTTGAATGAGGGGGGAGAGGGGAGGAGGGAAGGGGCGGGGGATCTTTTCTTGTGTACAGCCATTATATGTCCTATTCCCAAAAAGAATAGCGCAGATCTAATCAATAATTTCAGATCCATTAGTCTGTTATCGGTTGTTTAAAAATCTTAATGAAGTTGATAACTAACAGGATAAAACCATGTTTAAATGATCTTATTGGTCCTCACTAGTCCAGTTTCATCCCAGAGAGGTAGATATCTGATAATATCCTTATTGTTTAAGAAGTGGCACACTTGATGAGGATTAAAAAGGGTAAAAAAGGTTAGATTGTGATTAAGGTTGACCTGGAGAAAGCCTATAATAGGTTAGGAGTTTATAATTGATACTCTCATGGATGCTAGTCTTACCTATGAGTTGTGTTCTATGCCGTTGGGTTGTTGAAAGAGGAGTAGTTCTCATATGTCTTGGAATGGGGAACTTACTAATAATTTCATCCCTTCTAGAGGAGTTAGGCATAGAGATCCGCTTTTGCCGTATTTATTTATGCCCTATATGGAAAGGTTGGCTCATGGGATTAATAAGGCAGTGGAGGATGGCATATAGAAACCTAATCGGTTAGGTAAGGTTGGTCCACCACTTATGTACTTGTTTTTTTGCAGATGATTTGGTTTTGTTTGCAGAGGCTTTTGTGGAGAAAATGAGGAATATTTATGGAGTGTTAGAGGACTTTTGTAAATGCTCGGGTCAAGCAATTAACGTTAAGAAATCTGCATTTAGTATTTCTTCAAATGTAAGTAATGAGCTAGTGTTGGAGTTGAAGAATGTTTTGGGATTTATGTTTACCAAAGATCGAGGGCATTATCTTGGTATGTCGATTATCCATGGTAGGGTGTCTAAGAGAATTTATAGTTTTTTGGTGGACAAAATCAAAAACAAGTAAGCTAATTGGAATACTAATAATCTGTTGATGATGGGTCAAATAACATTAGTGAAGTCAGTTCTCTTATTGATTTTGGTGTATGCGATTCAAACAGTTATCCTCCCTATTAGTGTTTGTGATCAAATAGAGCAAATTTGCAGGGATTTTATTTGTGGTTCTTCTAGTTCAGACAAAAAAAATCCATTTAATTAAGTGGGATTCTCTTTGTAAGCCAAAGAAGCTTGATGAAGTGGGGATAAAAAGGTTGAAGCAATGTAATGATGCTTTTATGTTGAAAATTATCTGGAATTTAATTAATAGCAAGAAGGGGAATTGGGTGAGAATATTAATTGTTAAATACTGTATTGTGAATAATTATTGGTCAGTGTGTGTTGTGTAGAATAATGGCTCTTTGCTTTGGAGGAATATAGCAAAATTGTGGCCAACTTTTTATGCTAATGTTTGTTGGGAAATCAATTATGGTCGCTCATGTAATACCCTCAATGTATTCATGATCTTCATGTACTATTTACTATTACTAATGATGTCACTTGATTACTATTTACTCAGTACAAATTTGGCAGCATAACGGCTTGTAAATTGTGTTGCCCAAACTTGCAAATAGCAAATTAACACTCCCAAAAGGCAACCTGAGCCCCCAAAACACCAATAGCAAACATAGCACTTCAAAAACTATCCAATTGCTCAACAAAACACAGGTATCTAATGGGGATTTAATTGAACCCTTAGTCTCACTAGACTGCATATAAGGTGAGTAGGGTATCGTTCCAAAGGGAACAAAGTAATTTTGTATTGAAATAACAATATGTAGATGTATAGGTAACAAATTCAATTGGAATCATGCAATTAATGTAATAACTAAACGACTTAAAATATATTAAGTTAATTTTGGATAATAGATAACTTAAAAGATGGTTTAAACATACATTATAACTAAGTGAAACAATTTCATCTATGAACCATTTAAATAATTGTATGAATGATATGATTGGAGAATTTAGCCAAGTTTCTTTAAAGCAATTCTCATTGTCATTAAAGGTTTTTTTACTTAGAGTCTATAAGCATTCTCATGACATTATAGAAATAAATAAAAACTATGAAGTTCTATGCCAATTCTTTAACCCCTTAAAGTGAATTCCTTATCTCTAAGTGAACTCAATTCTTCAAGTAAATTTATTTGTCTTTCCATCAAAGAATTCCAATTCTCATTATGAATAAATTGACTAATATGCTAACTATGGTGATCAAGCATAAAAAACATCTCAATGCACACAAATAAACTTAAATCATACTTCAAACATAAAGAGAATAAAAACATGTCCAAACAAATTATATTGCATAGTTATAATGTACAAAAGAACTAAGCCAAATACAAAATTGAAATGAAAAGGAATAAGAGAAAAGAAACATCATCACTCCCTAGGGTTTACTTTCTAATAAGACCTTCTAATAAATCTCTTATTTCTTTGACTTTGCTCTTTTGTCATCATCTAAAAACTAAGAGAGTTGTCCAAAAATAACTAAAAATATTCTAAGTAAACTAATGAATTTCTTCCGATCCCTTCCTCATATCTTCACTCCCATATTTATAGAGATTAACTCTACAAACATGTCCCTTCGGAATGGTTGTAAATCATGAAAAGCTGCCGTGAAAAGTATTGATGGTTGGCTGAAAAATTAGTTGCAGAAAAATGGCATCGCTTGCAAACAGGTGCCTTGTTTAACTCGTGAACTTCCTGCAGAGTCATGAACTCCATCAAGTCTTCTTCACTCAAGATCTTTCCTCCAACTCGTGAACTTCTTCAACTTTGCCTACCGAGTCGTGAATGCCTTCACGACTCATGAACATGTATCCTCTGTGTCACTCGTGAGCCTCTTCACTACTCGTACACTTCAGTCTGACTCGTGAGCTTCATTTGAATCCTTCACCATTTCATCACTTCACTTCACATTTGCACCAACTTTGACCTAAAAACACAAATAAACACATAAACTAAACATAAATACATAAAATACACATAATATTACATACATAACTACTTAAATAAAAGAAAATACACACTAAATAGTAGACATTTTACATGTTATCAAATTCCCCCACACAAAAACCTTTCTTGTCCTCAAGCAAGAGAAGAATGAGAAAATTTAATGCCAAGTTAAACCAAGTAAGTTATACTATAAAGCATTGCTCAATATTCACTTTAAACAAGATTGAAATGAAGTCAAATACTTTAAACACTCAAAATATCAGTAAATCAAATCTTAAGATATATATTTTAAGTTACCAAGTCACCTAAGTATACTAAACCCATGATCAAGATAATAAAGTCTCAAAACTAACCATGCTCAAGAGAGAATATTGATCATAAAACTTAAGATTTTAAGACTATAGTTGCCTTTTAGGACAATTTGCAAGCACACATACCTTTAAACCAATCTCATGGCATTTTTAGACTGCATTTTTTTTCTTTTTTCTTTTAGCATGGGAATTCTTTAAAGCTTTATCCCATGTACTTAGAGTAGCAAGAAAATGTAGTAATGGGTGTGTTTTATGCTCCATCCCATACTTTATTAAACTTTTAAGTATACATCTTGCTTTGTTTATTTTATTTCATCATTTGTTTTCTTTTTGCTAGCCCTCATCCATTATTGAAAGGTAAAGGTAAGTATTATGGCTATAGTTTCCATGAGGCAACAAAAATCCTAAAATCTTAAACTTAATAAGCATATTCTAACCTTAAAGCATAGTTAGTAAAGAGACTAAATAACCTAAAATGTTGGAAGAAGTAAAAAGAGATGACTTAAAAACATAATACACATGCCAAAAGTCTTGAAAAACTAATCAAATGAGCATAAAAGGAAAATGAGTCTTCATAACAACCTATATTATATACAATATGAGCAATACTTATAATAAAACTTACTAAAAAGTTTAGTCTAAATGAAGAAAAAGACACACAACCAAAACATCACATACACTCCCCCACACTTAGAACAAACATTGTCCTCAATGTGAAGAAACAAAACAAAAACATAAAGAAAAAGAAATAAACTAAATGATAGAGGAAAGAAAACTCCCCTCAAGATCATGGTGAAGGCGGAGGAGAGGGCACCACATAGCCCGCTTGGGCAATGAAGGTATCCATCTTATGTTCAAGGTGGCGTTGACGGTGAACCAAATTTGATGTAATTTGCTCCAAAGATTGTAATTGATGCTGAATGGCGGATTGATTGTGCAACAATTGGGTGAACATGAATTGAGTCGTAGGTGATACAACAACAGGTGAAACAACAACCTCTTTCCTAGGGACATCAGCCATGATATCATCATGATGCCCTTGCTCCTCTTGCATTGGCTCATCGGAAGTGCTCTCTACAGCAACTTCTTGTGGAATGGATGGTCCTGCAAGATTCTTCCAACAAGATCGTGAAAGCAGTAGAATAAATTGAAAGGAATTATTGACAATTTCACCCCGAACAAAAAGATGTTTGGAAAAATATAAACATGGAAGGACATGATCATAAGTATGAAAATCAATATCAAAACATCTAGCAATAGCAGACATGACATGTCTATGGGTGATAGGAGACTCCGGATGACCAATACATTGCAATAATTGATTAAAAATCCAATAAGACCAACAAATAAATTTTTGAGTATGCACACACCACATTAAAAACAACTCATGATGAGACACTCTATTGAACTCAGGCTTGTTAAAAACAACAGAAGCCAATATCTTATACAAAATCTAATATTTCAAATCTGTAATAAACATTGATTTAGCCTCTCTAGCCGTAAATGGTGTAGTCAATCAAGTCAGAAAATGCCAAAACTCATTAGGTCTATAAACCTTAGGCAGATCACATAATCCAGATTGTTTAAAGCCAAAAATGCGATGCATCATAAAATAAGTTAGTGTATAATCAATGCAATTCAAACGAAAGTCCACTAGCCTAGAATTTTCTGCATTCTCTTTCAAATTGGTATAAAACTCCAAGACCAAATCAGTATAAAAGTGTTCATGCATATTAACAAAATGCAGCAACCCACATTGAGATAATATATCATTTACAGCATCAAATAATCCCACTTTTTCAAGGAAAGAGTCTGGAAAATACTTAGATTAAGATATTGCTCTATCCCTGAGAGCAAGGAAACGATTACCTTCATGCACAGAGGAAATGGGGAATGGAGCACCAAATTGTGTGGAGAGGCTCTCAGGCTGTGCTTCATCTGCCCCTTGCTATCCCCTTGAAGTGGAAACATTCTTTGTTCTCACCATAATGGAAAAAGAGAAAGACAAAAAGAAGAAATGCAAGTGTGTATAAATGAAATAAGAAGAATGCTGAAGAGACACAGATAGACAAATGAGTAGTAGAAAGAAGACAAAGTAAAAGAGAAGAAATGAAAGAAGAAGCCAAAAGGAAATAAGTGCACGAGACGTGAAGAGAAGAAAAGAACTGTGAAATAAAGGAAAAGACTAACTGCTATATTTATATAGAAATAAGGGAGAATAGTAAAATGACATGTTGTTTCACAAACCCTAATTTCCCTTGCAACCGTTGTTGCCTTTGTATTTAACTAATTGATTACAGTTAATTAAGAGTTAAAAGTGAAAAAGATGATTAAGTAAAATGATGAAGAAAGAAAGAAAGAAAGAAAAACAAATTAAGAAAGAAAAAGGGTTAAAATTCACAACTCGGTAAAATTGAGAACAGTAAATCATGAGTCGGAGAAAACTTCACGACTCGTGAAGAACTTCCTTTTTGGGCACTAGTGAAAATGTTCACAAGTCGGACATAGATTCACGACTCGTGAAGAATGGGTGTAGAGCACATCTTCACGACACGAACAAACCTTCACGACTCTTGCACTTCTCCATTCCGTGTTACTCTTGAAACCATTCACAAGTTGATCTTGTGATGCACGACTCGGTAAGAACTTCACGACTCATGAAGTGTTTACTTCTGGGACACTCGTGAACATCTTCACGAGTTGAACATTACTCGTGAATGTGCCTAATGCTGCAAACTATTCTGCAAAAATGACCACTCTCGATCCAAATGTTAAAAAAAACAAAGGAAAAATAAGATAAGAAAAATGAAAATGATAAAATACTTAAAACAAAACCAAGAATAAACCAAAGAACAAATAAAATCTAAAACTAAGGGAGCTAATCCTAAATAAAAAGATTATTGTGCAATAGATGAATTTAATAAAGAAACTGTTTAGGTAGGAACTAATGCATCACCAATGAAATAGGATTTCAATATATGTCCATTAACTTTAAAGACCTCTCTTTTTTCATTAGCAATATCAACAGCTCCATAAGGAAAAACTTGAACCACCTTAAAAGGACCCGACCATCTTGATTTTAATTTACTGGGAAATAGTTTCAATCTTGAGTTGTACAACAAAACTAAGTCACCAACCTAAAATTCTTTCTTTAGCACATGTTTATCATGCCATGATTTAGTTCTCTCTTTACATAACTTAGCATTTTCATATGCATTCATACGAAGCTCCTTAAGTTCTTGCAATTGGAGCAATCTCCTCCTACCAACTTGTTGCATATCAAAGTTTAATACTCTAGTTGCCCAATAGGCTTTATGTTCAATTTCAACAGGCAAATGACAAGATTTACCATAAACAAATTGATAAAGAGTAAGGCCTATAGGAGTTTTAAAAGCTATTCTATATGCCCAAAGAGCATCATCTAGCTTAAGTGCCTAATCTTTTCTTGATCTAGAGACTGTTTTCTCCAATATCTACTTAAGCTCTCTATTGCTAATTTCAACTTATCCACTAGTTTGAGGGTGATAAGGTGTAGCAATTTTATGAGTCACATTATACTTTTTTAATAATTGCTCCATAACCTTATTACAAAAATGAGAACAACCATCACTAATAACTGTCCTAGGTGTTCCAAATCTAGGAAATATAACTTTCTTAAGCATCTTCTAAACCACCTTAGCATCATTAGCAATGGTTGGAATTGCTTCCACCCATTTGGATACATAATCAACCATGACCAAAATATATCTATTTCCTAGAGAACTAGGAAATGATCCCATAAAGTCCATACCCCAAACATCAAACAATTCAACTTCTAAAATGCCATTGAAAGGCATTTCATTCCTTTTAGACAAATTTCCCATTCTTTGGCACTTATCATAACTAAGTACAAAGGCTTTGACATCCTTAAACAAAGTAGGCCACCAAAATCCAACTTGCAACACCTTGGAAGATGTCTTAGAAACCCTAAAGTAACCGCCTACAGCATATGAATGACAATGAGCTATCACATCACTAACTTCTTCATGAGGTAAACACCTCTTAATTAGCCCATCAGCACATCTCCTATATAACAAAGGTTCTTCCCAATAGTAAAACTTCACATCATGAAGGAATTTCTTCCTTTGCCTATAATCTAGACCATAGGGAAGCATACCACTTACTAAATAGTTTGCTATATTAGCAAACCATGGAACTTCCTTTGAAACTACACTAAAAAGATGTTCCCCATGAAAAGCTTCATCAATAGGCACCCCATCATCATTATCTTTCAAAACACATTGGGTTAACCTAGATAAATGGTCAGCAACTAAGTTCTCTTTTCCCTTTTTATCTCTTATTTCCCAATCAAACTCTTGTAACATCAAAATCCATCTTAACAACCTAGGCTTAGCATCTTTTTTAGTCAAGAGATACTTGAGGGCAGCATGATCAAAATAAACAATGACTTTTTGCCCTATAAGATATGCCCTAAATTTATCAAATGCATATACAATGGCCAAGAGTTCTTTTTTAGTTGTGGAATAATTAAGTTGGGCATCATCTAGTAACTTACTAGCATAATAAATAACATAAGGCTTCTCATCTATTTTTTGTCCTAAAACAGCCCCAACCGCATAGTTACTAGCATCACATGTTAATTTAAACGGTTGCTCCCAATTTGGTAGTTGTAACACCAGTGAAGTGACAAGAGCATGTTTAAGAGTTTCAAAAGATTTAAGACATGCCTCATCAAAATGAAAATCAATATCCTTGCCTAATAATGTGCACAAAGGTTTAGCTATCTTATAAAAATCTTTTATGAACCTTTTATAAAATTAAGCATGACCTAGAAAGCTTCTAACATCTCTAACATTTTTAAAAGGAGGCAAATTAGCAATAATTTCAATTTTAGCTCTATCAACCTCAATCCCCCTATTAAAGACTAAATGTCCTAAGACAATACCCTCTTATGCCATGAAATGACAATTCTCCCAATTTAAAATCAAACCATGCTCCATACATCTATCAAGCACCTTAAAAAGATTAGATAAACAATTTTCATATGTAGTACCATACACACTAAAGTCATCCATGAAAACTTCTACACATTGATCAATAAGATCACTAAAAATAGAGAACATGCATCTTTGAAAGGTGGCTGGTGCATTACACAAACCAAAAGGCATTCGCCTAAATGCAAAAGTTCCATATGGGCATGTAAAAGTTGTCTTAGATTGATCATATGGATGTATAGGTATTTGATAGAAACCACTTAGACCATCTAAGTAACAAAAATAAGAAAAATTAGCTAATCTTTCTATGACTTGGTCAACAAATGGCAAAGGAAAATGGTCCTTTTTTTGTAGCTTGGTTCAATTTTCTATAGTCCACACACATATGTCATCCCATGATAGTCCTAATAGGAATTAAATCATTATTATCATTACGAATAACAGTTAAGCCACCCTTTTTAGGGACAACTTGAATAGGACTCACCCATTTACTATCACTTATAGAATATATTATGCCATTATCAAACAATTTAATTATTTCTTTCCTCACTACCTCCTTAAGAGTTGGATTAAGCCTTCTGTGACCTTCAATGGAAGGTTTAGAATCTTCTTCTAACAAGATCCTATGCATTCAAACCTTAGGTGCAATTCCTTTTAAATCACTTATAGAATATCCCATGGCATTTCTATGAGCAAGCAAAATATCACGTAAAGCACTCACATTATGCTTATCAATTGAAGAATTAACAATAAAAGGTAATTGAAATTTTGAATCTAAATAATCATACCTTAAACTTGTTGGTAATGGCTTGAGTTCAAGTTTAACTTCCTCCTTGGATGTCTTTGATGGCATATCCTTATCCTTTCTCAAAGACTCAAACTTTGAGAATCTTCCTTGAAAAGGATATGAGGCAACTTGCAAAACCTCATCACAACTTTCATTTAAACTATAAGGTGCAATAGGGTTTTGACTAACACAATCATTAACAATACTATCAATACACTCATCAAGAACATCATAAGCATCAATTCTTTTCACCACTTCTATTGGTGAAGTCTTAACCATTTCAAACAAATTAAATTCAATTATTTCACCATTAACTTTAAGAGATATTTTTCCATTTTTCATATCAAAAACAACCCCAGCAGTAATTAAGAAAGGCCTACCAAACAAAATAGGAATTTCAGGATCTTCATCCATTTCTAGCACAACAAACTCAGCAAGAATCACAAATTTGCCCACTTTGGTAGGAACATTTTCTAATATGCCTATAGGGTGTGAAATAGACTTTTTTTTGCCATAGATAAGCACATATTAGTAGGCTTTAATTCACCTAAATCAAGCTTTTTATAAATAGAATAAGGCATAAGACTAACACTTGCACCCATGTCACATAAAGCTTTATCAAAATGTGTGCCACCTATAACACAAGGAACCGTAAAACAACCCGGATCCTTTAGCTTAGGTGGATACTTAGAATACATAGACTTAGACTCTTCTACCAAAGAAACATAACCATGTTCTTCAAGCTTACCCTTGTGACTTATAATTTCTTTAAAAAATTTTGCCCATGAAGGCATATCCTTAATTGCATCCACAAAGGTATAGTTATAGTAAGTTCCTTCAAATAATTCAAAAGCTTTCCAAATTGCTTATCAATATTCCTTCTAATAAGTCTTTGAAGGAATGGCAACACATTCAAATTAACTTTAGGGTCATCTTCCCTAGATGAGGTTATTGTTTCTTTAGATTCAATAGACCTTTGCATCACATCATCATTTTTACTAGCATCTAAAACATGCTCATCATCAATAATAAGGTCATCGTTACCTCTAATATTACTCTCAATCTTTATCCCACTCCTTAACATAATGGATTGAACCGATTCATGAGGCAAAAATTCAGGTTGACTTGGGAGTTTACCTAATGGTTTAACACTAGAAGTGGCTTGTTGAACCAATTGTATTTCAAGAATTTTATTGTGGGTAACAAGTTGGTCAATTTTGGTATTTATTTGCTTAAATTATTCCTCATTTTGCTTGTTAGTGGTCATTTGATGGTTAACAAATTGCTCCATCAAACTCTCAAGATGGGATTTAGGTTGTTGGGGGTTAAAAGGTAGTTTATATGGAAAAGCTGAAAGGTTAGGTAATTTGGTCATAAGGTTACTATTTTGGGTTCAATTAGGTATTTGGGTTAGACCAAGAAAAACCGGGATGGTTCCTCCATTGAGGATTATAATAATTAGAACTTTGACCCATTATTTGATTATAATTTTCTTGAACAAAACTTACATCCTCACTAGACTCCTTACTACAATTAACATACATATGAGGTCCACCACATTTTTCACATACTTGACTCACATTTTCAATATTAGAGTGAGAATTACTTGTCAATTTAGTCAAGGCTTCAACTTTATCCATCAAGAGATTAATGGAGTCTAATTTCAAAAATCCCTTAGCCTTAGCCATAGTGGGTTCTTCTCCCATATAGCCTTGTAAGGCTAATTCCTTCAACAAAATTTCAGCTTCCTTGGCAGTTTTCTCCAACCATTTTCTACTTGAAGCAGCATTTACAATATTTCTATTTTCCTCCATTAGCCCATTGTAAAAGATTTGAGAAATCATCCAATCCGACAAGCCATGGTGAGGACATTACCTTTGAAGTTCCTTAAATCTTTTCCAAGATGTATAAATAGTTTCATTAGGCAATTATTTAAAAGTAGATATTTGATTTCTAAATTTTGTTGTTTTATGTGGTGGAAAATACTTATGAAGAAAAGCTTGTTTTAATTGATCCCAAGTAGTGATTGTCTCACTAGGTATACTAGCAAGCCAAATTTGTGCTTTTTCTTTTAAAGAAAATGGAAATAGCCTAAGTCTAATGGCATAATTACTCACTCCATTAATTTTAAATGTAGCACAAACATTAAGAAACGAAAGGATATGAGCATAAGGGTCTTCCCCTTACAAACCACCAAATTGGTTATTTTGCACCATTTGTATTACTACCGATTTGATCTCAAAATTGTTGTTAGCGATAGCCTACGCCACTATTCCTCTAAAACTTTCCGAGATATTGGGCATGGTAAAATCACCAAGTGTTCTCCTTTCTTCTCCCACCATAATTGGAATATTATGACTTTCCTCCAACTTAGCACATTATTCTCCTTCTAATTGCAATCTAAATTCCTCTTGTTGCTTCCTTCTAAGTTCCCTACACAAAAATCTCAAATACTTTTAGTCTAAGATCATTACAAAAACTCTAATTACAAAGAATACAACAAACACAATACAAAATTCATATATCAAAATAACTAATGTATATCATATAATCCTAAAGCCTCTACTCTTTTGTATCAATCAATAAAAATTCATTTAAACCGTTCCCCGACAACGGTGCCAAAATCTTATGGAAATTTAATTGAACCCTTAGTCTCACTAGACTACATATAAGGTGAGTAGGGTATCGTTTCAAAGGGAACAGAGTAATTTTGTATTGAAATAACAATATGTAGATCGATAGGTAACAAATTCAATTAGAATAATGCAATTAATGTAATAACTAAACTACTTAAAATATATTAAGTTAATTTTGGATAATAGATAACTTAAAAGATGGTTTAAACATACATTATAACTAAGTGAAACAATTTCATCTATGAACCATTTAAACAATTGTATGAATGATATGATTGGAGAATTTAGCCAAGTTTCTTTAAAGCAATTCTCATTGTCATTAAAGGTGTTTTTACTTAGAGTCTATAAGCATTCTCATGACATTATAGAAATAAATAAAAACTATGAAGTTCTATGCCAATTCTTTAACCCTTTAAAGTGAATTCCTTATCTCTAAGTGAATTCAATGCTTCAAGTAAATTTATTTGTCTTTCCATCAAAGAATTCCAATTCTCATTGTGAATAAATTGACTAATATGCTAATTATGGTGATCAAGCATTAAAAAATATTTCAATGCACACAAATAAACTTAAATCATACTTTAAACATAAAGAGAATAAAACATGTCCAAACAAATTATATTGCATAGTTATAATGTATAAAAGAACTAAGCCAAATACACAATTGAAATGAAAAGGAATAAGAGAAAAGAAACATCATCACTCCTCAAGGTTTACTTTCTAATAAGACCTTCTGATAAATCTCTTATTTCTTTGACTTTGCTCTTTTTTCATCATCTAGAAACTAAGTAAAGAGAGTTGTCCAAAAATAACTAAAAATATTATAAGTAAACTAATGAATTTCTTCCGATCCCTTCCTCATATCTTCACTCCCATATTTATAGAGATTAACTCTACAAACATGTCCCTTCAGAATGATTGTAAATCATGAAAAACTACCCTAAAAAGTCTTGATGGTTGGCTGAAAAATCAATTGCAAAAAAATGGCATCACTTGCAAACAGGTAGCTTGTTTGACACGTGAACTTCCTGCCGAGTCGTGAACTCCATCAAGTCTTCTTCACTCGTGATCTTTCCTCCGACTCGTGAACTTCTTCAACTTTGCTTGCCGAGTCATGAATGCCTTCACGACTTGTGAATATGTCGCCTTTGTGTCACTTGTGAGCCTCTTCACTACTCGTGCACTTCAGTCCGACTCGTGAGCTTCATTTGAATCCTTCACCATTTCATCACTTTACTTCACATTTGCACCAACTTTGACCTAGAAACACAAATAAACACATAAACTAAACATAAACACATAAAATACACATAATATTACATACATAACTACTTAAATAAAAGAAAATACACACTAAATAGTAGACACTTTACATGTTATCAGTTTCATATACACATACCTAAAATATACACATGTATGAATAGATTCACTACAAGTTCGTAATCATAACAAATATAATACATTCTTAATCATGTATCTAAACCTATTATATGAGTTATCTACTCTTCATGTTCCAATCCTCGACACATGTACATGCCATTTTACTTCATCATTATGTCCTCAATACATGTCCTTGTGTATAGTCAAACAACCACGCTCTAAGCAACTTTATTGCCTAGTGGTGGATACAACTACACAAAATTTTATTTAAATAACTTATATATATATATATAATTTTATTTTGAATTTATCATTTAATCTTGGCTGATTTGGTCTTTTTACATTTCATTTTTTTTGCAGTTAGACTGCTGTTATTTATAATTTCAATATTAATTTATACTTACGCTCCTGTCTTTTTCTATGCAATTTCTTACTAGCTCTTGACTGTCACTTAATTTAATTATTTTACTTTTTACACTTTATTTGAACTTTATTCTAATCTCAGCATAACTCATAAATTCTATCCTACTGATATGCTGCTTATGTAATTTGGTTCAATATCAATACAAATTTCTTTCCTTGTTGATTGAATACTATTCTACTGTACTTAATTTTTAAATTGCTTTTAGAAATTCAATACTTGTAACATTTTCATTAAAATCCTTGCTTCCATCAAAATAATATTCAAATTGATTTGGTTTTCTCCATATGATACCTAGGCTTTGTATTTTACAAAATTAATATTTAAATTTCTACTTCCAATTCAAATAATCTTCTTGTTGTCCTTTTTCTTTAAAATTTTCATTCTAACATCTATTTCTTATTTTCCATATGTTATACTATAAAGTCTCCTTTCATTTTCATTCTTGAATTTATTCTTTTCTTGACCAACTTATATTTTGTCTCAATTTCTTGGCTTTTTCACTAAACTATGACTTTGCCTTTAATCTAATAAATTTTCTCTTTAATTTATAATTTATTCTTTAACATTTCTTATGCACGGGTAATTACCATTTTACCCTTTATACTAATTTTAGCTAATTTATATCCACTTGGTATTTTCATTATTTTATACTAATTTTAGCTAATTTATATCCACTTGGTATTTTCATTATCATAATTTTGCTATTAAGTCCTTTTGATACTCATTTTTCGTATTAATTCTCACATGATTCTTACTTGTACATAAAATTACGATTTAATCCTTAGACTTTCTTTTTATCACATTTTACTTCATTTAATGCTAATCTTAATTCTTTTGGTTCCCTTTATCTTTTATTTTATCTTAGGTGGTAACTTTACATTCTAGTCCTTATGTGTATCCATGAAATGTCAAATTATATTTTGATCATTAAACTTTTATTTCATTATTTTTTACTTAATTTGACCTCAATTTTAATCCTTTTTACTTTCTTTGTATTTTATTCCATACTAAGTTAAAATTTGCATTTTGACCCCTGTACTTTTCATATGATGAAAAATTATAATTTAGTACCTATATTTTTATTTTCTTCATGTTTGACCTTATTTATCTTCGTTTTTAACTCTTTTTGCTTCTTTTGACTTCCATTTCCTTCTAATTGTAAAAATACTTTGCAGTCCTTATACTTTCTCATGAAGTGGTAAATTACATTTTAATTCCTAAAATTTTCAGTATTTATGATTTTACCCCTTTTTACTTATTAACCATCTTATTGATGTCAAATTACAATTCAACCACTAATTTATCGTGTAATTATATTTTTACCCTTTTTTATTCTTTTAATCACGCTTTTCATTTTGTCTCCTATTTATTCACATATATGTCCTCCTTTAGATCTAATTTACTTTTTAATCCTTATTTTCTTGCGTATTTATAATTTTGCTCGTTTTGAACCATTAACTACATTTATCACTTTATTTCTTAATTAATTGACTTTATGATATCTTTCTTGCATATTTTATTTCTTTATCCTTAGTTTTTCACATATTTACAATTTTCCCTTTTTGAAATTATTAATATGTTTTTTCACCTTATTTCTTGTTCTATTATCTTTATGACATTTTTGTTTCTTGATTTATTATTTAATCCCTATTCTCTTATATAATTACCATTTAGTCCTCAATTTTATGTAAAATTATAATTTTTTCTTAATAGTGTCCAGTGAAAATTCTTGAACCGGATATGCGGGATAAGAACTTTAATGCTACTGATGCACTCATAGGACCAAATTACTTATCGTAACCCTACGTCCCTGGGATCAGATATTCATAGGACCATATTACTTATCGTAACCATGCATCATTGAGATCATATCACTTACTGTGATCCTACATCTCCAATCCATATAGGGTGCCAGCAATCCAAATATAGTGTCAGATTGAATCTTATAATTTTATCGCAGCATAAATTCCTATGGCAAGCTATTATATCTACAGTCTTGGATTACCCACGAGGCTATTTATTTCATTGCATTAAACCATGTTTTCATCAATTTTTCACACTAATCACATTATGTAACAATTAGTACACAACACAATGATATCCTAACACGCTTGTCATCACAGATTCGACATGTATGTATATAGTAACATATAAAAATGATTAAAACATGCCATTTTCACTATATTTAGCATTCGACCACATTAGGTTCATATACTTATCATGTGATTCTTTCATCATTTACATATCATATATGATTCAAAAATCATATTAAACATTTATATACTGATACATGTTCACTTTACATTATAATTCTCAAGTTACCTTAAGTTTCATCATTATGTACAATTATGTAACCTTAAGTTCACTTATTATTTTCAACTTTAATCACTTCTATCATATTTCTTATGTGTTAAATTATGAATTTTATGAATTTCATGCTTAATATGCCATAAATCATCAAGTTTTCACATGTTAAACTTAGTTTCCAAATTCGGCCCACTTAGGTTTTCTCTCTTCCACTTTGTTTTCTTTACTAATTCACATTCTTTACATCTTAACTCATCATTTTAACATATTACTTTGAATTATTTCACATTTCTACTTAAGTTTCCATAGTTACATAATGCGTATTTCAAGAAAATTTCAACTATATAAATGAAAATGAGGGTTAATAAGTATCCACTAACCTTGTACTCTTGTTATACCTTTTTAAGCTTCATTTTCTTACTTTTATCCTTTGAAACAACTTTATCTCCCTTGTTCTCGATAAGTGGCCAAATATTCTAAGGCACAAATCCATCAATTTCTTTCTTCCTTTATGAAAAATAATCACATAAACATACTCTACACACTCTAATTTACTTATTAGAACCATTAAACTAAATTAAAACCTTCACTTTTTCTTACCTTAATTTTGACACATAAACCTCAATAATTGATTTCTCTCACTTTTACTACTTAAATTGAAGGGTGGAGACTACTATGATGTTGACGAGAGGCTAAAATTAATTAAGAAGGCTTGATTTTGGAAAGAGATTAGAAGAGAAAAGAAGAAAATGATGGAGAGGACAAGGATAAGGCACAATTTTGAAGAGCAAGAGAGAAGAATGCATAATTTTGGAGTTCTTTCTAGAAAATACTGATATTTTGACCTTATATAGGCTGAATTTCGAGCTGGATTTATCCAACCAAAGTGGCTAGATCTAATTTAAGCCAAAATTTGATTTTAAGCCTATTTAATGCACTCTAAATTATTTCTATCTCTTTCCAAGCTCAAATTCATTCAAAATAAATTTTTTAATTCTTAAAATAATAAATTAAACCTTTATAAAATTTTTTTAGCTCAATCGAAGTTCGTTTCTAATCTGATTCACTCAAATCGGTCCGATTCAACCACTTTCAGTATTACTGTAAAATTTATTTTCTTATGCAAAAATATTCTACATATCATTTTATGTAGATTTGAAAATTTTAGTGATTTTTAAAAGGTGTTTACTATTTTTAGAGTTCTGATCGAACTCTCGATCAACTTTTTTTGGTACCGAATAAAAACTCAACTGTCTAATTTAAGGACCCATTTGAGCTCAATTTGATCTCAAGTTGTACCACCGAGCTCCATTTAACACCTATTTACATATTTTGGTGATAACTCAAATAGCTCACTAGGTCACCCATCATCGAATTTCCCTAGTCTGAGCATATTTAACCCTTATACACTTCTAAATTCCTCTTTTCTAGTCAACTTCAATTATTCCAAAAACTATCCCATGATTACTATTTATGTTCTAAAACATACCATGCATGTCAGATGCAAATTTCAGGATGTTACAGCTTAGCTTCATTCTGGTTAGATAATTGGTCTGAAGCTAGGCCACTTTGTGAGCATGTTTCAGAGTATCTCAAGGATAGCAGCGAGTGGAAAAGTTGTTTTTAAATGACTTTGAGTGAGGGATTTCATAACATTAATGGGTGGAATCAGGATTTATTAGAGAGGTTTTTACCTAGGAATATTATTAATTTAATTTTCTTATCTTTACCTCCAGCTGATGGTTTGGGTAAAGACAATCTCATCTAGCTTTCTTCGCCTTCAGGAGTGTTTTCTATTAAGTTAACTTACAGACTTATCATTCATATGGTTGGTCATGATATAGAGCAGAGATGGGAGCTTTGTTGGAGTTGGTAGGGTCCTTAGAGGGTTAGAGCTTTTCTTTGGTTAGCTATGTAAAACCGTTTGTTGACGAATGAGAAGAGAAATCGTCGCCATCTCACTGTTTCCAACCTCTATCCTATATACGGTGCCATGCCTGAGACAATCCTTCACTTATTACGGGATTGTCCCTCAATTAGAGCATATTGGCGGGCCTGGGTTAAAGGTGAGTCTTTGGCTTGGTTTTTTAGTTGTGATCTTAGAAGTTGGCTGGAAGTCAACCTAGCTAAAGGGCAACAGTTAGGGAGAGTCAACTGGAACTTAATTTTTGGTTATTGCTATGGGTATTTTTGAAAGTGTAGGAATGAACTTATCTTTAATGGTTGTGCGATGCTTTGCACTACAAGAAAAATGCAAAATAGCGAGGACAAAAATCCTCACTAAATGATGATTTTTTCATCACTAAATTAATTTAGCGAGGACAAAAAATTTGTAACGAAAGTCATGTTAGTGTAAGCCCTAGCCCCAATGCATTGTAATAAAACACTTTAATTAATAAAATAAGGCATTTGTTTTATCTATTATATTCCTGTGCATATCAATTGATAGAACTATCCAAGAATGTTGTTTCAGTTTAAGTTATCATGTATGAGGCACATGGTTGTAAGACCTTGAAACAAATGAGACTTCATTCTAAATATCCCTAGTCAGTCATTGTTATGGGAATAACAAATGAATTAAGACTAGTATGCTCTCTCTGATAAGTTGAGTTCTGTCTTACGAATTATAAGGACAAGAGTGTCAATCAGAGATCATAGATACATGTTTAGAACATGGTATCTGGATTCGATCCACTCATAAGAACACTAGATGGTACAAGTCATAAGTGTTTCTCATATGCAAGTTTTGTATCGGAGTTCTTAGACCTAAAATCTCTATGAAACTCTTTATGAATTACTGTGTGCTTTGACATACACCTAACGTGCTCGTAATAGTGACAAGTACGGGTATGCTTGGGTATGCATTGATTTATGTTTGAGAGCATGAGGGAAGTGAAGGGATTACCCCTCTCTATAAGAGAGAAAATATCATCGGCCACTTGATCAGTGAACTGAGAAGTGTATGGCCATACCGAGATGAAATAATGAGTAATCATTATTTATCTGAGAGTTCAGTGTCACTGGAATATCAAAAAAGGAATTAATATATATAAGGATGACTAGTTCCATGCCTTATATTAATTCTGATATTTATGGGTAAGGAACTATGCAAAATTGCATTAGGTCACTAAATGCCATATGCATTTTCATTTAATTTGAAATGCTATAATATCTTGCTAGAGAATATATATAGCCTTTGAATTAATTTATTAATTTATTGTCAACATTAAATGGACCTATAGGATCGCACACAAAGCAAGCTTAAAATATTTAAGTAAAGTATTGGACATTAATTTAGGCTTTTAATTAAAGTCAAATTAATATGTGTAATGGGTTTTAAAATTGCTATTGGACCTTGGTCCATGAGAGAGAAAAATTCAGCCCACAAGGTTTAATTTCAATTAATTAATTATCTTGTATTAATTAAGTTAATTGAGTATTAAAGCCTAAAAGAATTTAAATTAAATAAATCATTTAAATAATAGATGGAGTGGTCGAAATTCCAAGATGAAAATCAAGGAATTTCGGCACATGTTCATTATTTATATTAAGTGATTTTATTTAATTAAATGTCTTGTGTTTTATTTCAAATTTGAATTTTAAATTCAAAGGAGTTTAAATCAATATATATTACTTATTTTTAGGAAGTGATTGAAGTTGAATTAATTATCTTGAGATGGTAAAATTTAGATCAAACACTTGCCAAAAGATAAGGATATATATATATATATGAAAAGAAATAAAACCCTAAGTGAGACAACTAGGTTTTGGCATGAAAAACCCTAGCTTTGGTTTTGGCGTGAATTACATCTCTCTCTCACTTAATTCTTTTGGCCCAATTTTTCACAAGGAGAAAGGATTGTTCTTCATTCTCTTGTGTTCTTGGATAGTAATAGCAACCTAAGAGAAGTACAAAATCAAATTTTATAGCTTCAAACCATAGCCATTATACAATACTTAATTTGAGAGCTAGCAATCTCGATTTTAAGTCGTCGGTGTAATTGTGTGTGTGAACATAGAGAGGAGTGGCGTAAAAGGCTGTTCCTTGGCATTGGTGGTGAAGGTCTAAGGCTAAGATATCCTCCTTGGTTGCTGGTCATCATCAAAATCAAGTTTTAAAGGCATCTAAAGTTGTAAGTTTTAAAACCCTAAAATTGCATGTTTCGATTCTTGTCATGGAATTGTATGGCATGTATGATCAAATTTTATTATTTTTCGCTGTGTGATTACCATGAACATATCATGTCATATTCCATCAAGTCATCCTAGCTGAATTTAGCGAGGATATTAGTCCTCACTAACTTTTGCAAGGACTAACTTTGCGAGTACTTAGTCCTCGCCAACTTTTGCAAGGACTAAGTCCTCACTAACTTTGCGAGGACTAAATCCTCACCAACTTTTACGAGGACTTAACTTTGCTAGGATTTTGTCCTCGCTAACTTTTGCAAGGACTAATTTAGCGAGGACTAAGTTCTCACTATCTTTTGTGAGGATTTAATTCTCGCTAACTTTTGTGAGGATTTAATTCTTGCTAAATTTAACATGAGATTTATCCTCACTAAATACTGATATGAATTTTTTTTGTAAATTTAATATGAAAATTTCATTATTTAAATAATAAATTAAAAAATAACAAATTTATATTTACTCAATATTTAATATAAAAATATATTTATCTTAATGAATAAATTGTTATTTACAAGTGTAAAGCATGTACAAAGGGACCAAATAAACTATCAGACCTCTAAACATTCTAGCAAACTTTGCTCTTCTATTTTGGTTTTCTTGCATTGTCCATGCTCCAATCCTACCTACTTTTTTAGTTGAAACATGAACTTAAACAGTTGTGTTTCCGTCTTGGCTGATCAAGAGTAACGTGATTCCTTGCTGCAGTTATACAAAGCATTTTATTAGCTTAGAGAATATGCATACATATGTTTTTCCAATTCAAGTCTTGTAGGGTTTACTCACAGTTGCTTTTGAGTAGTGAGCATAAGCTCGAATTTTCTCTATTCCAGAGAAAGTTACGGATAGGGCCATTCTTCCCATTAATCGGTGCCAAAGAAGAGAACTATAAATGTAAATAACAAGGAAATTTCTTGTTTAGATTAGGTTGATATATCCCGTAATAGATTGAGCTAATAGTGCACTGCTTTAAATATTAAACTGGCTGTGAAAATTATTTTTCTTATGTAGTAGTCTATTATTGGCTTGCTTAATGAATCAAAGTATACACTTGAAGTTCAATAAGTACCTGTAGTAATAAGGATTTGGCATAAAGGTGCTAGTGTTGAGCAAACCATAATTTCCACCAGTCAGTGTTTGTCTGCAGTATGCTTTTGTATTGTACATTGATGCCATTCCTAACTGATCCAAGTACCTATTTTAGTAGTTTGGAGAAAAGAATGATTGACACCCAAGTTCAAACGAGTAAATAATACACAAGCTAATAGATTTTAGAGACTGAATTACTAGAAACTAAACACAAATGCATTTGTTACTAGATTATGCCCAATGTTGTATACATCTCCAGTCTCTCCTACCCATGTAACTGCATTTGTCCATGAACTCTTTAAAATTCCTTCAAGTCCACTAAATACCTATGAGCCACCGTCAAGGTAGGATGGATCTAAGATCTTGTCAACAAGGTGCTAGTCAACACTTGCAGGTAAGGAACAAAAAGTAAAATTATTTATTCTCTCTTTAAACAATTTTGAGCACATATTTTTATCTATAAATTCTGTAGACCAGGTTTTGCATTAATTTGTATACCTGGACCGAGGTTACAGATGTGCTAGGTGACTACTTGAAGAGATTTTGGTGTTTTATCTATGAAATCTGCAAACCAATTTGCATCAAAGAATCCCCTGGTGCTAGGATTAATGGCTTATCTTCAAAACTTATATAAATTGTTTGGACTATGTTTTGGGGTTCTACTCATACACTTGATGTTATTAATATGCAGGTAACTTGACTTAAAAAAAAAGCTTCTATCAAAACTTAGAATCCAGAAGCAATCGAAGAAACACAAGATTTTGGAATTAGATAATAATGAAATCAAATTGGAAAATTACCTGATTGAAGAATGGCCATCATTCCATATTCTGGGCCCTAAGTGTATCCATATTGATTCCTTGATAGTTTATTTTGGACCTTAAGAATTTAGGTCTTTGCATTGCATTATTTTTTTTACATCTATTATCAATTTATACAAGGTGGAAGAAGTGGAAAGAACAAATAGAAAACAAAACTAGATTCTATAAAATCTTACTTCTCCTGCCTTATAACCTTTTATCTTGAGAAAATAGAGTAATGTAGCATGAAAATGCAGAACAATATGGCAGTGAACAATGAGAATAAAGCAACAGGGTTAATCAAACAAGCATGTTTAATGCTAATAAAACAAACCTAACCAATTTGGTTGTCAAAATGGGGATGAATTTTAATCATAATCTTAAACCATTCTGATTTATTATAACACACGTGTGAAGTAGAGTATAAGAAATACCGTCAACAAAGTTCGAGACTCATTATCAAAATTCAATAGAGTATGAAAATAGAACATAGAAAGACAATGCAAACTCCTTATTGGCAGTGCCAACACATTCTGCAGTATGGGAATCTTGTGACCATGTAATTTAAAATGAAATTGTTCACATACACATTTTAGCTTATGTTTAACTATCACAAACTAAATTTATTCATATGTTTAACTTATTTAAATTTGTGAACACATGCTGGCATCAAGTAAAATAAAACCACCACCAAATAAATAAAACTAAACAAGTATTAGATTGGAATCAAAGAGACCAGAACGCATACTAAATGTAAAGACATAGACCCGAATTTCACGAATATGATGTTTTACTGATTACAATTTGTTTATATATAAAATAAAATAAAATTGAAAAAAGTAAAGACCTATATGTGTTTTTATTATCCTTTTAGATATAGATTCTTGTGAAGCAATGGCTACATAAATTTTACTGAAATTTAATGGTATAGGTTGTTTGGAGTTTATGAGTGTCACTTAATTTAGGTGCTCGCAAACAAAAATCATCATCACTATCACAAAGAAACTTTCTTTTTAACACTTCATTGCATATTACTTGAACAAGGAGGGCCATATACAAAACCATTTATAGAGTTTACTTCTTTTCTGAGCTAATTAATCTAAAACAAATTTATAGAAACCAAAACCTCAAGTGAACTGCTAGAATTCATCAAAAGCGTAATTTGATAGTAATTACCTATCTGAGAATAGCATCCCAGCATAAAAACAACAAATACAAAGAAGCAGAGCCTATTTCTTATAAACCACACTCTTTGCAGATGTATCTCCTCTACTTTTCCAAATCATTATGTTAAAATCCAAGTCCAAACCTATTCTCAAGCTAAATTAGACCAAAAACCCACTTCATATCACGAGTCAATTGAGCAAGTTGACTCCGACCCAGATGAGATCCCAAAAGAACACCTCTCTACAATTTCAGAAACTCAATAGACCTCTAAATCCACAAATCTAAGGTAAGGGAAAAGAAAAACAAAAATCAAAACAGTTCAAGAAACATGGATTACTGAATTTGCGATCTACACAAGTAAGCGCACACATATCGAGATGATATGTAAAGACTGAAATTCCCAATCTGAAAAATGTTTCAATCACAAAAATAACGATTTTGGCAGTTAGGTTTTGAATAAAGTTTGCGTCTCTCTCTTTTGTATTTGTGTCATTGCTTGGCCTTGATCGCTAATCTGATGATTTTCCGGCGAGTGACAACTTGAGAAGGAGGCTGGTTTTGCCTAATCGCCAGAGCGTCTCTTCATCTCTTTCCCTTGCTCCTTTCCTGATCTCCCCCCTTTCCTCTCTTTTTTTCTTTATTCTTCTTTTTTTCTTTTCTTTAATTGTTATTTCCTTGGTAAATCTATCGCAAAGATAGTTCCATCTTGAAAATGAATCCTGCTAAAAACTTTTTTTCTCACTTAAAGAATTGAGTGAATTAGCTAAGACAATCATGTCGCAAGATTGGCAACAAAATTTTTCCAAGCTAATAAAATTTAGTTATTTTATTATACATAATTTATAATAATTAATCATAATTGATATTATTGTATGCAAAAATAATAATTTAATTCAATTTAGTTAATTTAAATAACAACAATTAGTTTATCTAATTTAAATAACCTATTGGCGAGGGAATAATCCTCCCTAAAACAACGAGGACTACAATCCAAGCTAAATTAGCGAGGGCTATTTCCTTGCTAAATGGTTAAAACTCACACCAATTTACAAACCATTGGTGAGGACCAAAATCCAAGCTAAATTAGCAAGGATAATGTCCTCGCTAATGGTTAAACCTCACACCTACCATGAATAAACCATTGGCAAGGGAATACTCTCACTAAGTTGGCGAGGAATAGAAAAGCTAAATTAGCGAGTATTACATTCTCGCTAAATGTTAAACCTCACATCAAAGTCTCACTAAAATAGTGAGGAATGCATTTTAAGCTAAATTAGCGAGGGTTAGCTCCTTACTAAATTTTCAACCTCACACCCACCATAAATAAACAATTAGTGAGGGTTACTTCCTCGCTAATAGTTAAATCTCACACTCTCTATAAATAGACCATTGCGAGGGAATACTCCTCACTAAATTGGCGAGGACTAGAATTCAAGCTAAATTAGCAAGGATTATGTTCTCGCTAATTATTAAACCTCACATCCCTAAATGAATTACACATTTGGCGAGGACTACATTCTAAGCCAAATTAGTGAAGGCCGTAGTCCTAGCTAAGTTAGCGAGAATTTTTTTTCTCGCAAAATTAGTGAGGATTAAGTCCTCGCTAAATGGTTCATATATCAAATGCCACTTTATTTAAATGTTAGCGAGAGATTTGTCCTCGCTAAATTAGCGAGGATTTTTTTCTCACAAAATTAGCAAGGATTAAGTCCTCGCTAAATGGTTCATCTATCAAAGGCCACCTTATTTAAATGTTAGCAATGGATTTATCCTTGCTAAATTAGCGAGGATTTTTTTCTCGCAAAATTAGCAAGGACTAAATGGTTCATCGATCAAAGGCCACCTTATTTAAACGTTAGCGAGAGATTTGTTCTCGTTAAATTAGCGAGGATTTTTTTCTCGCAAAATTAGCGAGGATTAAGTCCTCGCTAAATGGTTCATATATCATTTGTGCCATACATTAAGAGTTAGCGAGGGTTTTATGCTCGCAAAGTCGTCGCTATTTTTTGTGCCAAAATTTTGACGCCCAAGATTAGCTATAACAAAATTTATTTATCGCTAAATTATCGCAATATCTGTTTTCAACTTAACCCTAACAATATTTGCAACAAAAATTATTTTTCGTTGCAATGTTGTCGCTAAATGGTGCTTTTAGCAACAAAATTTTTTATCCTCACTAATTTTTATCGCTATTCTGCATTTTTTTTTGTAGTGTTGGGATATCAAGAAACAAATCATCTTGATAGCAGTAATGGATTTTATGCCAACCAAGATGGCATTGTTAGATGTTAGTCGGAATTTCGGAGAGAAGCTTGAGATTTTGATGAGTTGGAAACGCCACCTGCAAGTTGGGTTATGTTGAATATTGATGGTGTGTTTCGTCAGGCTTGTTTGTAGGCGGCCAGCGGGGGTCTATTTCGAGATTCTTCGAGTAAATGGTTGGGAGGATTCTCAGCTTACGTAGGAGGGGAGAATGCTTATTTTGGTGTGATTTAGGGTATTTTGATGGGTCTGTAGGAAGCTTGGAGGAGAGTGTGGAAACATATTTTAGTTCAAGTGGATGATAAGAGTGTAGTTGATGTTCTCAGCCTTAATCTAGATGTGCATCCGACTCATAGTCCAATCATTTTACGGATCTGAGAGCTCTTGAGTCACGATTGGCAGGTGGTTATTCGACACGTTTTTAGGGAAGCAAATGCCGCCATAGATTATCTCGCAAGTTGGACATTTAAGCAAGGCAATAGCTATGTGTGGCATTCTTCTTGTCCAGAAGGAATGGATTCTATTTTAGTTAGTGATGCCAGGGGCCTTTCTTCCCCAAGGCTGACTTCTATTTGAGTTTATTTGCTCTTCTTGCTTCTTCTTCTTAAAAAAAAAAATTATAAACATTAGCACTAACAAATGAAGAAATGTCTTTTATTGTTCAAAATGAATACTTATACCTAGAAATAATCCATATTTCGCATGGACTCTAGGACATATATCTAACATGAGAAGATTTATTTTTTACCTTTTCTATTAATAACTTTATAAATATATAAATACAATTAATAATTTGAATTTACTTCTAGTCCAAAATAATTCAAACTCAATTGCAGTTACTGGAAAATTTCATTCTAATTCATATGTTAATATACAATGCAGACATAAAAAAAATTCAAAGTAGTTAAAATATATTAATATTTAAGAAAAATAATATGAAAGTAAAAATTAATTTAATAATTTAAAAATCCATTATTTAATTTCACATTAAAAAGATCAGATTTGATCCGAAAATGACCCGACTGACCCAACCCGAGTCTTCATAAAAAATGCAATAGAGATGATGCTTTTGGGAAAATATTTATACGTAGAGAATTCGAAAAATCGAAATTAGTCGAAGCCTGATATCGTGTCTCTGGAAGAAATGGCCATGTCTATGAAACTCGCCGCAATAAATTCTATGAATATTGGAAATCAAGGTTTATCTTCGAAATCCAAACTTGAAAGGAGGAAGAAATTCGAGGCTGTGGCTAGAGCACTGGAAAGCAAAAGTCAACCAAACCAGGCTAGAAGCAGAAGACCTCAGAATGTCGATGGAGACTTCTTTGTTGGTAGTTTCTTCTTTCTTATAATCTACAATTTAAGTGTACTGCAATTTTTATTTCTCTGAACACTCTAATTGTTGTTTAATTGGTGTTGCAGACCACACTTGCATAGATTGTGATACTTGCCGTTGGATGGCTCCGGTAATTTCTTTCTCTTGTTTCTGGCTTTGTTATCCATGTTCACGATTTTTGCATACTTTGCATTAATGGAAATGTGAAATGCCATGCCTAATTGCTAGGTGTCTTCAACGATCATGGAGCACAGTGACCATATAGATTACAGTGACAACTTAATTGATGATATATTCCATTTTTAAAGCCAAATGTTTATCAGCTCTTGCTAAGCATACTGCTGTGCCTTGTGTTTCCCTATATGATGTGCAATTTTAGAAAAGCTCTATTTTTTTTTTTTTTTGAACTGTGCAGGAAATTTTCAAACGTATTGATTGGAAGTCTGCAGTCTTTAGACAACCAACTACCGATGAGGAAAGATTGAAGGCTCTTCAGGTTGTCTTCTTTACCCTTTTTTTTTTCTTTCCAATAATTTGGCTGGCAACTTCAATATGATTTCATAATGCAGACTGATAAGTTATTGCATGTATCTATGTGGGCTTCTCTGTAAGAGAGAAAAATGAATTTGTAGCACTATATCAGATCAAGTAACTCAGTCGCATAAACTTGGCATTTTACCTAAATCTTTTATAATGTTATGGGGATTAAAATATATCCTTAAAAAGAATGAGGAAGATGTTTCAATTATTACACCGAGTGCAAGAGACATGCAAAACTGCATGCAACATACACAATCTTCTACCTTATTGATTTACTTTGTGGAAGGAATTATTTCTCTCTCTCTCTCTCTCTCTCTCTTTGAAGTTAGTGACTTCCTGTAATTAACTAATTAGTTGATTCAAAATAATAATATAAAGTGTTATGTCTTGGCACACTAACTGGTATGTGCGGTGCCTAGGCTTATGCCAAGTCTAGGCTAGCCAATTCACTTCAAGTCAATACTTCTCCTGTTATAGCATCTGTCATGTTGCCAAAAGTATGGTCGGACCAATATAGTATGCCTCAATGGTGACATAGGTAATAACCTTGTCCCAGAGAAGTATGCACTATGGGTTTCTTGGTTCCATAGTGTCATTGAAGCTCCTTCTCCATAGAGACGTCTCTCCCATCTTGTGGTAGTACAATACCCATTGCCCAGTTCCCTAAATCACTTGGGCCCAATTGCAACTCTGAACACCTAGATGGTGGAGAGCCAACACCATGGTCCCTTCTAGAGAGCTTGAGGAACATCTTCACATTTGGGAGGAGACATCAATATTTCCCACTCACCACACCCTCCTTGACTATTGCATATTTATAAAAGTACCTGCCAATCCTGACTTTCCTTTTAGTTTCACCTGTATGTCGTCCTGCCTATTGCTTCACTGGTTTGACTACTGTTGTGGCTGGCCCCCTGATTATTGGCAGCCAGTTTGGCATTTATCATGTGATCTTTCTTCGTATGTAAAGTGGAATTATGACAAGTGTTTGCATGTTCTACTGATTATTATAAGTTGTGAAATGGAAGCTTATTTATATGTTTTTTTTGGCCTGTGCCTAAAAAGGTAGGATGAGAAGGAGGAAAGTGCTCTTGAAGGCTTTAACATGAAAATGGTTGATAATGGTGTGAAATGTAGTTTTGCAACGTACTTGCACAAAAGAGATTTGGTGTTTCCCATATGTATTAATGTGCATGATAGAGTATTGTGTAAGCAGATTTATTGTTCACATGTGGGGAAACCAGCCTTTTTAATTATTATTGTTAGTGTGATTAATAATTTCAAGTTGAAGGTGGTTGAACTCTTTTCTTCACTTTGTTGTCCATGGGGTTCAATGAATTGAAGAAAGTTTGTGCAGCATGGAATATCAGCATGCTAAAAAAATTGGTTACACATATGTCTTAAATCTTTAGAAACTCTTCATGTACTTTCTTAGTTTGTTAAATGTATTATTCTTTGTTGTTTGACATTGAATGTGGGCTTTGCCTCATTTTATTTGGGAAACTAGAACACTATCATTTGATAACACAATGTCATCTTGTTGCATTGAGATTTTTTATGTCTTCGTGTCAAGTTGATTTATCTGCAAATAACAGCTTCAACCTAATAATTTGTTGCCTCTAACTCATGGTGTATTTAGGCCTTACTTTCTTGTCCAACGAATTCAATTCATACTGAGAAACCTACTCGGGATGTTCTTCAAGCTCAGAAGACATTTCCAATCCCAATAGATGAGCAGAAAATGCTGGTAGCTCTTCTTTCGTTTTTCATTTTTTCTGTTTACTTTGTACATTTAAGCTGTTGAATGTTATGTTAGCAACATTGCAGAAGCATGCTCTTTGAAACATTATGCATTTACATTCTTTGGTTGTTGTGAATGGCTGCCACCCATGAAGGGGGAAAAAAAGGAGAAAACTGATACCATATAACAAGATATTGTCGAAGGAAGAGTGTTGGTAAAAGGGGTTCAATTTTTAAGTCTTAACATCAATTTAATATTATGTTATTGGCTACTTTGAGCAAGGGAATCTGGTGATGAGAATGGACATTAAGTTCTTTATCAGAACATGTTCCCTTTGTGATAATCGCCCTCATCAATTATTTTGTCATATATAACCCTAATTAGGATGGTGCAAAAAGTAATTTGACTTGGTGCACATGGAAGCATCTCAAGAGTGATAGAAATCTTGAATAATATAACGGTCTGTACTTGCATATAATGGATTTATGTTTCTGCATTTCCATTTTTCTCTTTGATAGCCTTTGCTGCTTTTATTATACCACATCTCGCTTTCTTAGGAAGTTTGATCTTCTCTGTGTGGTGGACATTTGAGACATAATTTTGGTTAAAATGTTTCATTGGAATCGCCTAAATATTGAGTTAAATGCAACTTCAGCTAGTGCATGCTGAGCAAGAACAAAAAATAAACAGAGAAAGGCCTTGTGGCCGTGCAATTGCAGAATATTGAACCATGATTTACAAGAATGGCATTTGGAATTAATACATTAGACATGAAATGTTTTTTGCGGTCTAAATGCAAGCAAAATGGTTTAGATGTTGAAATTTTTTAAGAATTTTTTAAAATTTTATGATTCTCAATAACTCATCATTTTATTCTAGGTCTTTCTTTAAGTAAGACAATAACTAGACACCTGACTTTTTGTTGGATTTGCTAGTTAGGATAGGTATCTTTTATATTTTCTAATTAGAATTTATCTTTCCTTTATATTTCCTAGTTAAGACTAGAACTATTTTTTATCTTTCCTAGTTTTCTTTTTCCTTATTAAGATATGATTTTTTTTTTCTATTTATATAGATAGTTCATTCTAAGAATATTAAGAAAAAGAGGATTAATAAAATTTTTTACTATTCTTAAAAATATTCATGGTGTTAGAGCTTTGCACTTTCTAGAAGTTGAGTTTTCTCCTTCCAAAGTGGTCGAGTTTTCTCTCTCAACACTAGGTATTTCTAGTTTTTTTTTTTTTTCAAAAATGCTACAGTACTCGTTTTTGGAAAATTTCAAGAGGTCGAGTTTACCACCTTTTTTTTTATTGTCACTGACCCCGTAGGAAGAAAGCCTAGGTCTTGTTCAGCCTATCTCCAGAGTACTGCCACCATCTGCTTCCATGAGTGGTCTCACATGCTGCCTAAAGGTTCTGTGTCGTTTTAGCACACCAGCATGTGAAAAAGCGTGAAGAGTCCTCCGGTTGCCGTTTGCTGCTTGTTTTTCTTTTGACCATTTGGTCAGCTCATTCCAACTTTGGCCACCAAGTTTGTGGCCTTTGTTGAGCTTCTCAGTTTCTAAGCTAGCTAATTTCTAGATTCCACTTCTATATATGAAGATGCTGCTTCTTTGTTGATTTTCTCTACTTTGATTATGGTCATCTCCTTTTTGTTGGTTTGTTCCTAAAATGAGGGATAAAAGGAAACCAACTAGATAGCAACCTATTAATGGAGCCTTAGAAAGCTTCAAGAGCTGCTGCCATTTAGTTTTGTACTACGAGGATGTATTTATTAAAGTGCTTAGCAACAAGACTTATCATATCTTAATTTGCAAGTTGGATATGTGTGATATCTTTGCACCAACTTGGGGTGATGGTGGTGGAATTTCCTAGTTAGAATAGGAATCTTTTAGGGTGCGCTTACTTATAAAAAATAATTTTTTATTTTCTTAGAAAATTAGAGTATTTACTTTTTATGAAAAATTTAGAAAATACATTCATTGATTAACAAATGAAAAATTGGAATGTTTATTTTGTCTCTCTCTCTCTATATATATATATAAATGTACATACATACACATATATACATGTATATGCATATGTGTGTATGTACATACATACACATATATGTGTATGTATGCATACATAAATATGTATATGTATATGTATATGTATATACATATGCATGTGAATATATGCACATACTTACACATGCATGTACGTATACATACACATATATATGTATTACATATGTACATGTATGTGTATATGTGTACATATATATATATATGTATATTTGTATGTGTGTGCGTGCATACATACATATGTGTATGTATGTACATATGTATATGAATATATGCACATACATACACATGTATGTACATATACATACATACGTATGTATATGTATTATATATGTACATGTATGTGTATGTGTATATGTGTACATACATATGGATATGCACATATATGTATGTACATACATCTACATATGTCTATATGTATGTATGCACATACAGATATATATATATATATATATATATATATATATATATATATATATGTGCATATGTATATGCATATATGTGCATAAATAAATATGTATATATATATGTAGATGGATATGCACATATATGTATGTACATACATCTACATATGTCTATATGTATGTATGCACATACAGATATATATATATGTATCTGTATGTGCATATGTATATGCATATATGTGCATAAATAAATATGTATATATATATGTAGATAGATAGATAGATATGTATGTATGTATGTGCATACATACATATGTATGTGTATATGTATGTGCATACATATATATGTTTATGTATATGCATATGTATGTATATATATGCACATATATATATATACATGTACATATGGATGTATACATATACACATGTATGTGTATGTGTATATATGTACATACATATCCATATGTACGTATGCATGCATGTACTACATATAAATGTACATGCATATACTTATATATGTATGCACATACAAACACACACACATATGTATGTATGTGTATATATGTATATATATATGTGTGTGTGTGTGTGTGTGAAAATTATTCAGAAAATTTGAAAAATATTTTTTATTAATTTATTAATTTTTTGTTTATTTTGAAAAACTGGAGAATTCATTTTTTATTTTCTATTTTAGAAAGCTGATCAAAATAAATATGATCTACATTTTTTGTTTTCTGTGAAAATTTTTCTGGAAAACTGAAACAGTTTTTTTGTAAGTGAACAGGCTTTTATATTTACTAATTATAATTTATATATCTTTTATATTTTTTAGTTAGACTAGATTATTTTTTATCTTTCCTTGTTAGGATAGAATTTTTTTTTATATTTATATAGATTGTTCATTCTTTTAATATTAAGAAAAAGAGGATTAATAAAATTTTTATTATTCTCAAAAATCTTTACATTTTTACCAATAGTAATGAGCCAGTTGCACATTCCCGTGATATTTTTTAATTAAGAGCATAACTGGACACTAGACCTTTTACCAACAGTTCTAAGCAAGTTGCATATTTTTTTGTCGACGGTTTTCTTCTTTTATGAACAAAAAACATTCAAGTGAAAAAGGAAACAAAAAAAAGCAAGCAATTTTCATTTTTCAATTTATCTAGCCTTCAATAAGGTGCCAACAGTTATTACTAGCTAAATAATAATGGCTCCAAAGCCTATAAGATCACTTTGATGAACAAGATAATCCCCTAATGGGATGTTTGCATTATGCAAACTATTTTAAGTATTCTTAATAGTCCAATAAATGGAAGTTCCACTATTTAAGTTGATCAAGGGTGTTGCAGCAAACTCATGGCTGGAAGTGAAATCCAGTTGATGACCCAGATATGAAATGAAACAGTGACATGTTATTTGGAATTCTGAGTATTTCCAAGATCTAGTTGTTATTGGAGTGAAGATGAAGCCATTGGTTCCAGTAGATAGTTTCACGAAGAGAAGCTAAAGTACATCTCTGTACATCCATGTGTCAATCTGTTTTATCCATCTTTAGTTTCAAGCACTTTTCTTTGATTATCTTCTTTTATAGTGTATATCCAGCCACTCACTTTCGAGCGATTAGTATGCAAGTGACATATTAATGTTGTGCACTTTATTTTCTGATCCTTTATCATTCCTTGTGATTTGTTACTTTATTTATCAGCCTTTTCATTGCAGTTTGAGCTGTATTTCAGGCCTAGACATCAGACGGTCCATTATGAGTTGTGGTCAACTAACACATAAACTGTTTAATTTCTTTTTCTTTCTTCCTTATTTAAGATTATGTGCTTTATACAGGGTGTTTTTCATTGCGGCTATCATTCTGATAAATCATATGGTGCAGCCTCCTACTTGATAATTCATCCTGAAGGAAATATAATTGTAGACAGGTAATATACATTTGGGTAGCTTCCAAAGTGTGGCTATTTTTTCTGTCATGCTCTCACATGCATACCTTGTTGTGTGCCGGCCTTCTTTTACATCTTTGCAACTGTTTTATGGTTATGCAGCCCCAGGTACACTGAAAGATTAGCAAAAAATATTGAGAAGCTGGGTGGAGCAAGTTACATGTTTCTTACCCACAAGTAATGTGGCATGACCCGATTGTGTCACTTCTTTTTCTCTGTAATTATTTAAAAAATAAAAAAAAAAATCCTTTCTATGTTTTGTTGACCAGGGATGATGTTGCAGATCATGGAAAGTGGTCAAAGCGGTTCAGGCTCAAACGGATTTTGCATGCAGGAGATGTGATATTCTCTTTTCCTTGGTTCACTCCTTTTGCTGCAAATTTAGTTTGTTTGTGTTTGTCGTCTGATGTTAACATGTTACAGCATATTCCTCTTAATGAGCTGTTACTATATTTTAGTTGTATGTTTTTATGCTGATCAGCAGTAAGGATTATACTTGTTGCTTTCTGTATTTTTTTTAGTTGTTGTTTGGCTATTGTGGGGGATTTGGGATGCCTGTTTTAAGAAACTAGAGCTCGTTATACAGTTTGCTGAGTAAAAAGGAGATCTTTTTAGCTTCTTTGACAGCTTATGCTATATCTTGAGCTTTTAGGCTGATATCTTCTAATGTTATTTGAGTTGATTAGAGGTCATTTGTGTTTTAGTTTCATTCTTTGCGCATGTTTGCCTTTTAGTTGGCACCTTATTACAATTGAGTTTACTTCTTTTTTCATTTTTCTCACAGTTTATTTCCTTATATATATAATATACATATTAAATGTCACAAAAGGTTTGGGTCTAGGCTACATCGGACTTGCTTTTGCAATGATCACCATGAAAAAATAAATATGGATCAGAATTTGATGCTTTTCCATTTCATCGTCTACTATAGACATCAGGAAGTAAAAAGCATAATTACTGTCTCTCTATCATTTTTACGTTAATTCTCCAAACTTATATAGCAATAAAATAATTGTGTTCTGATTTTCATTGTAACAATAGTTTAAAGTGTAAGGATGCTAACCTGCCAGGTTGAACTTCCCACTTCTGATGTGGAAATAAAGCTTGAGGGGAGTGGTCCATGGAGCCTTGGTGATGACATCCAGCTTATACACACACCGGGCCACACAGAAGTGAGTTGCTAGTGCTGTGACACTAATTCTCGTTATATTTACTCCTTCGTGGTATTGGAAAATTTGGGTGGAGGAAAACCATGGAGTTTTCTTTATACAAGTGGAAGGAAATAATTGGAGTAAAGGGATACGGAGGAATTTCTTATTAAAAATGAAATGTATATTTTGATATGTAAATAATGGAAGGAAAGATGAAGGCATGTTTTGTCTGGCAGACTGTTTTCTTCTGAATCTATTTTTTATATTTGTCATCAGATGCATGATTCCAGTGATAATTTTCCAATAAAAATAGGTTGTAGTAGTCTAACCTTGATTAACATGGCAGTACATTAGTAGATTTTCATTGATGACTGCCAATCAGTTCTCAAAGTATTATGCAACCCTACTGCCTCTTGGTGCAGGGATCAGTCTGCTTATTCCACAAATTGCTCAAGATATTATTCACTGGTGACCATCTACTGATGTCAGAATCAGGACTAAGCATTTGTCAGACATACAATAGATGCTCAGGTAGAAATAATTGACTTTTAAATAGGAGCTCAATTGCAATATTGCATTAGGCAAATTGTTGTATGCAGTATATTTGGCACTAAGTTGGTACATTGGTCCTCAGAAGAAGATTTATGTTTAGAGGGCAGGCATTTCCATTTGTGGCCATATCATGGCCTAGTTGTATATCATAATTATTTTGTTGTTGCCATTTCACACAATCTCTTATCACATTTAATTGTGAACTCACATAGTGGTTTTGAGTTTTTGCAGTTAACATGCAGCTTGATAACGTCAAAAAGTTGCTGGAATTGGACTTCAAGTGGATAGTACCTGGTTGGTTCCCATTCTCTTTTCTGCCAATGAATCCAATTTCATTATTCTAGCACACTTTTCAATTTCAGAGTAATTCTTATGAATGTGGTGCCTTGCATCTTTTGGTAAGAGTGTTATGAACCTAATCTCATTCTTCTTTAATACACTTGGAATTTTAAATTTTGGGCCATATGTGAGCCAATACAGGTATTTAGTATGTTTAAATACGGACACGTTTCAGATCAACTTCAAACTTCGTTGGAATGATGTTCTTTACTAATGAACCCTAAATATTTGAAGTTGATTTTCTTAAAGCTATTTTCATATGAAAGATGTCAGTTGCTGGTTTGTATTGAGTTTCTAGTTTACCAGTACGATATTCACTGGTTTAGGACACAATGTGCATTTGCAATATGCTGTTCTAATATGGCTTATGAATGGATATGCTCTGAAGAATCAATCTAAATAGCTATTTTAAATGGTATAAAGGATAATTCTTTATATATATATATATATATATATATATATATCTTATTTATTTTGCATCCTTTGCTTTCACATCCAACAACTCACCATCAAATGGTGGTTCACATTAATTTGCAGGTCATGGGAGGAGAGTTGAATTTAAAGATTATGAAGAGAAAGATAAAGCACTAGAAGCCTTTTTGGATAAAATGTACAGTAAGTTGAGTTGAATGTCTTTCATAAAGAAGCTCATGTATAAAGGTAGGTATAGTTGATATAGTCTCCCGCAATGTCCATGTTGCTTACCGGAATTTTGATCTTTTCTTAATGACTTGTATAATTGCACCAAATGATAGTATACATATTATTTTATAGCCTGCACAAGAAGATTTAAATTGATATAATCTCATCCTAGGAGGGAAGGTTTTGAAATTAAAATATTATGTGATGAATTCTTAATGGTATTGCGAGAAATATCTAAAATAGAGAGAGAGAGAGAGACAAAGGGAGATCCTGATTAGGAGGCCTACAAAAGAAATAGTTTCCAGTCGCATCGAAATATGTATTTCGATACTTACATTAGTGCCTTCAGAGAAAAAAACTATAGTGAGAGAAGGTCTCAGTTAAGCAATGCCTAAAGCCTTCAAGTATTGGGGTATTTATAGTGTATGATAGATGATAGGTATTTTAGGCACTCGAGTGCTTAGAATGGTGGACTAGGACAGTTAATGTTTGATCGAGATAGGCAAGAAGCTCGTGTCAGAAGATATGATAGGGTGAGGTGCCGTAAGAGGTGTCAGCTCTAAATCAGATTTGTTCCATCAATCATATTAGATTGGCTTTCCTAAGCAACTTGACATCTGTCACTAACTGTTTGATAATATTAGGGCCAAGTATCTTATTTTCAACTAATTTAGTCCAACAAATTAGAGTTCTACATTTGCTATTATGTAAGGCTTTATAGGGTATCATATCAATAATGGTTTGGTAACTATTATTGTATGTAAATTCCATCAAAGCAAGGTACTTATCCCAACTTTTCGAGAAATCTGAAACACATCCTCTTAGCATATCTTCGAATACTTGTATAACTCTTTCGGATTGTCCTTCCATTTGTGGGTGAAATGCTATATTGAAGTGAAGTTGTGTACCCAAAGCCTGTTGTAAACTCTTTTAGAATCTAGATGTAAATCTTGGATCTCGATCAGAAATTATGGATAATGGTATTCCATGCAACCAAACAATTTCATTTACATATAATTTACCAATTTAATCATCGAATAATCTGGCTAAATTGGCATGAAGTGAGCTGTTTTAGTAAGTTTATCAACAATCACCCACACTGCATTATGCTTTCTTTATGTGAGAGGTAGACCTGTAACAGAGTTCATGGTGATATTGTTCCATTTTCACTGTGGAATCGAAATAGGATTCAGCAACCCCGAATGGAGTTGGTGCTCAACTTTCACTTTTTGGCAAGTCAGGCATTTAAAAATATATTCCACTAAATCTCTCTTCATTTTTAGCCACCAGTAAAATTGTTTCAAATTTTGATACATTTTGTTACCACCGAGATACATGGTAAAAATAGTATTGTGTGCCTCATGCAATAAGTTTCTTTTCAATTCTTTATCATATGGTACACAAAGCTTATTTCGCTTCCATCTTTTTTTATTGAATACTCTAATTGACTTCTCTCACATGTGGATTGGACTATTTGTTGTAGTTTTTCATCACTTTTTCTGAGCATCAATTATTGCTCGTCTCATATTAGGTTGTGCATTCAATTAAGTTATTAATGCTCCATCTGGTGCAAATTTCTGTTTGCATTGTTGTAACATCAAAGTTGCCATCATCTTTTGACTCAAGGCATCGATCACCACGTTAGCTTTCTTCGAGTGGTAGTCAACTATGCAATAATAATCTTTGAATAACTCCAACCATCTACAATGCCTCATGTTGAGTTCTCTCTGTGTATCGTGAATTCTGGAATAGTTTTCTCATGGAGTAAACAAATATTTAAGGCTCTTGTGATCTATATAAACCCTTCATCTCTCCCACATAAATAGTGTCAACATATTTAAAAGAAGCAAACACTACTATTGCCAATTATAGGTCATGTGTAAGGTAATTCTATTCATGAGACTTCAATTATCTTTATGCATGTGTTATAACTTTTCCATCTTACATTAGTACACATTCCAAACCATTTATGGAAGCCTCATTATACATGGAATATGCTTGGCCTGGAGTTGGTTGTGTTAAGATTGGAGCTTTTATTAACATCTTTTTCAACTATTCAAACCTTGCTTGACATTTGTTAGTTCATTCAAACTTGACACCCTTCAGACGCAGCCTAGTGAGCGGAGAAACAATGACTGAAAATTCTTTACAAAGTGACAGTAATAACTTGTTAAGCCTAAAAAAACTCCTTACTTCTGTTACATTTCGAGGCGGTTTTCAATTAACAATGGCTTTAATCTTACTAGGATCCATTTTAATACCTTATGATGACACGAAATGCCCAAAAAAAGAAACTTCTTTAAGCCAAAAGTCGCATTTGCTCAGTTTGGCATATAATTGCTTTTCCCGCAATGTTTGTAGCAGAATTCTCAGATGTTTTGTATACTCTGACTTATTTTTAGAATAGACTAGTATATCATCAATAAACACCACAACAAACTAGTCTAGGTAGGGTCTAAACATCCTATTCATCAAATCCATAAAAGTTGTCAGTGAATTAGTCAATCCAAAAGGCATGACCAAGAATTCATAATGGCCATACCGGATTATAAAAGTAGTTTTCAGAATATCCTCATCATTCACCCGTAGTTGATAATATTTCGATCATAAATTAATTTTTGAAAACATACGGGCATCTTTTAATTGATCAAACAAGTCTTCTATTCGCGGTAGTGGATATTTGTTCTTCACTATTACTTTTATTGAGCTGCCTGTAGTCTATACATATTCTCAAGGTGCTATCATTCTTTTTGACAAACAAAATTGATGCGTCCCATGGTGATACACTGGGCCTAATAAAACTTTTGTCTAGTAGCTTTTGCAAATGAACTTTTAATTCCTTCAATTTTGATGGTGTCATTTTATATGATGCTCTAGAAATTGGAGTTGTATCAGGTAAAATTTCTATGGATAACTCCACCTCTCTTTCAGGTGGAAGACTCAGTAACTCTTTTGAAAATACATCAGGAAATTCACTAACCACCAGTATATCGTGAAGATTCACTTTTCCTTTTTTTGAATCAAGTACCAGAGCCAAAAATACTTTGCACCCCTTCCTAAGAAAATGTCTAGCTTGCATAGTTGATATAACATTTGTTAGGGGTTTGGACTGAATACCTTGTACCATTAATTTTTTACCGTCTGAGCCTTTAAGTATTGCTATCTTTGCCCCATAATTCACTACTGCTTGATTTTTAGTCAACCAATCTATGCCCAATTATCACATTAAATTCACGAAATGGTAGTTTAATTAGGTCAGCCAAAAACTTTTTCCCATATATCATGATGGAGCAATTTCTACACACTTTATTGGCATAAATAATATAGCCTAAAGGACTAGTTATACATATATCAAAATATAATCAGTCCACATATGACATGTTTTTACCTATATCCCTGATGCAAATGTGATAATATGTGTGGCCTAGATCAATAAGTGCATGCACATCAATATTAAAGAGAGAGAAAATACCCACTGTTACTTTTAAGGCATCATAATCTTCGTAAGCCTTTATTGCATATGCCCATCCAGGGACTATAGGAGCCACAGGTTGATTAACTATCTCAAATGCATTTCTAAACTGGGATCTAAATTGACTTGATCCACCTCGTCCTCTACCACATCCTCCAGATGCTGGGGTGCATTAGAAGCTCCCATACTACCCTATTGTGTGGACCCTTGTTCTTGTTTCATCAGATAATTAGCCATGAAATGATTAGTACTGCCATATCTAAAACAGACATCTGTCAGCAATCTACATGTACCCTAATGTCTCCTAGCACAGTATGAACACTCTAGTGGTAGTCCTTCACACTATCCAATCGATGCCTCTCTATCGGACTTGGATGCTATAGAGGGTTCCTATCATCTACCCCTGGTGGCAAGACTATTAATAGATTCAACCGATTGATTTCCTTATGCATCTATAGGTCTCTTTCCTGTCGAAGAGCCACCTCTAGAAAAACTCCTTCTTTACTCTCATTATTTCTTGGCCAGCTTAGATTTTTCTACTTGGATAGCTACTCGAACAAGTTGATAATAATTCATAGGTTACAAAGAAGTAGGTCTAACCAAACATTCTTTAATTCATTCATTTAATTCATCTTCAAACCATCGACAACTAAAAACTTAAGTCAACAATGGTTCTGATGCATACTTGCTCAAACTGCTGAACTCTTTTTTATATTCGGCCACAATCATATGCCTTTACTTTAAATTCAAAAACTAACTCAACTTCATTTTTTGTTGGCTTTAACAACATACTTTCTTTGAAATTCTTCTTCGAATAACTCCCAAGTGAGCAGGTTAGGCAATTGGGGCTTTTTAAGTGCGAGGTTCCACCAATCATAAGCTGCTCCTTGGAGTAAGGAAACAATGCAAGTTACCTTTTGACTAGCCGGTCACTGAATTTCATCAAACACTCATTTAACTTTCTCTATTCAAAACTCTGCTTTCTTAGATTCCTCTAAAGTAGTACTTATGAACTCTTATGCTCTATGTTTCCTGATTGCTTCAATAGGAGCTTTAGGTGCAGCCATTCTTTGTAAAATATGGGCCATATCTTGAGAAATTTTAACAATGTTTCCTTTGGAATCGTAATATAAAATCCACCCCGGGTAGAAGCTAAAGATTTTGGATTTGAAGGATTGGATCTAACGGGCAAATTTCTCTCAGCAGTTTCTTATACTGCTTCCTTATATCCTTTCATGATCTATTATCTATAAGAAATAGGGATGTTTGTATTAGGCCAACACAATTAATAATCTATACATGTATATCCCAAACCTTCTATTGGCCAGAACTGCCTAAACCATGTTTTGATACCAAAAATGTAATGTTCACTCTAAATTTCTTTCTCCTATTATCAAACATACCATCTAGATAATATCCATAACCTATTTACCTTTCCTTTACATCTATTTTTTAAGAATATGCTCAGTTTGCATATAATAAACTCATATATAAATTTCATGATCAAGATTAAACATTTTGTATGCATGTTTACATATTCAACTAATTTCGATGTGTACTATTATATTTAACAAAGTGTAAATTTTTCGAAAAATATTACATTAGATCATTTTCTAGTACAAAATGCCATATACAAAGACAAAAGGAAAAATACAAAATTCAATCTTTCAACTCTTCCTAAGTCTTGTGTTGGCTTTCTTGCTATAGATCACATCCCTATGGAAGAGTCCTAACTTAGGGAGAATTGATGACTGCATCTTTGTTGCACTTGCTAATACTAGTATATCTGAAAATTCTTAATTGGCTAGTTGTAAATAACCCTAGACTATGGAGAAAAGGATTATACCGGACTTGTGTACCTACACGGATAAATACCCGTGCTAAGCTATAAAGCTTAGTGAAAAATAATTAATAATTAAATAACCACTTACAGTGACCATTTCCAAGCATACAAGGATTTCACCAAGACTCTGATTGATTTCTCTGCCAATTTAAAAAAAATGGTCCTTTTTTATCATAGGCATGTTCCAGTTAAGACATAAGAAGTATGAAAATGGAAACTAGAACATAAATAAGAAATACCATTAGATGCAGCTTTAAATTAGATTTAACCTTTAAACTTTTTATCCATCAAACAAGATCTTTTGAGCTTATCTAAAATTAGGACCATATTCTTGCATTAAATCATGCCTAAAAAAACATTGGGAAAATAGATTTGAAATCATAGAGAGTAGGGGTGTGCAGAACTGAACCGAAATCGAATCGAACCAAATTGAATTTGGTCTATTGAGTTCGGTTATTTCGGTTTTCGATTTATTCGATTTTGAACCGAAATTAAAAATCAATTTATTTGGTTCGGTTCAGTTCTTGAAATTGAAAAAATGAAGGAACCAAACTGATCGAAGTTTTATACATATATATTTTTTTAGTTTTAAAAAATCAAAATATACAAGTGGATGAGTGGTGTGAAACTAAGAAGAGCCCACAAGGTCCCAAGTTCAATTCCACTGAGGGCCATGTTACGTTCCTGCATGTTTCCTTCACTTTTTTTTTTTGCTTTAATCTTTTTTTTTCTCAATTTTTTTAATAAAAAAAATATATTTGCTCCGGAACATATGTGTGATTTGAATATTTGCTACTGGTTCATAATCTTCCTTACAGTTGCTTCAAGAAATTCTCAAGGAATTAGGTGCCTATGAAGCATCAAGTAGTGAATTAGTTAATGTCCCAAAATTAACGTATAAGGCCAAAATTAGTTGATTTTGTCAACATAATTACCCTACACATGCTTTGATTGCAGACCTAAGAATGATATTAATGGTCAATATATCAATCAATTTCTTGTGACAAACACAATTTTTTCTTTGGTTATTCAACTTTAATATCTTTTCCGTCAGTCCAATAATTAATTTTTACTACATTTTAACTACTTATTGTTAATTTGTAAATTATCAAAAATATCCTTATTCAGTTTCTTAATGTTAATCATATAATAAGGGTGACTGGACAGGAGAATGGAAAATATTTTGTTTAAATAATTTATTGTATATACTCAAATCTAATTTTAAAGCTATAATTACAAAATAATCCATAATTAATGAGATGGCTCTATTGTTATTTAATTTTGATTAGTATTTATTATAGATATAATATAATAAATTTATGTATATTATTTTAATTTAGTTATTTTAAATGAATTTATTTTGTTGAATATAAATTAATTTAATTTATAGACACATATAGGTTAAAAGTTCAATAAAAAATAAGCCCATATTGACCCAGAACCAATTGAACCAAACCAAACCAACCAAATTATTTTGGTTTGTTCGATTCTCGGTTCTACAAAGTTTGATTTTGGTTCGGTTTCTTATATTTTCTGAAGTTTGATTTTTGGTTCAATCGATTCGGTCCAAACCGAACCGATCATTTGCTCACCCCTAATAGAGAGAGTGAGATACATACCCAAAATCAGAGTAAAACCCTAAAACATCGCAGGACTCCTGTAATGCTGAACTAGGTCAACTATAGCTGAATTCAAATAAATTGCTACAACATTGAATAACCTATAATATGCAAGTAAAGATAATTTTTCTATAAATATATAACATTAATAAGCAATCAAAATTAATAAAAACACAATCAAATCACTAGTTAATCAGCTGGATACTCTCAAGACACAAAAGTCAACTCAAATCCTCAATTGAATCAAAACCACAAAATATACTAAAGAAATTGACAATCCATACTAGATTATCTTACATGAATGTAAAACTAATCTAGGTTAATCGTTGGTTAGCTAAAGAGGAATCCAAGAAGAGAAACCCACCAAAAAAGCTAGAACTGAAAATATATACAGCTTAAGAACAAAGAAACTAACAATAAAATTGAGAAAAATAGGGAAATAACATAAATTAATTTAGGGACTATGAATAGAAAATATGCACTGAGAATAAATAAATTTGTTGATTACATTTCTTATAGATAAAAATTAGGAGATAATAACAGAATTATACTTTATATTAATAGATGGTAGTTCCTCTAGTTTAATTCCAAAACTTGTGTTTCTGACTTCATCTAAAAGCTTATGCTCAATTTGGTGGCCACTTGCTGCAATAAGTCGCTCCAGCATCTAAAGAAAACAAAACAAACAAAGAAAAGAAAGTATAAGGATAATTAAAAGATCTAACAAAACAAACATTCTCAAAAACACAAACAAAGTTGGGAAAGGGAAATCAGCATCAGTAATCCTAGTGGAACACATGTATATCACAACAAACATCATTTCAACATCAACTAATCAAAGGAATATCTTTTTAAATTTAGATAGAGTGTGGTATATTTGCATGAAGAAAGGATGGTAGTGCTCCTTATTTTTGAAAAATGTAGCATAAACAAACTCTGACATTGCAATAATGGTGTCTGCATTGTTGAAAATCAACCGAATACATACAATCCAAGTGATAAAGTTGAAATGAAAATTAATATTGGGAACTGGTATGACTCATTAGCACATTCAAAATCAAGGAAGTTATGTCAATTCCCCTACATTCTAAAAATCTAGTTAATAAGATTTAGGAAATTAAATTTTGAAACTATTTGTTATTAAAATAACCATGGCATGGTTCCTTATGAACAAAACACATAGCATATGGTTTATTATGAACAAAACATAGAGCAGAGTAGGAAAATCTTGTCTTGAGTGTATTTGTGAGCCAAAGCCAAGAGATATGGCTCAATAATTCCTCCCCTAAACCTAAACATAAGATGAAGTATGGATTGTGCACAGAAATTGAAAAAAAAAAACAATACCTTTTAATTAAAAAAAATAACAAACAATTCAGGATTTTTACTAATTGATCATAAAGAGAAAACCTTTTTGGATATTGTAATCCAGCCAAGGTCGGACCATCTTCAAACTGCTTCTCGAAGAAGATTGATTGCTGCTAATTGGGTGGAATTACTATGAAAAAATCACCTATTTCCAAAAGTGGGACTTAAAAAGGAAAATAAAGCATTAAACTACAAACTTAGAGAGAACAAATGAGTCTAAATCTTTATTTTCACAATAGCCAAACAATGAAATAAAAATAAGAAATTGAACAAGTTAAATAAATAAAACTTGTTTAGGAAAAACACTGGCAAACAGAACCAGCATTTGATAAAGAACTCCAGAATCGCCATCATTGAATCCATTCATCGAACAACTGGCCTGCACTGTGTTATCATTGAATCCTTTTTCATCTTCCTGAATCTCTTGCTCTCTCTCTTTTCACTTGGGTCCGACTTAGCCAAGAAAGCCAGCGAGCCCTAAATGGTCACTCATTACAGAGTGGAAACCGCTATCCTTTTTAACTTTCCTCAGATCCACATAAAATTATAACTAAAATAATGAAAGAATTTTGAGGAGGCAATTTTAACTTAAAAATAGAAAGGAAATTACTTGTGTTTTGGCATCGGAGATGACATTAATAGCATCGGCAATGAGGAGACATAAGAATGGCAGTGGGGTAAGGGACAGCAAGATCGTAGTGAGGGGAGGAGAAGGAGAGGGAGAAACTGCAGGAGAAGGGAAAGAGAGTGAAACAAAGGCAAGACATTTTTATTCCTAGGGCAATGGAATTTAATTTCCGTTGCTAATGCAAATTTAGCAATGGATTTTCATTTTGGTTGCTAAATTAGCAATGAAAAATACATTCCGCTGCTATTTTAGCAATCGAAAATAAATTTTGTTGCTATTTTAGCATTAAAAAAAATTCATTGCTAAAATAGCAATGAAAATGACATTTCATTGCTAAATTAGCAATGGAATTTGCTTTCCATTGCTAAATTTCATTCCAAAATTTTTTCACCATCTACAGATGCCTTATTTAGCAACGGTATAAACATTCCGTTGCTAATTTTTGTTGCTATATTTTGGCTCTAAAAATTTTCTTCATTTTTAGCGATGGAAGATAACCAATTTTATTTTCATTGCTAAATTTAAAAACTTTAACCAAAAATAGTAACGGAATTTATTTTTCATTACTAAATAGCAATGGAATTTGATTTCCGTTTGCTAAATTAGCAACGAAAAATTTTTCATATTTTCTTATAGTGACGGATGCCTTTAGAAAGGTGATGAATGGCCATAGCTGAATGAGGGATAAGATGAAAAGAGACTTTCACAATGTCCCATCATCGCTTTGATGGATCATGGTCCGTTAGAGCTTCTTCCATTCCGTCACTCGAAGAATAGAGTAGAATGCAACAAAAATACCCAATATCTCACAAAATTATAACTAACCCTAAATACCTAATTATTAAGCTGTAAAATATGTCAAAATAAGACTATAATCCTAAATCATACATTAAACACATCAAAACTCATTAAATTCCAGAATTAAAAAATAATAAAAAAGCCTAAAGTCATATTACAATGGAGGAAATCCTTATTTAATCATTCATGGTGATATTTTAGAGAGAAAAAAATAAAAAATAGCCTACAATATTACCCTCAGAAGATAGTCTGACTCTGAGTTCCATGAGGTTTAGATCTTTGCTCCGATTACATTTTTCATTTTCCAGAAAATCAAATGATTCTTTATGTATGTGTGTGTGTGTGTGTGTGTGTGTTTATCATTAAAGATTGCTAAAGGATTTTCTTCTTAGAAAGAGAAATTGATTTTTTACCTCTTTAAGAATTGCCTCTATATCCAGTGTGATTTTTCTCCCCTATGAAAACCCTAAAATATTTTATTTTTATATCTAGGGTAGAGTTTGAGTTTAATCCTAACTCTATCTTCCCAAATTTGAAGATATTCCTCCCTCAAAATTCAGATTAAAACCCCTTAAAACTTATCTTTCTATTTTGGAATCTAAAAACGTGAAAAATTTGGATTTTCAGCCACATACGGTTGTCCCTCATGATAGGCAACCATCCTTTAGGTAAAAATCCTAGAATTTATAAAAATACCCTTGATCTGACCTAGATGGGAGAGAGATGGCCATAAACGACCATTCCTCACATGATAGACAACCTGTGTGTCACCACTAAAGGCCAAATTTAAGGTTTTTTTCATGCTCTTTTGTTAAAATAATTAAAAATACTTTTAAAAATTATAAAATCTTTGAAAAAAATGTAAGAAACTCACAATTGGAGCTTCAAGATCTACATTTGTTGTCAGTAATATACTATTTTCTCATCATTTGGTAACTTTTATAATACCCTTCTCAAAACAGTCCTTTTCAAAACGAAACTTAGCTGAAAACGGTAAGTTTTTTTTCCAAACAAAACGAAACACTTAAAATACTTTTACAATAATTCCAGAAACAAACAACAGTCTTAAAGAAAATTTAAAACAAACACCAAACATCATACCAAAAACTTATACTAGCCATTCATCCATTACAGTTAAAAATACATTCAAAATACAATTCAAACTTTTACCTTAATAGTCTAAGTATATACATGCCAAAAGCTTACACCAATTAACACAAAAATCTTATTTTTCGATCTGGACCTTCAATGTACTGTGCTCCCACAACACTCCAGAACCTGCACGCAATAAATACTACGTGCTGAGCATTAAATATGCCCAGTGGTGACTACTAATCCAAGAATTTTCCAAGAATAAGCATAATTTCGTAATTTATGCTTCTACTATTCTTATTTCATTAAGCATTTCCTTTTATTTTAGTTATCATTATTCGTGTTATTAATTCATATTTTGATAACCATTGTTGTTTTGTTTTTAAACTTTCAACTTTACTTTGCAGTATTTTCTTAGGTGGATCAATATCGGATTTACTTTTACTTTTACGTTAATGTTTACTATAACTTTTACTTTTATCATTACTTCCATTTTATCCTTTAGCCACAGCGATTTAACTATCATTTCATTTAGCAATATGTATTGGTACTCATGTCTTTACTAGTACCAAAATAAATTACTTTAATTCTTGATTGACTGGTCAATTATTCAATCTGTACTCTAATTATACTTCTTGCTATTTATTCTTTTATTTTTGCTTTGCCTTTTAACTAATAAATACATTACTATTTAAAAGCTTTTAAACTTTATTGCAAAGTGATAGAATTATTTCGGGACACTTTGCAATCAAATTCTCTTTCCTTTATTTATATATATTACTTTCGTTCAAATATTTATTAAGACATATGTCTTTTACTTCTTTCTCATCGGTCAAATTATGTGTCTTTCTATTGTTTTACTTTTCAATTAACTTTTCTTTCAGAAAGATGTTACATATGCATTAAGTTCACTTCATGTCAAAATCATCACTTTTTAACTTTAAGCAGGAAATTAATATTGTTTTTCAAACTTGTCACTTCCTACAATAGTAATTGGTACGAGAAATACCAATTAATCAAATTTATCTTTTTCACGAAAAACAAAATACATTTTAAATTCTTATAAAAGGTTAACTAAATATTGATTTAATATTTTAATATTATAAAATCTTTTTTTTCTTTTTCTTACTAATTACACTTTTTAGAAACCTTTACAGATTTATTTCAACTTTGCATTTTCTTTCAAATGAATCGTTTTCGTTATAACTTTTTATATTCAATTCAATTAAACAGTACTTATTTATTCATTTTGATGCCCCTAGTATAATACAACAGGTTTCTCACAAAGGATACTCGGGACTGGATCCGAAGGTCCCACTAAACAGATAGAGAAATGATCTTGAAAGATCAAGTCTCACAGAGCAGAAAAAGATACACTTTCACTTTCACTGAAGTTATAGAGATCAAAGATCCCACCCATAGCTAAGCAAGTCGCCATGACTTGCATCACGGTACAGAGTTAACCCTATGGCTAGCCAATTATATCCAAAATAAGAATCATAATACATGTCTATCGCTAAGGGCAAACATAATCAATCACATTGAAAACGTTTTTGAACATTTAAAATTCTTTAATTTCTTTCTTTTATTTATTACTATAGTTTATTCTGATCAAATGCACTCTTTTGTGCCTTTGACTATTCAATAACTTTTTATCATTTTATTCACTTTCTCTTTTCTAGTCACTTTTGTGAATTATTTTTTGATAATTCACTCAAATACTTAAACTTTTCAATCTTTTGTACAGATTATAAATTATAAATTATGGCATTATAATTCACAATTTTCTTTTATTTTTTTTGTATAATTCTTTATGAATTATTTTCAATACTTTTAAACTTGACATTTTTACAATTTTTTCCTTTTTCGGTCCAATTTTTCAATTATTCGATATGCCGGCTTTTATTTCGTCGGCGAATTATTTTTATAATCATTTACTCTTTTAATACTTTTTGTTGACTAATTTATTTTGATAAATTAGTCACATCTTTATTTTTTACTTTTTATGAAATTAGAAATTCTATTAATATCATTTATTATCTTATGCCTCGAATATGCATAATTTGACTTTTTCTATTGGATTATTCATTTCAAATACATAATTATGATTTTGCCATTATAATCATTTATTTTCATTTTTATTATATAATTTCTTCCATTATTTTTTTTATTCTTTATTTTACCATTTTCGGGTAAAATTTTATTTTAGTCCCCATACCATGAAAACTTTATCTTTTAACACAGTTAAGTCTTTGAAATTACCATTTTACCCTTGTTAAGTATTTTTTACTTATTTTTACGCGTTAATTACCGACTTTGGCAAAATTATCATTTTGCCCCAAAACTTTTATTTTCTTTCATTTAAGTTCTTTTTCCATTTAAAACTTATTTTTATCTTTCTTTTATTTACGTATCAATTTATCTCCATCATTTCCATTTATTTATGAATTATTTACCAATAATTCATTATTCTTATTATTTTCACGATCCAATAATTATTTCAAAAAAATTCATCGGTTGATTTTTTATTTCTTGTCATTGACATTAATTTATTTTCACATTAATTCATCATTTTTATCATTTTTATACAATTATGCATTAAAAATTCAATTATTTTCATTATACATATTCACATAAAAAATTCCAATAAAATCCAAATCAATTCAATAAATTCCACTAAAATTTATTTATGCATTCTTTATTAGTCATTACCATTTTTCATCAAAATAATCACTTAATTCACTCTAAATCACAATTTTCATTCAATACATACACTATACATAATCCTAAAAATTTCCAAATTAATTTCAAATATTCTCTAAAAATTTATAGACATCAATTATCATGTCTATTATTAATTTAGGCTAACATACATTAATTTTATGCATTTTTCTCATTATTTTCTTTACCTAGGAAATTCGGCCATCAATATTTTTCCACCTTAAAAATTTTCTTTCTTTCATTAAAGTCTTTATGTTATTTTCTCTCATGCTTAATTTCATTTATCCTAACATAATTTCATTAATTAACAATTTTACATATTTTTATCTTAATTACATAATTAAGAAAAATTCATATTAATAGGGAAACTAAAGGATTTAGTAGTCACTTACCTTTTTCCAAGCTTAATCTTCCTTAAGCCTTACTTTTCTTCACTTAACACCAAGCAAAACCTCCATCCATCCACAACTTCATCCTTGGCCAAATTCTTCAAGCCTTCCTAACCTCAATTTCTTGTCCTCAAATGAAAAATCCAAGCTCATAATTAGCTTTTACACCTCAAAAACTATAAGAACACATAAAAAAACCAATGAAAATCACTTAACTTTTCAAGTTCCATCTTACCTCTTTTTCGTTCTTTACTTAATTCCTTACCTTCCCTTGCTTAAAACACTTGCTTGAGACCACTAGGATGATCTAGAGAGAGATAATTTCATCTTCTATGTTGGGGTTTATGAGAGATTTGGGGTAGAAGAAGAAGAAATCAAAGAGAGAGAGGGAGAGAAGGTGGTTCGGCCACCAAGGAGGGAGAAGGAGCTGGATATTTCTGGACAAAATCTCTAAATTTTTAGCCTTATATACACTCTCTTGATGGGCCAAAATTGGGCTTAAATGAGTGGGCTTTGCCCACTTAAACATTAAGGCCCATTTAGGCCTTCTTAAAGCCCAATTCAATTTCTCTCTCTTACAAACTTCAAATCACTTCAATTTTGATTTCATCATTCTTAAAACATCAAAAATAGGTATAATAGAAATTTTTTGCTCAATCGGAGTCCGTTATCGGTCCGATTCAAACTTATTGGTCCGATTCGACAACTGTCGGTGTCACCGAAAAATTCTATTCTTATCACCAAAATATTATACATAAAAATTCATGTAGGCACGCAAAATCTAACAATATTCGGAGGTCATTTACTATTTTTAATTATTTAAGCAAAATCAAGTCCCCTTCCCTACCAAGCAAATTGACTCACTATCTTTTTCGTATTTTTTAGTTTTGGAGGCCCATTTTACTTCAAATTCACTTCAAATTTCAACCATAGGCTCACCATGACTATTCCTTTCAAATGGTCTAATAAAATATTTTCGACTTTCGGGTATCTTTTCGAGCTCCGAGAAATACTATTCATTGCCGGAAAGTACTATTCACGACTGACCCGGTGTTGAGGCCATTACAATTCTCCCCTACTAAAAGAAATTTTGTCCTCGAAATTTACTTATATTACAGAGTAGAGAATACCATTCTATCATTTTAACGAATTTTCATCTACATACAATAGTTCCAAACATATCTTCGTCAATGGGACTCACATGTTTGAAGCTAACCAATTTTTATCATTTTCTCTTTTCCTAAACATATCATCCTGAATGTAGATTCCTTTCATTTCTTGAATCAAATCAAGGCTTGCTGACCCATTTGCACTTCATTAAGTTCAGTATAAAAGATTCAACATTTTCTTTATGACATCGTCTCTACAAGAATCAGATCTTACAATAGATAACCATTTTTCACAATCTCATATACAAAATTATATTCCTTCTTTCAATATTGGAATGAACCCCTCAGACTGATTATTAGTCAAAAGTAAATCACTATGCCAAATACTGAGATTAGCACCAGTCTTCCTCTTTGACACTTAACAAATCCGATGACAGATTCTTTAATCACATTATTCCATTTCTAAACAAATACCATTACAAGTCAGAGCAATTCTCAAATAAATCTAATGCTCTGCATTCATATATCGATACATTTAACATTTACTTACATCTGTCACATTACACTTCCAGTTTGGCTTCCAGAATTAAGCTTTTAATCCTGACACACCTGATGTTGTCAGTCATTACCATCTCGGTGAACTTCAGTAAGAATCCTTCAATTTACTCACAATGACTACTACATAAATATTCTCTTTCGGAATTATCGTCCTTACCTGCTGTACAAAATCAGTTTCACTTATTTTCTAGTTAAACACGCCCTATCTGGAGTCAAACTTAAACTGGCTCTCACAACTAGGAGACCAAGGATATTATCATTAACCATTTATACTTATCCTTCCCATCGATTCATCAATAAGGTCGGTATGCTAACAAATTTATTGACATGACCAATATCTCACAATGGCCACATCAAACTTAAAATATCATCTTATTTCTTATCTCATTCATAGGTTGTCCCTATGCTCATCATATCTCCTGTCAGTTTCATCCTATCAAGTGGGGTCTAAACATATGGTATAATGCATATCAGATGCTGTCAAACAATATGAAATGCCATGCAATGAATGTATAATCTCATGTATGCATATAGAATACTGTCAAGTATCCTTATATAATGCAGATATCATAGCCCATCCCAGAGCTATGAGGAATACAATCAAATCCCCACTCCTATAAGGAAAATCACTGACAGATATATAGAGCATCTTAAACAACCTTAACTTATAACAATTTGCTCGCTAACATTCTTAAACCAAGGCAATCCAATCAAAGTATCTCTTTATCCCATACAATTTATCTGTACTCACAATACAATTCCTTTTTATTTCTATCACACTCTTTATCTTGTGCTTCTTTTAATTGTTTCTCATCCAAATAGATACTTAAACTCTCACATTTTCACTTAATGTCAGTCAACTTTTCTTCTCCTTGCTTGACTCTCATGAGATCTCACGCAGCAATACTTCCATTCTCATTCACTACCATTTCTACCGTACAAAATCAATCATTTCATACTTGACAATCTCAGTCAAATGTCAACTCTTTCACTTTAACACAGATAGGGGAGCAAGTACCCTTTAGATTATTTAACACTTATCCACTTACAATTGGCATGTATATACAGACAAACCTATCACTTAACTTTATCCCACTCTGATCTTAGAACCACTTAAACCTTTGCTATGATACCACTAAATGTAATACCCTTCTCGGAACAGTCCTTTTCGAAACGAAACTTAACTGAAAACAGTAAGTTTTTTTTCCAAACAAAACGAAACACTTAAAATACTTTTACAATAATTTCAGAAACAAACAACAGTCTTAAAGATAATTTAAAACAAACACCAAACATCATACCAAAAACTTATACTAGCCATTCTTCCATTACAGTTAAAAACACATTCAAAATACAATTCAAACTTTTACCTGAATAGTCTAAGTATATACATGCCAAAAGCTTACACCAACTAACACAAAAATCTTATTTTTCGATCTGGACCTTCAATGTACTGTGCTCCCGCAACACTCCAGAACCTACACGCAGTAAACACTACGTGCTGAGCATTAAATATACCCAGTGGTGACTACTAATCCAAGAATTTTCCAAAAATAAGTATAATTTCGTAATTTATGCTTCTACTATTCTTATTTCATTAAGCATTTTCTTTTATTTTAGTTATCATTATTCATGTTATTAATTCGTATTTTGATAACCATTGTTGTTTTATTTTTAAACTTTCAACTTTACTTTGCAGTATTTTCTTAGGTGGATCAATATCGGATTTACTTTTACGTTAATGTTTAGTAGTCACTTACCTTTTTCCAAGCTTAATCTTCCTTAAGCCTCACTTTTCTTCACTTAACACCAAGCAAACCTCCATCCATCCACAACTTTATCCTTGGCCGAATTCTTCAAGCCTTCCTAACCTCAATTTCTTGTCCTCAAATGAAAAATCCAAGCTCATAATTAGCTTTTACACCTCAAAAACTATAAGAACACATCAAAAAACCAATGAAAATCACTTAACTTTTCAAGTTCCATCTTACCTCTTTTTCTTTCTTTACTTGATTCCTTTCCTTCCCTTGCTCAAAACACTTGCTTGAGACCACTAGGATGATCTAGAGAGAGAGAATTTCATCTTCTATGTTGGGGTTTATGAGAGATTTGGGGTAAAAGAAGAAGAAATCAAAGAGAAAGAGGGAGAGAAGGTGGTTCGGCCACCAAGGAGGGAGAAGGAGCTGGAGATTTCTGGAGAAAATCTCCAAATTTTTAGCCTTATATACTCTCTCTTGATGGGCCAAAATTGGGCTTAAATGAGTGGGCTTTGCCCACTTAAACATTAAGGCCCATTTAGGCCTTCTTGAAGCCCAATTCAATTTCTCTCTCTTACAAACTTTAAATCACTTCAATTTTAATTCCATCATTCTTAAAACATCAAAAATAGGTAGGAAGTAAATTTTTGGCTCAATCGGAGTCCGGTATCGATCCGATTCAAACTTATCGGTCCCATTCGATAACTGCAGGTGTCACCGAAAAATTCCATTTTTATCACCAAAATATTCTACATAAAAATTCATGTAGGCACGCAAAATCTGACAATATTCGGAGGTCATTTACTATTTTTAATTATTTAAGCAAAATCAAGTCCTTTTCCCTACCAAGCAAATTGACTTGCTACCTTTTTCTTATTTTTGATTTTTGAAGGCCCATTTGACCTCAAATTCACTTCAAATTTCAACCATAGGCTCACCATGACTATTCCTTTTAAATGTTCTAATAAAATATTTTCGACTTTCGGGTGTCCTTTCGGATCCGGAAAATACTATTTACTGTCGGAAAGTACTATTCACGACTGACGCGGTATTGAGGCCATTACAACTTTGATCTAGGCTATCTTGGGTCACGGTATCTCTATACTATAATAACACTTTGACATCATCAAACAACTCAAATAACATGTTTAACTTTTTTTTTCATGCAATCACGTGCATGTAGAATTAACTTGTCCCATACCTCAAAATGACCAATTTTCCTTTTCGAGCTCCTTTTTTTTCTCATTTCCTTTGCTTTGGCTGAATTTTTCTACTAAAACACATCAAGTTCAAGTATCAATTCCTATATTAATTCTATAATTCCATCCTCTAATGAATTATACAAGAAATAGATAAAATAGAAATCAAAACCCACTATATCTTACATTGATTTCCCTTAAGACTTTACTTGATTCAACCTTTATATTTTTACATACAAATTATTTATGTTTTAAGGAGTGAATAATGAAGCAAAATTTTGAGTTTTTATGGCCAAAAGCATTCGACCCACTCTCCATCTCCTTAAATATGAGTTTCTTACATTTTTTAGAATAGGACTCATGTTAAATTTTTATTAGTCCACTTGTTCTCTTATGATTTATGTAGTTTCATGCCTTGGTTTTATCCAATCTCACCTTTTATATGTACTTTGTGTCCAAGCATACACATTAATTCATGCCTTACAATTATTTATACATGTGTACACTGGTACGACAATTTACCGAATCGACTGAATCCTTTAAATTAATGATCGCTATGTCCTCTACTATACTTGAACGCTCTTATCTCTTGATGTTAACTTCTTAAATCACCCTAGATATATCATATTATTATTAGGATGTAATTTGGGGAGTTACAGTAAGCAATTATGGAAACCACTCAATTTTACCTAATATCATGTCAAGTTAATAACCAAATGGTCAAGAAATTGTCTCTAAACAAACACTTATTCTTGGGGTTGAAAATGAAACTTAACAAATGTTAGTGGTCAAGAAAATGCAAAATATATTTTCAAATATGTAACATCCCAAAACTAGCATTTGACATGTCGGGTATATTCTAGAGCATAAAAAGTAGCCACAGGACAATTTTCGAAGTAATCAGAGTTTTACACGATAGGGAAATTTGAAAATGTGCATAGGTTAAACGAACTCGGGCCAGGATAAGTCGAGGATGGGTGATCTGGCAGGCAATTTAATTTAACACTGAAATATAAAAGTAAATGTTAAATGAAGTTCAGTGGTACAATTTGAGAAGAAAACGAACTTAGATCGACCTTTAAAAGAGACAAAAGTTTTTCCTCAGTATCGTAAAAAAGATTGACTGAAAGTTTGATAGAATTTGGGATTTGTGTACCGACCTTTAAAAATTATTTCGATTGCATAAATATGTTAGTAATAACCTAAATAAACTATTGGAAGTAAAAAATCAGTAATATGGCAGTTTTGGAATTTCGACTTTCAGACAAGTTACTCAGGCCATCAAAACTAGAAGTATATCAAAATGATGTCGGAATGGGATGAAATTTTAACTAGATATTTTTGAACACTTTAATGCATTGGGGGTAAAATCTTGAAGCATTCTGACAACAGGAATACTATTTTCAAAAAAATGGGAGAGAAATTGAGAAAAAGGGTTGATTAAGGTTTCGGTGAAAATTTAAGAATAGCAAATGACCTCTAAAAATCACAAAAATTTTCAGTCCTACATTAAATAATATGTAGAATATATTGATAAAAAATGAAATTTTTGATGATATTGAATTTTTGTGTATCGGACTGCCTTGGATGAATCAGACTGAAAATGGATTTCGATTGGCCTAAAAATTTATTTAGAGGCCAATTTATCATTTTAAGGGTGATGGAATGGATTAGAGATTTAATAGAACATGAGAATGGATGAAGGAATTTATTTGAGCCAAAATTTTGGCTTATTTAAATGGAAATGGGCCATTAGAGTGAACCAAAATGGTTGGGCTTGATTTGGCCCAATCTACATGAGTATATGAGCTAAAAATATTAGAAATTCTAGCATTTTCATATGGCTTCTATCCTGCTCCAACCATTTCTCTCTTCTTCTCCATTCTTCTATGTTTCTTTCATTTTCTCTAGTTAAATTCTATAAAATACTTACTAAATTTCATATCCCCTATAATTCTTATGCCCTAAATTTATCCCTAACAAACTCTAGAGTTCAATTGGAGTGAAAGAAGTTTTGGAAATCAAGTAGAGAAGATTATGTATCAAACATTGAGGTAAGTATATTTGATATTTTTAAATTGATTCAAGGCTTCTAATAGGTAAAGTAGGGTATAGAAGGTGTGTTTATGTAGTTATTTTGTATAAAGGAAGGAAGAAGGGTGTGAAAATTCACCATAAAGTATTCGACCAAAGAAGAAATCCAAGGAAAAAAAAAGCTAGGAAGAGAGAGGAAGGAGGAAGAAGGAATAGAAGATTATAGGCCACTAAGAGGTAAGTGGATACAAAGTACACCTTATTTCATTTAAATTATGAATTTTGATATGAGATTTATATTATGTAATTAAGTAAATATAAAGAATAGTGTGAAATAATTTAAGACCGTGTAATAAGATGATGAATTGGTTTGAAATAACCATAGAATTAAAAAAAAAATTGATAAATAAGTGAGGAAAGAAGTAGGAGCCGAATTGCCCATAATGGAGAACAAAATAATTAAATGATGTTAATTAGTAAGTTAAGCTTAAAATATGTCATATTAATTTAGAGGAACATAATTAGAATAAATTGAGTATGAATAAATGTATGAAGATAACACTACCATGAATACATAATAATGTAATATGATGAAAGAATATGTATAATGTAATGAAATTATGAAATAAATTAATATAACTTAGGAGAATGATAAATGAGTCTAAAATGAACATACATTAGTGAAGAAATCGAGTTGGAAATTATGGGACAATAGGTGGCCGAATTATGTACCCTAAATGAACATAAAGAAATTTGATGTTTAATAAATTATTTAATGGTAATTAGACAATGAAATGCATAAGGAATACCTTAGAATGGATTAGAATGAAAAATAACAAGAGTACATAGTCATGATAAATTGTATATAATGATGGAAGTACGAGTAACTTAAAAATTTTGATGTAAATTAAATATATTTTATCATATTAGTGATTAAAGTGAATGTAGGAAAATGTATGACATGGATAAAAAAAATAAAATATGATGTATATATGAAAGTACCATGAGGCTGGATGGTATGTATATGATGAATGGCATGGCTTAACTATATTATTATGGCAATAGACATATATGTGAGGAATTTATGATTAATAAGCTTATACAAATACAAGTGAAAGCATAAGATGATTAATATAATATGATAAGAATAAATAATGTTATAAAAATGTAATATGATATGAGATTGAATATTGTCCTTAGTGTTCAATGGGTAATCCGGGACCCTAGGATAGTATGGCTAGCCATAGGGATATATGTTCTGCGGGATACCATGAGTTTATTGAGATTGTTACCATGAGATATAACTATGATATATATATGACAGCATAGCCAGCTTATTATATGATTATACTTGAGAATCAATATCGTACCCTGGCTGTACGGTCCCTCCAGTGCATTGAGATTATATGGTACATTGGGAAATCTAGTATCGTACCTCATGTTGCACGATCCCCCCAGCATATTGGTTTCACTGAAGTCCTCGTTCCGCTTATCTGGTTCGAGAATTTTCACTTGTGACAACTAGGGGCAAAATTATAATTTTCCATGTAAACTAGAAAAGAAAAATAATTATGGCAGTATGTATGTTAAAAATGTCAATAAGAATTTAATAAGATGAAAAATAAGATTAATAAGTCAAACAGGAGTAAAATGGTAAGTATGTAAGAACGTAAGGACCAAAAATTAAATTGTGTATAAAGAAAGTTTTGCATGAAATTAAAGGAGCATTAAAGTGAAAAATATAATTAATAGACTTAAAAAAGATAAAAAGGTGATTATGTGATAGAGCAGGGGTAAAACTATAATTTTGCCACTAATATAGTTGTTAAAGAAATTAAATTGAGTAAATGAATGAAAAAGGATAAAATCATAAATAAATACAAGTTCAGGGACTAAATTGTAATTTACCATCCTGAGAAAATTTTTAAGGGACCAAAATGTAATTTATGGACTTAAATTAAATTAAAAGTTAAAGAAAGTCAAATTGGTCAAAATTGAGGTCAATGTGGTCAAAATACAGTAAAAGTCAAACTTCAGGGACTTAATTGAAATTTTTCACCTAATTTTGGAAATAAGTGAAATTTAGCAAGAAAAAATAATTATTAAAGTAATTAGAAGAAAATTTGATATTTAAAATAGTGATTTGGGATATTAATTGGATTTAATATGATGAAAGGGAAAAATCGTAAATAATGAAAGTCATGAGGACCAAAATGAAAACTGCCATCTTAGGAACATGTATGAGGATCGAAAGACAAATTGGTCAACTTAAGAAAATGAAAAGTCAAAGAAAAATTCGAATGGTCAAAATTGAAGTTAAATAAGTTAAATTAAAATAAAACTAAGTTTTAGGAAGCAAGTTGCAAATTTTCTACTAAAATATAGGAATAAGCATAATTTTAATCAGAAAAGGTGCATCAAGGAAAGTAAAAGCAAGAAATGTCAAACGAGTCAAAAGAGAAAATAAATAAAGTTAAATGTGACGAATAAAAGTTTAGGAGCTTAATTGTAATTTTTCATTCAAGTAGAAATTGTATAAGAATTTAGTAAGAAATGATTGAATATGAAATTCAATAAAGAAAAGGGGCCAAATTTTAAATAACAGTGATTCGGAATAGTTACAAGTTCAGAGGCCAAATAGTAAAATTGAGAAAATAAAATCAAAACGAGAAAATAAATTCATAATTTATTTTGTATAAAAGAATAACGGGAAGAATTTAATTGTAAAATAAAGTATAAAATATAATTAAAAAATTAAAGATAAATTGGTTGGTAAAAATTAAAATTAGAATTGGACCGAAAGAGGGCTGAAAAGAGGAATTTGTGTGAATTTAGTACAAATGAAATAAATTTATAAGTTGATCAAAAGCTAAAAAAAATTAAGGATATAATTGAAATTTGTTGAGGACCAGAAAGAAATGAAATGAACTTTTCATGAAAGAATTGTTAAAAAGTAAGAACTTGAATGGAAATAGTAGATATGGGAGAAAAGACGACAAAAGGACTAATTAGATTGGAATTGAAAATAATGTAAAGATTATCTAAAAAGTTAAAAGAAAATAAGGCAACGCAAGGAAAGAAAGAGTTATAAAAAAAATTTAGAAATTTGAAAATACTCAGGTAATGAACAATTAATGAAGGAAGAAATTCCATATGATTCGGAAGTTAAATGTTATCATTAAAAATGTGCAATAAGACAAAATTATAAATTAGATTAGAGGAATGTCAATAAAATACTTAGATTAATGACTAAATAGGAATTTGTAAGAAGTTAAGTAAAGTATATTCGTATAAATGGATTAAATGTGGAACTGCAACAGTACCAAAGATCAAGTAACAGAAGAAAAAAGAAAAAGAAAACAAAACATGTACGAGTATGTAAATGACATGGATTAAGTGGTAATGCAAATAATATAACTATATAGATATGAGTCAAATAAAGAAATCAATTCAACCGAAATATAAATAAAAATAAATAAATTTATTTAGATAAAATTTTATATAGTTGTATCCGCCACTAGGCAACAATGTTGCTTAGCGTACAGTTTGTTGATTGCACGTAGGAACAAGAATTGGGAAAGTGAAGAAGGAAAAACGATAAGGCATGTACATAAAGATTGTGGGGATCGCATAAGCTGAGGCGGTTCGATTTGTATTTAGTGTCTGACATATAATAATTATGGTTATTATTATATGAGTAAATAATATTATATGGATGACTGTATATTGATTATGTCTAGTATATGAAAATTATGAATGAATGTAGGTGTTACAAAATAGGTAAGCAATCATGGGATAAATGATAAAATCCTAAAATGCAAAAAAAAAAATCTATTCACCAAGTATATGCTTATATTTGCAAAAATCATCCTTATTAATGTATCAAATAATGCAAAAAATTGGCTCCATAATCAAAATGTCCCAAAAATTAGTAACTGACCAAAATATACACAGCTCCCTCCATGAATTTCAGCAATAAATTAAAAAATCTTCCTAAAAATGAGTGTATCAAAATATGCGCAAATCTAACCAACTAGATGAAACTCGGTAGCAAAACCAATAACTTTTACAAGACAAATCATCAAAAATCATCTTAATTAACACTTCTAATTCAAACTTTTCCCCCACTCTTTCTCCTCGCATTGTCCTTAATGTGTAATAATAAATCAAATATGGGGTGAAGGATAACAAAAATAAATGAAAAAAAAAAGTTTAGAAAACTGCCCTAGGTAAATGAGGCTACTTAGCTCTATCAGTTTTGCAAATGATATGGTGTTGTGAACCCTAAATACTAAAAATAGACGAGCAAATGGCTTGAAGATGTTGTATGGTAGTGAAAATGGTAGCAATAGTTGTCTCAAATCTATCCAATCGCTCTAAAGACTCTAAAAAAGTACCATGAAAAAGGGTAATAGAATTATTTGAAGAGGAAACACCAACTGACTTCTTGAAATCTTTCTTGAAGACGTGTTCATCAAAAGAGGCAAGATGACCTGGACTTATAACGAAAATAGATCCGCATTTCTTACAATGTAATAAGCTTAGTCTATCTAAACAAATAAGATCTATATGAGGCATACTATAAGCAATATACAGTTTAAGTACAACCCAATAACCCAAGTTCACTTTTTTACCGTGTAATATGCATTATAAAAAGAACAATTATGCTTTGGTAATGACAATACTATAAGTCATTCCTAGCTAAATAATTATAAGCCAAAAATGAATGAATGAACATTAAGGAAACACTTTTAATTAAATTAGCCTTAGACTTACCTGAGATAAAAATAATATTAGATTGACAAGTTATATCTCTATAAACCTCTAAATCATCAAAATCAGCAATATAATCATATAGCAAATTAAGCTATTCATGTGTTTTGGAATATTCCTAATTAATAAATCCTAATAATGTTAAAAGAGGTGATAAAGAAAAACTTAAAATCACTTGACACCCTAAAAGTGATTGAAAAAGGGTCAGTAAAAATGAAGTTAGAACCATGATATTTAAAATAAAATGTGTTGTAAAATTCCCTAATCAAAGCATTATAAATAAGGTAATTAAGCATAAAAATTTTCTCCAACCAATGCTATCAATTAAGTCAAATACTTCATCATGCAAATTCAAAGCAAACAAAATAATTTATCGAGTGATCTCATAGGCAATATATCATTGTGTTCAAGTGTAAAATACCTCTATTGATGTTGTTCCTTAGAAAAAGGGAAAGATACCTTCAAGATCATGTGTAGAAAGGGGAAACTGGCTCTTTATCTTGCCTATTCTTACTCTTTTTATGGCCTTGGAGGTTTTAGGTCATACAAAACTAATTGAGAAGAGTAGAATCTTTTTCATTATTAGTGCTTTCATCCCTCAAATCGATTGTGATTGTATGGATTTATAGGTTATAAGACCTTTTCTCTTTGTGTTTGTTTTGGTGGTTGGCAGTTTGGCCTTTGGATATGTCATTTGTTGATGTCAGAGTGAGGGACTGCCACTTGCAGTAGTGGGGCAGTTGAAAGCACTCGTTGGTGGCAAATTTATACATGCTGGTGTTGTGCTTTCTTCCTTGTAGACACTAGTGATAACTGCACTTGGCACGATAATGCTAGTGTTGCACTCTCTTGCTTTGTCAGCAATATATGCATTGGCAGTTGCTTTCCTGGCATCTCTGATGCTAATTGTTGTTGCATCATAGTTGATGTTGGCACTGGCGGGAAGCCATTGTGTTTTATTATAGTTTTCGGTAATGTTATTAAAATCGGATCGGATAAATAACTAGAGAGGTAAAGGGTTCTTAGTTCGATCGTTTTGATAGGGTTCAGTCGAGTTTTTTCTTTTTTTTAAATAATATTATTTTTAAAATTTTCTATAAATATTATGAAAATATAACTATATAAAAAATAAAAAATAGTTTAAAAAAATATATTTGTCATCAAACATTGATCATAAAACAATATTTTCAAGTTATTTAATACTTATAACAAATATTTAAGATAAATATAGTAAAAAATTACAAATATTCAAAAATATCCATCAATTATAAATTATAATTTTTATTTTATTCATAATAAATTAATTAAAATTGCCTAAATTTTAATTATTTTGTCATTATATTTATATTTGATATTTTTCCAGCAAAAAATAATGTTGTATGGATATTTTGGACAAAAATTGGTTTTCTGGTTCTAACCGATTTTTGTCGATTTTTGATCGATTCATATTAGTTTCTTACAGTTTTTTACCAGTCCAATCTTTATGCTGAATCGATAGAATCACCTATCGATTCATGGTTAAATTGATCTGGTCCGATTATATAACATTGGTTTTCAATACTCTAATGAACTTACCCTTCAATATCATCATTTGATTCTTAGATGAGTTATTAGTGCAAAATAACTTTTGACATCTAGTAATTGTTAATTCCCTAATAGCTTCTATCTATATCACCAAAAAGATAAGAATCCAGAATATTATTGTTGAATACTATTATGAATCATATTAATTCTCTAATCAAAACCTTCAAAAAATTTAAAATTGCAATGGAAAACTTTCGAGTCGTTTAAAAGAATCAGCTTTAAGATAAAGTGAGTTTGAAAATTATTTTCTAAAAACTAGAGAGCAATTAGGTTTTATTGTAGTCTTCGGTATTTTAATGAATATGAAAAATTAAGGAAAGTTAGAAACTTTAGAATCCAAAACTCCAAAATAATTTTAAAAGATCCTTAAATAGCTCTATATTTCATCTATGTGAGTTAAAATTTTCTAATTTAGAGCATGCTAACTTTAAATGGTATTGAAGCCTTAGATAGAAAATTTTAGAGTAATTTTATAAGTTTTAGACATAATTTAAAAATAAAAATAAGTTTTTAGATAAAAAAAATAAAATTTGGGTAAAAATTAGAAATTTAAAAAATGCAGGAAAAACCTAAGAACTTGACAAGAGGAAAAATTAAAGTTCAAGAATACAATACATAGTTTTGAAAGTTGAAGGACCCAATGTAAAAAACTCTAATAGTTTAGAGTCCTGGTGATGCATTTGTCCTTTTTGGATTTATTCTAGTCATATGCTTTGAATTTGCTGTGTTAGTGAAACTAAAAGGCAAAATCCATTTTTAGATTCCTATATGATACTTATAATGCTTTATATTTCATTTTAGAATATGATCTTAACCAACTTCACATTTCTATTTACTATACATAGGCTTATATAAAAGTAACATATAGATCGAATCATGAAATATGAAGTGATTTCTGTCATATTGATTCTTATAATGCTTTACTTATATTCTATAGTAAGTTTGCAGCTTTCTATGGATGTGGATAACGGGCGATACTATGGTATCTGAAGGTACGAAAGGATGCCCGAAGGTATCAAACTATAGACCTAAACAGGGCCAAATCTATGCGATAGATCCAAATGGGATCAAATCTATACTATAGAACCAAACAGCGTCAAACATGTAGCAGCTGCAATATACTCTAATAGGCATGCCTATCTATCCACAGCTTAGATATAGACGCATGCAACTGTAACTCTTTACTTTAACTTCTTTACTTCTTTCTTTCATGTCTTGTATATATACATATGTTTGGTGTAACTGTAACACCCTTCTCGAAACAGTCCTTAACGAAACGAAACTTAGCTGACGACGGTAAGTTTTTTTTTTTACCGAACAATTCGAAACACTTAAAAATACTTTTTCACTAATTCTAGAATCAAACAACAGTCTTATAAACAATTAAAACAAACATCACCCATCATACCAAAAACTTGCACTATCCACTCATCCATTAACAATTAAAATATAATCAAAATACAATACAATCTTTTACCTTAAAAGTCTAAATATATACATGCCAAAATACAATATAAGCTGTCATGCTTTTGGAATCTATACCGAATGAATAGTAGTTATGTAATGTCATTAATAGCTATGTACAGTATATGAAAATCATGAATGAACTGAGGGTATTACATTAAGTGGTATCAAAGCAAGGTTTAAGCGATCCTAAGATCAGAGTAAACATAACATAAAAGAGGAATATTTGAGTTGATACATGTATATGCCATAAGGGAAAAAGCAAATTCATGATTTGAATTTACCTGTACCTTCTGGGTATTCCAAGTGATAGTTATAGCTTTTGATTTTAGGTGAGAGAGTGAAATGGTGAGAAATATCGAGGGCGGTCCCTAGCCATTCTGACAGCTGATGACATGACTCTAACTAGTTAATCTAGCTAACATATGCCGCCATCCGCTCGACACCTGGATAGTTGCATATATATATGCATCTCAACATAAATACAACCCTTCCCATATCCAGATATACAACCTATACATTCAGTCATACAGTCATATGGCACATCCACACAGTCATACATCACACAGTGTATATGTGCATTAATTATTCATATGGTCACATAGATACATGCCCTACACTTGGCACAAATGGTTGCGAGTTTGCTATGTTAACGAGTGTAGGCCCCAACTCTCTCATAGATAAAGCATCAACTGCTATTTTGTCTATTCAAAAAATCCATAACAACATCCAGGTGAAAGTTAAAAGCTGAAGATTTAACAGCCTTAGAGGTTATGAATGTTAGCTTCACCATAGTTCAGAATATTAGTTTGAAATGTAGCTTAACTTAAGTCAATTACAGTAAGTAAAGGTCATACAAAGACAAAAAGGGGATGCTCAATGTTTATTAAATTCCGAATGCAGTCAGGAAAAGATAGTGAAATTTTCACTTAATAGAGATGATTGTCTACATTGTAAAAGGAAAATATGTGAACTATACAGAGCACAGTTAAGGAAGAACATCTTAACAAAAAAAAATCATAGATAAGTTGTGTATCCAGTAATAAAATGTATTGAACAAGTTCAGCGAGTAAGAGCTGAACATCAAAGTAGCGCAGCAGAAATGTAGTTGAACTGAAGTTAATGAAAGGAATTTGGTCAAACCAAAAGTTACTAAAGAAGTTAAAGGAAAGTGAAATTTAACTAGATCTTGCCATTTAAACCACTAATAACTCTGGCCAGAAAGTTGATCATTTTAGACAGATACCACTCATCGAAGTATTTGGAATACGTCATGACGTGAAGAAAACAACTTGGGAACTTGAGGAAAATATGAGACAGTATTATTTACATCATTGTCATAAAGTTAAAATTTTTGGACAATTTTTATTAGATGAGGAGAAATGTAACGCCTTGAAACTTGTATCTGACAATGAACAGTAATCCTAGGGCAGTTTTTGGAGCCATCATAGTAGAATAATACAGGAAATTTTGAAAATGTATAAGGATTCAACGTACTCAGGCCAGGAAAATCCGAGGATGGGTGATCTGGTGGGCAATTTGCGTTAACATTGGATTATGAGAATAGGTGTTAAACGAAGTTCAAAGGTACAATTTGAGATGAAATTGAGGTCAAATGGATCCTCAAATCAAACAACGAAGTTTTTACTCAATACCGTAAAAAGGGTTGATCAGGACTTTAAGAGTAGCAAATGACCTCTAAAAATTATTAAAATTTTCAGATCTACATCAAATGAGATGTAGAATATTTTGGTGTAAAAAATTAAATTAATTTGACAGGAATTAAGGACCTAAATAAAAATGTCACGAAAGATGGAAAGTTTAAAGAGCAACTAAGGAACTAAGTATAATAAAGTATAACTCAGTCAGTGAGAAAAGAAATTTATAATAATATTGTAATGGAATTACATAAATAGTATACTCAGTGAAAATTAAATTTATAATTATAATGAGAACAACATAGAGTTTCAAGTAAAGTAAAATAAGCAAAATAATTAAATTAAGTTACAGTTAAGAACCTACAAGAAATTAAGTAGAAAGAGGCAGAGGCTGTAATGGCCTTAACACCGGTCTGGCCGTGAACAGTAAATTCCGATGGTGAATAGTGTACCCGGGCCGTAAAACGGACCCGAAAGTGAAAAATATTTTATTTGACCATCGGGAAGTATTGGTCATGGTGAGTCCGGGGTTGAAATTTGAAGTGAAATCGAGGTCAAATAGACCTCCGAAAGTCGAAAATACGAAAAAAGGTAGCGAGTCAATTTCCCTGGTAGGGAAGGAGACTTGATTTTGAATAAATTTTTAAAAATAGCAAATGAACTCCAAAAATTGCCATATTTTTCAGATCTTCATGAAATTTTATGTAGAATATTTTGGTATAAAGAAATGAATTTTTCGGTGATGTCGACAGTTGTCGAATCGAACCAGTTCAGTTGAATCGGACCAGTAACGGACTCCGATTGAGCCAAAATTTGGTGTACTACCTAATTTTGATGTGATAAGAATTATGGAATTGAAATTGGAGTGATTTGGAGTGAGAAAATGGGAGAAATCATTTTGGGTTTTAAATTAGGTATTAATGGGCTTTAATTAATTAACTAAGCCCATTAACCCAATCCAAGCCCACAAAGCCCAAAACCCAGCCTATTTAAAGGGAGAAAACTCTGGAATTAGCCAGCACATCATCTTCTTCCTCTCCTCTCTCCCTTGGCCGAATACTTCTCCACCATTGTTGCTTGTGATTTCTTCATTTTTCTCTCCATTTCACACCAAATCAAGCCACCTAATAGAAATTTCAGCCTCTCTAGTTAAGTATTGTGACCTCCTCTCTTCAAATCAAGGAAGGAAATCAAGAAAAATTAGGAGAGAGAGTTTAGGGTTTCATTTGAGGTAAGTGAAACCAATGGGTTAAAATTATTTCTAAGGTGCCTACTTATGTTTTTGGGTGCCTAGAGTTCAATTATGATGTTATTTTTAGCATTTGAGCTTGAAAAATTAGAGTTATAATGGCTTGAAATTTCGGTTCACTTAGGGACTCAAGGAGATTTGCAAGCTTCCAAGGCCAAAGGCAAGGAAAAGGAAGCTTAGGCACACTAGAACAAGAAAAGAAGGTTAGTGGCTAACAAATCTTAGTAATTTCTTTGATTTCAATTAAATACCCTTTATGTAAGTTAGGGTTTATATGAGAAAATGATGATTTAATTGAAATTAATGATGAATTAGTGTAACTAGACCTTGAATAAGCATGTTAAAATGTTTAAATGATTTATTGAATGATGATATGGTATACTTACCTTGATGGCCGAATTATACCTTAAAGGAAACCTATGTGATTTTGGTGAATTTTAATGAATTTAAGCTTTTAAATGACACTAGAAATGAAATAATATGCTTATAAATTTTTATGGAATTTATTGAAATTAAATGAATATTTTAGAGAATATTTTCAATTATGTAATTATTGAAAATATGGCATTTATATGAAATAAAATGCAATTTGATGAGAAAGTGAATGATTTTAGTGAATTATGGTAAAATAATTCACAATCTATGCGAAAGAATGAAAAGAAATGACTACGAGTAATTTCGAATGAAAAGAAATGATTACAAGCATTTTCGAGTAATGAAATAATGAAAAATGTAAAGTTTAATTGAAATTTTGATGAAATTTCGCCCTTAGAACTAGTCTGGCAGTAAAAGCCTAGCTCAGGATATAATTGGCTAGCCATAGGGATATCTGTACCGCGGTGCAAGTCATGGCGACTTGCTTAGTTATGGTAGGATCACTGATCACCATAACTTCTGTTGTACCTGGTATCTGCTACGTGGAAAAATGGTCGCTGAGATCATTTTTTAGTCTATATGTGGCCCATGGGGGTCCACGTCCCGAGTATCCAGTCTGAAAATTTTTGTTGGTACTGTACTAGGGGCATAAAATGAAATGAAAATGATAATAAGTTAAAAGAAATGGAAAGTATGATAAAAATGAGGTTTAAAGTGAAAAAAAGGACTTAAATGAAAGAAAATGAAAGTTTAGGGGCAAAATGGTAATTTTGCCAAAATGAGTAATTAATAAGTAAAAATAAATGAGAAATGATTAACAAGGGCAAAATAGTAATTTTGGAGACTTAATAGTGCCAAAAGATGAAATTTTATGGTACAGGGACTAAACCGTAATTTTACCCAAAAGTAGTGAAATAATGAATAAATAATGAATAAATGATGAATAATGATGAAACTAATGTAAAGGAAATGAAAATAAATGACTATAAGGGCAAAATTGTAAATATTAAAGAAAAAGGGCATTTTTGGAATTTAGTAAAATGTTGAGGACTAAAAAGAAAATTAGTCAACCGTTATGAAATAAATGAGGAAAAAGAGTAAATAATGTGAAAAACCACCGTTTTCACTAAATATGATTAACATGTTAAATTGTACGTGATTTGAAATTAATTGATTAAATAAAGCATATTAAAGAAATAATTATTGCAAAGAAAGTATTATGATTGTTAGACACCACTGGGCATAGTTTATGCTCAGCATGTAGTTTTTACTGCATGCAGGTACAGCGATGGAGGAGCAGTGATGCACAGAATAAAGGACAAGAAATTTTGTTATTATGTAAATTATGTAGACTTTGGCATGCATATAAATGACAAATATGTATAAATATTTGGATATGTAAAGTTATGTAAACATATACGTATGTTTGTGATGATGAGATGTTTTGAATTATTGGATGTTTTGATGGAGACTTTGGAGTAAGGGAATGATTGTTATAGAAGTGTTGTGCCTCTGAGAGGCTGTGTTGTCTGATTTTTCAGGAGGCTAGGCAGTTACAGCCGTTATAATGCCGAAATTTTATTATGTGAATAGTAACCCGAAACAGTTATAGGTCAATGAATACTCAAGGAATTGGTAATATCGAATTTTGGTATTAATTAAATGTTAATTAAAAGAAAAAAAAATTTACGTTATACATGTACTGTTCCGTATAATCGGAGTGATAAGGGTGTTACAATTTTATTGGTATCAGAGCAAAGGTTTAGACGGTTCTAAGATCGGAGTGGGTGTTAATTGATTTGTCTGTATATACATGCCAATTATGTTTGGAAAGTGAATGTTTTGGGACTAATGTGCATCTGCTCCTTTTTGTTTTATAGTGAAAAGATGTCTACTGACCGAGGACAACAGTCAGCAGACAGCAGGAGTGAGGCATCGAGTAATATTGGGCGACAAGAGGCCCCACAGCAGAACCCTCCTCCTGTAGTACCACCTCCTTTCCCTCAGCCGGACTTCCCTTGATTTGATGGCTGATTACATCCAGCAGAGACTGCAGGCAGCTCCAGCTCCGGCGCCGCCTCAGCCTACAGTAGTACAGATTCAGCCAGCTCCGCCTAGGCGAAGACCTATCCTGGAACAATTAAAGAGATTGGGGGCAGAAGATTTTTCTGGCAGAGAACCTTTGACACCTGCAGTGGCTGAAGAATGGCTATACAAGATAAAAAGATTGTTTGAGATAACCCACAGTCCACTGGAAGAAAAATTTGAAGGTGTTGTGGCATTACTTCAGGGTCCTGCATTCATTTGGTGGGATTCCGTCAGAAGACATACTCCTGCAGATCAGTTGAGTTGGGAGTACTTTGTGGACCAGTTTGAGAAGAAATATATTGGGTCCGAGTATAAGGCCACTATGCAAGAGGCTTTCTGGAGATTAAAACAGGGAAATAAGACAGTGGCGGAGTATGAGAGAGAATTTGAGCGGTTGAGTGCTTACCTGGATGAAGGCCAGGCTACAGAAGAGAAATTGTGTTTCAGATTTGAGAGAGGCCTACATACTGAGCTTAAACAGATCATTGGAGCTCAGAAATATCCTACTTTACGTGCTATGGTGGAGGCAACCATAAAGTTAGAGACGACTCAGACTGAGCAGACTGAGAGACAGTCCCGATTTCAGCAAAAGAGGAAGCAGGGACAGTTTAGTGGTAAAGGGAAGAAAGCAAAGGGATCTCAGGCATTTCAGGGACAGTCACCTGTAGCAGCAGGCCGAGGTCAGGGTAGTGCATCTAGAGGCAGAGCTCCAACTGCTAGTGCTCCTCGGGATCGAGATAGTGATTTCACAGTGGCTTGTGAGCACTGTGGTAAGTTTCATGCGGGAGAGTGCAGATTTCTGACAGGAGCCTGTTTCAGATGTGGATCCAGAGATCATCGGATCAGAGATTGTCCTGCTATACAGAATACTTCAGTTAATTCACCAGCATCAGGTACAGGATCCTCAGCTCCTAGAGGTCGTGGTAGGGGAGCCGCCCCTCACACTTCAGCCTCCAGACTTGTTGGACAGACATCACAGGGTCAGAGGAGAGCATCGGGTCAGACATATGCTGTCAGAGCACGTGAGGACGAGGATGCCCCAGATGTGATAGTTGGTACGTTTCTCTTGTTATCTGATTCAGTGCATGCTTTGATTGATCCGGGTTCCACGCATTCTTACATTAGCACTGCCTTAGCACGGGATAGAGGGATGAAAGAGGAATGCTTGGACCAGGATGTTTTGGTGAGCAATCCTCTGGGGCATAGTGTAGTGGTAGATAAAGTATACAGACAGTGTCCTATTAGTGCTCAGGGACACATCTTTCTGGCAAACCTGATCGCTTTGCCTTTTCATGAGTTCGACGTGATACTGGGGATGGATTGGTTATCCGCCCACCAAGCGACTGTCGATTGCAGAAAGAAGAGAGTCACTTTAAAGCTTTGCGACGATCGAGAAGTTACAGTGGTAGGTGTGAGAACTGATTTTCTGTCCGATGTGATATCCGCCACTGCTGCAAAAAGGTTGATTAGAAAAGGATGTGTGGCATACCTGTGTTATGCAGTGGAAGCAAAGAAAGTCAGTCCAAAGATGTCAGAAGTACCTACTGTCAGGGAGTTTCAGGATGTCTTTCCTGATGAATTGCCTGGTTTACCACCTGACAGGGAGGTAGAATTTTCTATTGATGTTACTCTAGGTACCGTACCTATTTCCATTGCTCCTTATAGGATGGCACCTGCAGAGTTAAAAGAATTGAAAATTCAGTTGCAAGAATTGTTAGATAAGGGGTTTATTAGGCCCAGTGTTTCTCCCTGGGGTGCGCCAGTCCTGTTTGTCAAGAAGAAGGATGGTACACTCAGGTTGTGCATTGACTATAGGCAACTGAATAAAGTTACCATTAAGAACAAGTATCCTCTCCCCCGCATTGAAGACTTGTTTGATCAGCTTAAGGGAGCCGGGGTTTTCTCGAAGATTGACTTGAGATCCGGCTATTATCAAATGGGAGTGAAAGAAGTAGATGTGCCGAAGACTGCTTTTCGTACCAAGTATGGCCACTATGAGTTTCTGGTTATGCCTTTTGGGCTTACGAATGCTCCAGCCGCCTTTATGGACTTGATGAATAGGGTTTTTCATCCCTATTTGGACCAGTTTGTAGTAGTTTTTATTGATGACATTCTGGTCTACTCCAAGACGCCGGAAGAACATGATAAGCATCTGAAGCTCGTTCTGCAAGTCCTAAGGGAAAAACAGTTATATGCTAAGTTTAGCAAATGTGACTTCTGGTTAAATGAGGTGTCCTTTTTGGGTCATGTAATCTCAGCATAAGGTATTAAAGTGGATCCTTCAAAGATTGAGGCGATTATCCAATGGAAACCACCCAAGACTGTTACTGAAGTGAGGAGTTTTCTGGGTTTAGCCGGGTATTATAGGAGATTCATTAAAGGTTTTTCTACTATTGCAATACCTTTAACCCGGTTATTATAGAAGAATGTTAGATTTGTGTGGACTGATGCTTGTCAGCAATGTTTTGAAAGGCTTAAAAGTGTATTGACTGAAGCTCCAATTCTTACTCAACCTGAATCGGGTAAGGATTTTGTGGTTTATAGCGATGCATCCAGGAATGGATTAGGGTGTGTTTTGATGCAGGAAGGCAGGGTGATTGCATATGCCTCCCGACAGTTGAAAACACATGAGAAGAACTACCCTACCCATGATCTGGAGTTAGCAGCCATTGTTCTTGCGCTGAAAATTTGGAGACATTATTTATATGGCGAGAGATGCTACATCTACTCAGATCATAAGAGTTTAAAATACCTCCTCACTCAGAAAGAGCTTAACCTTCGACAAAGGCACTGGTTGGAATTGATTAAGGATTATGATTGCTACATCGATTACCACCCAGGAAAAGCTAATGTAGTAGCTGATGCACTTAGCAGGAAATTTATGTCAGGTGATGTGAATACCCTTAAATAATTAGTACAAGTGATTGTTTTGCTTTAGTAATTGATTGTTTTGTTTGCAGCTCTTCGAGCTATGAATGTCCATCTAAGTTTAGCTTCAGATGGAGCCCTGGTAGCTGAATTACAAGTAAAGCCTGACTTTGTGCATCAAGTAAAGACTGCTCAGAAAGAAGATGATCGGTTGATGAGCATTAAGAATAGACTTCAGAATGGCAGTGTAGAGAATTACTCCTTGAGTGATGATGGGAGCCTTTATTTTAAGCAAAGGCTTTGTGTTCCAAACCAGGAAGAGTTGAAGAAAGGTATTCTAACTGAACCACATCATAGCAGTTATGCAATGCATCCTGGAGGCAATAAAATGTATCAAGATTTGAAAGCTTTCTATTGGTGGCCAGGTATGAAACGAGATGTGACAGAATTTGTAAGTAAATGTCTGATCTGTCAGCAAGTGAAAGCTGAGCACCAAGTTCCTTCAGGATTGTTGCATCCTTTGTTAGTACCGGAGTGGAAATGGGACCGAGTGACCATGGATTTTGTGACAGGCTTGCCACTGACTCAGAAGAAGCATGATGCCATCTGGGTGATTATAGACCGACTTACTAAGTCAGCTCACTTTCTGCCCGTACGGATGGACTATTCTTTGTCTAAACTGGCAGAATTGTACATTAGTGAGATAGTAAGATTACATGGAGTGCCATCTTCCATTGTTTCTGACAGGGATCCGAGGTTTATTTCTCGATTCTGGCACAGTTTTCAAGATGCTTTGGGTACGAGGCTTCACTTTAGTATAGCCTTTCACCCTCAGACAGATGGTCAGTCCGAAAGAGTGATCCAGGTTTTGGAGGATATGCTTAGATGTTGCATTTTAGAGTTCGGATCCAGTTGGGAAAAGCATTTACCTTTGGCAGAGTTTGCATACAATAACAGTCACCACTCCAGCTTGAAAATGGCACCTTTTGAAGCACTGTATGGTAGAAAGTGCAGAACTCCTCTATGTTGGACTGAATTGAGTGAAAGGAAGTTAGTAGGTTCTGATTTGATCCGTGATTCTGAAGAGAAAGTTCGAGTCATTAAAGGTAGATTGAAAGAAGCTGCGGATCGCCAGAAGTCCTATGCTGATTTGAAAAGGAAAGACATAGAGTTTCAGGTGGGAGATCGAGTTTTCCTGAAAGTATCTCCATGGAGGAAGATCTTAAGATTTGGAAAGAAGGGCAAGTTAAGTCCTAGATTTATTGGCCCTTATGAGATACTTCAGCGAGTAGGTCCCGTGGCATATCGATTAAAGTTGCCTTCTGAACTAGAAAAGATACATGATGTGTTTCACGTGTCTATGCTCCGTAGATACAGATCGGATCCTAGTCACGTGATTATACAGGAAGAGATTCAAGTGGCTGATGACATGACTTATGAAGAAGAACCAGTGAAAATCTTAGCAAAAGAAGTCCGTCAACTCAGGAACAAGCAGGTTCCATTAGTGAAGGTAATGTGGCACCATCACAATGTTGAAGAAGCTACATGGGAACCAGAAGCCACTATGAGATATCAGTATCCCCATCTTTTCAATACAGGTAAATTTCGAGGACGAAATTTATTTTAGTAGGAGAGAATTGTAATGGCCTTAACACCGGTCTGGCCGTGAACAGTAAATTTCGATGGTGAATAGTGTACCCGGGCCGTAAAACGGACTCGAAAGTGAAAAATATTTTATTTGACCATCGGGAAGTATTGGTCATGGTGAGTCCGGGGTTGAAATTTAAAGTGAAATCGAGGTCAAATAGACCTCCGAAAGTCGAAAATACGAAAAAAGGTAGCGAGTCAATTTCCCTGGTAGGGAAAGAGACTTGATTTTGAATAAATTTTTAAAAATAGCAAATGAACTCCAAAAATTGCCATATTTTGCAGATCTTCATGAAATTTTATGTAGAATATTTTGGTATAAAGAAATGAATTTTTCGGTGATGTCGACAGTTATCGAATCGAACCAGTTCAGTTAAATCGGACCAGTAACGGACTCCGATTGAGCCGAAATTTGGTGTACTACCTAATTTTGATGTGACAAGAATTATGGAATTGAAATTGGAGTGATTTGGAGTGAGGAAATGGGAGAAATAATTTTGGGCTTTAAATTAGGTGTTAATGGGCTTTAATTAATTAACTAAGCCCATTAACCCAATCCAAGCCCACAAAGCCCAAAACCCAGCCTATTTAAAGGGAGAAAACTCTGGAATTAGCCAGCACATCATCTTCTTCCTCTCCTCTCTCCCTTGGCCGAATACTTCTCCACCATTGTTGCTTGTGATTTCTTCATTTTTCTCTCCATTTCACACCAAATCAAGCCACCTAATAGAAATTTCAGCCTCTCTAGTTAAGTATTGTGACCTCCTCTCTTCAAATCAAGGAAGGAAATCAAGAAAAATTAGGAGAGAGAGTTTAGGGTTTCATTTGAGGTAAGTGAAACCAATGGGTTAAAATTATTTCTAAGGTGCCTACTTATGTTTTTGGGTGCCTAGAGTTCAATTATGATGTTATTTTTAGCATTTGAGCTTGAAAAATTAGAGTTATAATGGCTTGAAATTTCGGTTCACTTAGGGACTCAAGGAGATTTGCAAGCTTCCAAGGCCAAAGGCAAGGAAAAGGAAGCTTAGGCACACTAGAACAAGAAAAGAAGGTTAGTGGCTAACAAATCTTAGTAATTTCTTTGATTTCAATTAAATACCCTTTATGTAAGTTAGGGTTTATATGAGAAAATGATGATTTAATTGAAATTAATGATGAATTAGTGTAACTAGACCTTGAATAAGCATGTTAAAATGTTTAAATGATTTATTGAATGATGATATGGTATACTTACCTTGATGGCCGAATTATACCTTAAAGGAAACCTATGTGATTTTGGTGAATTTTAATGAATTTAAGCTTTTAAATGACACTAGAAATGAAATAATATGCTTATAAATTTTTATGGAATTTATTGAAATTAAATGAATATTTTAGAGAATATTTTCAATTATGTAATTATTGAAAATATGGCATTTATATGAAATAAAATGCAATTTGATGAGAAAGTGAATGATTTTAGTGAATTATGGTAAAATAATTCACAATCTATGCGAAAGAATGAAAAGAAATGACTACGAGTAATTTCGAATGAAAAGAAATGATTACAAGCATTTTCGAGTAATGAAATAATGAAAAATGTAAAGTTTAATTGAAATTTTGATGAAATTTCGCCCTTAGAACTAGTCTGGCAGTAAAAGCCTAGCTCAGGATATAATTGGCTAGCCATAGGGATATCTGTACCGCGGTGCAAGTCATGGCGACTTGCTTAGTTATGGTAGGATCACTGATCACCATAGCTTCTGTTGTACCTGGTATCTGCTACGTGGAAAAATGGTCGCTGAGATCATTTTTCAGTCTATATGTGGCCCATGGGGGTCCACGTCCCGAGTATCCAGTCTGAAAATTTTTGTTGGTACTGTACTAGGGGCATAAAATGAAATGAAAATGATAATAAGTTAAAAGAAATGGAAAGTATGATAAAAATGAGGTTTAAAGTGAAAAAAAGGACTTAAATGAAAGAAAATGAAAGTTTAGGGGCAAAATGGTAATTTTGCCAAAATGAGTAATTAATAAGTAAAAATAAATGAGAAATGATTAACAAGGGCAAAATAGTAATTTTGGAGACTTAATAGTGCCAAAAGATGAAATTTTATGGTACAGGGACTAAACCGTAATTTTACCCAAAAGTAGTGAAATAATGAATAAATAATGAATAAATGATGAATAATGATGAAACTAATGTAAAGGAAATGAAAATAAATGACTATAAGGGCAAAATTGTAAATATTAAAGAAAAAGGGCATTTTTGGAATTTAGTAAAATGTTGAGGACTAAAAAGAAAATTAGTCAACCGTTATGAAATAAATGAGGAAAAAGAGTAAATAATGTGAAAAACCACCGTTTTCACTAAATATGATTAACATGTTAAATTGTACGTGATTTGAAATTAATTGATTAAATAAAGCATATTAAAGAAATAATTATTGCAAAGAAAGTATTATGATTGTTAGACACCACTGGGCATAGTTTATGCTCAGCATGTAGTTTTTACTGCATGCAGGTACAGCGATGGAGGAGCAGTGATGCACAGAATAAAGGACAAGAAATTTTGTTATTATGTAAATTATGTAGACTTTGGCATGTATATAAATGACAAATATGTATAAATATTTGGATATGTAAAGTTATGTAAACATATACGTATGTTTGTGATGATGAGATGTTTTGAATTATTGGATGTTTTGATGGAGACTTTGGAGTAAGGGAATGATTGTTATAGAAGTGTTGTGCCTCTGAGAGGCTGTGTGTTGTCTGATTTTTCAGGAGGCTAGGCAGTTACAGCCGTTATAATGCCGAAATTTTATTATGTGAATAGTAACCCGAAACAGTTATAGGTCAATGAATACTCAAGGAATTGGTAATATCGAATTTTGGTATTAATTAAATGTTAATTAAAAGAAAAAAAATTTTACGTTATACATGTACTGTTCCGTATAATCGGAGTGATAAGGGTGTTACAGAGGCGTAAGAGTCAATTAATGATAAAACTATAAGTAACAAGGTCGGACAACAAACAGATGGAAAGGTATGAACCTAAAGTCAAGGAAAGCTAAAATGGTGGTTAGAAAACATTCATTCCTACAAATAAACAAATAGAATAATAATATTAAGAAGTGAAAAAATAAAATAAAATAAAATAAATTTATTTAAATGAAATTTTGTGCAGTTGTATCTACCACTAGGCAATGACATTGCTTAGCGTATGGTTTGTTGACTGAGCGCAGGGACATGTAATAAGGACGCAATGAAAAAGGAGAAAATTGGCATGTACATGTGTCGCGGATTGGGACACGAAGAGTAGATAACTCATATAATAAGTTTAGATATATGATTAAGAATGTATTATGGTTTGTTATGATTACGAACTTGTAGTAAATCTATTCGTATATGTATATATTTTAGGCGTGTGTATATGAAATTTTATGGCTGTGTTGTGTGGTGAACTGGATAATTTCAGAAATACCATATTTACTATGGGTGTTTTGGAGGTGAAAATTATTATTTGAAAATGTAATTTTTGATTAATTGCAAGTTTGTGTAGCATGATTTATAAGCTGTCATGCTGTTGAAATCTATACCGAATGAATAGTAGCTATGTAATGTCATTAATAGCTATGTACAGTATATGAAAATCATGAATGAACTAAGAGTGTTACATTATTGTTCTTAGATCCCTTTTCCCTTTTCATGAACTCTATTAATATAGAGATTGAATGATCTTGTTTATTTTCACTACAACTTGAGATTGAAAATTAGGTGAGTTGTTTTCGGTCTACAAAATTATTTTTATATTTTATGTTTTGTCTCAAAATAATGTTATCATTACTTAAAATTTTAGGTTATCAAATTCTAAAAAAGTATATGATCCAATTTATTATGAATCAATTGAGAAAATTGAATTTTGGATTTTGGAAAAAGAAGAAGAAGAAAAATGAGAGCTTTATATTTGCTATTTATGTTTAGATTGTGAAAAATCGAATTTTATTTTTGACATTATGTGAACTTATTTAGATATTTGCTTTTTATATTTGGATAATTTATCTAATTTTTATATTTATAAATTTTTCTGGATTTAAAATTACTATTTTTATTAATATTTAATAACTAATAATATTTAAATGTATTTTTTTACATGCTATCCCTTTAATTTTATATAAATAATTATATTAAAAAAATAAAAATTTCGAATTAAATCGGTTGAATCAGTTTACTTAAGACTCAGATAGACCGGGTCGATATCCAGTCCGCTTGCGCAAACATTGCTTTGGACTGTTGTCTCCTCTGTTTTCTTTTTTGCTCGTGCTGCTTTGGTGATTCGCGAATTTGAAGAATATCTGGGAAATCGTTTAGAAAAGTGAACAGGTAAAATAAAGTTTTTTTTTTTTTTTAATTTCGATATGGAATTGTGATCGTGTTCAGGTTTAGATTTGAGAAAACTTGAAATATTGTTTGATTGGTTTCTGTCATATTTTCTTATTTGATAAATGTTTTTAGCTATGGATTTTTCTATTAATCTGCTTAAGGAAGTCGGGTTTCTGCAATGAACCGTAATATTTTGGGTTTTGTTTCCAAAATGAAGAAGGGAATTAACTCACTGTGTACAGTTTTGGTCTCTGATTGTGTTTAAATTGTTTTGTTGGCTGTATTTGTTTAATTGACATATACACTCTTCATCTTCAGAACACAACATCTGAGATTACAGCTCCTACTTCATCACCTATTCGTCCGCCATTTCTCGTGGCCACCAACAGCTGCTTTAGCAGCTTCCTCATTCACGTTCTTTTTATTTCTCTTTTCAACAGGGAAAATGGTCTCTGGCCTTATAAATCCCAATCCCGTAGTTTATCAAAAGAAAGAGTTTAGGGTTCGAAGTGCTCGAAGTGATGCTGATGATGAGTATGCTGTTGAGCCCATAGATCAGCTGGAAATTTTTGATATCCTCTAAATTATTATTATGATTTTTTTTGTTCCGAGGAAAACCGATTTTCTCAGAGCTATCTAGATTGTTTGAGATTCAGTATTCATAACATTTTATATTCTTCATCACTGTTTTCTGGAAGGTTATGTTTTTAGTTTCTTGCATTGTGAAGGTATCTTTTGATTGTTTGTTGCTTGCTTCAAACATCGGTGTAATTTCAACACGCAGAAAAACTGGACAATCATTGATATGAGAGATCATTTTGCATATAACTTATTGGAATTGTTTTCTCATTAGTTTGGAATTTATTGATTAATTTATCCAGGAGCAGGCTGTAGTTAGCATTTATAGGACGAATATTTGGAAGAGTAGAAGGGTATTAAATTTATGCATATGTTACATGCATGGACATGTGAGTGTATTATTTTTACAGTAATACTTGTTGATCCGTTTCTTGGATTTATCCATTGACAGGCTATTATTGAAGCTTCTATAGCTCCCAATTTAGATAGATTTCAACAGGAAGAATAGCCAAAGCAACAAATAACATGGGTTTTCTTTTTTACTTTTAAATCATATCTGGAATTGTATTTTCATATTTGCATAGAGTAGACATGCAAGCATATGTGATGCCTGGTTAGGACTTCTGTTATATGTCAAAGAATGTAATTGTGCTTTTAGAGATGTCTTATACAAAACTTTTACTTAGGTAACTTCATTTTTGGGTGAGAATCTGTTTTAGGGATTAAGAAGTTCCATAGAATTGGAGTGTACATTTTCTTAACATTCTTAAATCATATTAGAGACATAAAAGATCCTGAGCATCCATATTCGTTGGAAGAGCTTAAAGTCATAACAGAAGATGCGATTGAAGTCAATGATGAAAATAGTTATGTCAGGTACTAAGAACCTCTATCTTTATTTAATTTCTTCATTTAGCTTATAATTGAGGAGGATATGGCTTTGGACAAAGGGAAATGGAGATAGAGAATCCATATAGCCGACCCCATCTAGCATGGGATTAAGGCTTAGTTATTCTTGTTATTGTATTTGGCTTGTAATTCTACTGATTTTTTTCCTACTTTTTTCATTTTTTTTTACAATTAATAATTTGCTATTCTGCAGAGTGACATTTACTCCAACAGTTGAACACTGTAGCATGGCTACAGTTATTGGTCTCTGTTTGCGGGTGAAACTCATGAGAAGCTTACCTTCTCGTTATAAGGTACTTGCTAGTTCTTCTCTTATGCTGTTAAACAGTAACACAACTGTGGGATTATTAGCTTGTAATTAAATTCATCAATTCCTGTTATCCATTAAGGTTCTAATGTCTAGTTTCTTGATTTGAAGTTCTGCATCTATATTATGGAGTATCTACCTATCTGATGTGCAGCTGTCTCTTTTTTGTTAAATTTCATGTGCCAGTCTTGGTGTGATATTGTTGCAGAGTGAAATTAGGTTGTTGTCCTTAGCTTCATTAGGATAAGGGAAAGAGTAAATATATTTAATTAATTCTTGTCATGTTTCAAGGATTTAATGGAAGACATGCACTTTTAAGGCTCAAAACTTAAAATGCTACCTATATCTTTTCTCAATTGCAAGGTATGATGGAAAATCAAGTGCTGAAATTAGAACTTTATGGTCAAATTGGCGGCATTTTGCTCTGCTTCACAATTGCAAAGGCAATTGCATATTCCTTTACTTTCATGTTTTAGAAAAACTATTGGTAAACCAATACGTACTGTGCTGGTGAGGCACAATGCAAGAAAATCAATGAAAACTAATCATGTTAATTTAATCAATTAGCTGCTGGTTTGTAGGTTACTGGTTATTTGTGATTTCCAACTCTGCTGGAACATGAGTTTGTGGTTGTGTTTAAGTGTCTGTATTTATATTTTGGGCTTATTTTATTCCTTGTTAGCTTAAAAGAACATTATTCCCTTTCAGTTTTTTTTAGAATCCAAATCCATAGTGGAATAGTAATAGTGTGAATCCAATGCCTTAGAACTCTAGGATTGATTAGAATCCATAGATACTCATGATTGTGTTGTTTTAATTCAGATTTTTATTCAATTAATATAATTGGAGCAATTATTACTTTAGGATACAATTTCCTCCATAACTTTGGCTCCCAAGGAACTTGAGGACTAGGATTGGTTAGAGTCTATAACTACTCATGATTATAATTCCTCTCTCTCTCTCTCTCTCTCTCTCTCTCTCTCTCTCTCTCTATATATATATATATATATATATATATATATATATATATGCATGTGAAATTCCAGCAATTATTCCTTGAGTTCTTAGATATGATTTGCTCCATAGGTTTGACTTCTTCTAGGTGTGATTCTATGGACCTAACTATCATGAAAGCTTAATATTACAAAACCTACAAGCTGTCTATGTCATTTGGTTTTTAAGCCAGTAGGTTCACCACTTTTACTTCATGATAAATTCTTCCCGCCTAAAGGATAAGATATCTGGTTGAAATGTTTGCTTTTCATTCTTGCGATTATGCTTCATCACTTGCTCTTTGATAGAGAAGCTGCTACTTAAGCAGGGCCGGACTCACTTAGGCCTAGGAAGCTGCTGGCTTATGCTCGTAGGAAGAAGAAGAAAGTGCAGTTGGAAGTTAAGGAGGTAGAAACACAGCAAGGGCAGTGAGGGGGTTTGGTTGAAATAATTCGGTTAGGGGCAAGAGAGAGAAAAAGGCGTACACCTAGTGTCCAGCTGGGCACCTAGGAAGAAAAACGTTTTCATCTTTTGTTATGTTTTGGTATATAAGCTAGGAAGAGAGGGAGGGAAAATCATCTTTTTGAATCATTTTGTTTTGGCTGCTGTTGAGCATGGCTCCTTTTGGAGAGGGAAGTTAGCTTCCTAGGGATTGTAATTCTGTATCACAGTCATTTATCAATGAAATCCAACCTTCTTTTTATCATTTTCTCCATTTGATTATTGTTTTACTTGTTTATTTGGTTTTCTTGATTTTTATTCCTTATCAATCGGCGCTGTATGTGGGAAACAAAATGACTGAACCACCCAAAACCCGTTTGCAATCCATGAACGAATTACAGGAGCGAGTTGATGGCCATGAGGAAATCTTGGGTGCAATGCAACAATCATGGGTGCATTGCAACAATCCATAGCTGCACTCCAAAAGCGTGCTGAAGAATAGTTTGCACATTTGCATACTAAGCTCCAGAAAAAAAAAAATTAAAGAGCAACCTATAATAGGAGGAATAGAAACACGACAAAGGACACAGAACCCCTATGAGGAGCTATGCTTCCTCTCCTAAACCGGTACGGTAGACGAGTATATTGAAGAGTTTGAGGCCATCATAGGGCACATTCCAAAAATAGCAAAGGCACAATTTTTGGGGAATTTCGTGGGAGGATTGCAGGGACAAGTAGGGCGATGGGTTCGATTCCTAAAATCTCAAAATTGTGAGGAGGCCATGGCATTAGCAAGGGATGCTGAACTGACTTTTCGCCCACTAGGCAGCCAAGCGATGGCAAGAGCGAGAGGCAGTGGAACTAGGAGTCGGACTGAAAGGGCCAACGTTCCCTTTCAGGTGGAACTAGGAGCGATGGCGAAACCAGAGTTTTGCGAAGAAGCTACGGATGCCGAACTAGCAAGGGATGCCGCACTCACCTTCAGCCCACCAGGGAGTTGAGCGGTGATCGCAAGGGAGAGAGACAGAAGAGGTGGGAGCCAGTCTGAAGCAACATACACTTCCCCATCGGTTGCTCGTTCCCTTATTCTTAAGGATATGGGTCGGCCCAACCCACAATTCACAAATAGAAGCCCAGGCCCATCACCATTAACCCAGTTGAGCCTCCATCACCAAGAACGCTCCCTTCTCCCAACCAAGTTCAGCAAGCTTCACGAGAGAGGGTATCGCGTCCTTTGGCACTGCGGAAGATCGCCGAACGTTGTCTGTTAGGGCTTTGCTTCAAAGGCGCCCCAGCATACAATCCACAACATCGCTGCAGCACTGGGGAGTTACGGATTGCAATTTTGGCTAATGATTTATTTGTGGCTTGGGATGAGCAAGGGGATGAACCCTCAGGGGACGATGGTCAAGGTGAGGATGAAGGAGAGGATGGTGAATGCAATAGGATGGAGGTCTCACTTGGATCCAAAAGCCACGCCCAAATCCCTAAAACATTTGAAGTTCGGTTTCTTGGGTATTTTATGGAAGGCTTGAGAGAAGATGTGGGCAAATAGTTTCGATATTTGAACCCCCAGTCGTGTGAGGATGCCATGATTCTCGCTCGGGACATAGATCTTATTTTCAGTCCTCCAATCTGTAGAGCAGTGGCTAGGGACAGGGGCGGTGGGGGTCGCTCTGAGGGAGCCTACAACCCACTTCCACCAGATCGGCCTTTGAACCCTGTGAAAGTGAAAAATATATAGGTATTTATATTGTTTACAAGAATTGAATTAGGAAACAAATCTTTAACAATTTCCTATAATTAAGCTAACAATCAATCCCTATAATTAAGTTAACAGCTGTACATATCATAATACTTTTCCTCAAGCTGGAGCATAGATATTGATCATGCCCAGCTTGTTACAAATGTAGTCGATCCGATTCCCAGGTAACGCTTTAGTGAATACATTAGCTAATTGGTTTCCTGTTCTGATATGTGAAGTTGAGATTGATCCATCTTCTAGTTTCTCTTGAGTAAAATGACAGTCAACTTCTATATGTTTGGTTCTCTCATAAAACACAGGATTATTTGCAATATAGATAGCTACTTGATTGTCACACCATAAGTTCATTGGTTTAGACTGAACAAACCCAATCTCTCCAAGCAAATGACTTAGCCATATAAGTTCACAGGTAGTCTTTGCCATAGCTCTATATTCGGATTCTGCACTCGATCGAGACACCACATTCTATTTCTTACTCTTCCAAGAAACAAGATTACCCTCAACAAAGACACAATAACTGATGGTAGAACGCCTGTCTGAAAGATCTCCTGCATAGTTTGCATTCATGAAACCTTCTATAGTGTGGTGACCATGATTTCGATATAAGATGCCACGTCCTGGTGCACCTTTTAAATATCTCAGAATATGTACAACAGCATCCCAGTGTGAGGTTCTAGGAGATTACATGAACTGACTAACAACATTTATTGGAAAAGCAATGTCAGGATGAGTGATAGTAAGGTAGTTCAATTTTTCCACAACCTTTCCATATTTTTCAGGATTCTCAAACAAGTCTCCATCTTCAGCTTTCAGCTTCACATTTGGTATCATAGGCGCATCACATGCTTTTGCCTCAATAAAACCAGCACCATCTAATAAATTCAGGCAATATTTTCTTTGAAATAGATAGATCCCTTTCTGACTGCGAGAAACTTCAATCCCTAAGAAATATTTCAATGGTCCTAAATCCTTGGTTTGAAAGTGAGTCCCAAGGAATGCTTTCAATCTCATAATTCCAGTTTCATCACTTACAGTTATCACTATATCATCCACATATACAACCAACAAAATGCATCCAGAAATAGATGATGTAAAGAACACTGAGTGATCATATGCACTTCTCCGTAGGCCAAACTCAATCACAATTGTACTAAATCTCCCAAACCAGGCACGAGGGGACCGTTTTAACCTGTACAAAGATTTTCTTAATTTGCACACCTTCCCTGACTCCCCCTGAGCAACAAAACCAGGTGGTTGCTCAATGTAAACTTCTTCACTCAAATTTCCATGTAAGAATGCATTCTTCACATCAAGTTGATGAAGTGGCCAACTGTAATTAGCAGCTAAGGAAATAAACAATCGAACAGATGAAAGTTTTGTAACTGGAGAAAAGGTCTCCGAATAATCCATTCCATATGTTTGTGTATATCCTTTAGCAACCAATCGAGCTTTCAATCTAGCAACAGAGTCATCGGGATTCATCTTAACAGTAAACATCCACTTACAACCAATAGCTTTTTTCTGAGAGGGCAAAGGTAGAAGATTTCAAGTATGATTTTGCTTTAAGGCCATCATCTCTTCTTTCATTGTAGGTCGCCAACCATCATGAGCTAATGTTTCAGTAAGGGACGTTGGAACAACAATAGAGTCTAAGGAAGCTACAAAAGACTTGGAGGAAGGTGATAAAGCATGATAAGACACAAAAGAAGAAACAAGGTAAGTACATGTGCGTTTACCTTTGCGAAGAGCAATAGGAAGGTCAAGGTTAGGATCTGATGGTGGTGGAGGATCTGAAGAAGCAGGAGCAGGAGGTGTCTCGATAGAATGATACACGTCGAGAATAAACTTGATGAATAATAGGTCGAGAAGGAGATACTACCTGTTCACTAACAGTATAAACAAGAAAATCATCCCCTGAATCACTAGAAGGCGAAGAAGAGGACACAGAGAAACCAAAGAAAGGTATATGTTCAAAAAATGTAACATCAGCAGATACCAAATGACCCAAAGAAGGTGAGTAACAACGATATCCCTTTTGTTCACGCGAATATTCCAGGAAGACACACTTAAGAGATTTAGGATCAAGTTTTGAAACCTGAGGTCGCATGTCTTGAACAAAGCAAGTACATCCAAAAATCCGAGGAGAAAGATGAAAAAGGGTAGATGAGGAAAAAAGAAGAGAATATGGAATTTGACCATCAAGAACAGAAGAGGACATTCTGTTGATTAGAAAACAAGCAGTAGAAACAGCATCTACCCAAAATATTTTAGGAATCTGCATATGAAATATTAGTGCCCGAGCAACCTCTAATAAGTGACGGTTTTTTCGCTCAGCTACACCATTTTGCTGAGGGGTAACAATACAAGAAAACTGATGAATAATAACATGTTCAGAGAGATAAGATTTAAAAGAATAAGAAACATTTTTTAGCATTATCACTTCTCAAAATACAGATGGATTTGTTGAATTGAGTCTTAATTTCAGCATGAAAAGCACAAAATATAGTAAACAACTCTAATCGAGATTTCATAGGATAAAACCAAGTAACCCGAGAATAATCATCAATAAATGTCACAAAATAACGAAAATCAAGTTTGGATGTAACAGGACATGGACCTCATACATCAGTATGAACTAAGTAAAAAGAAGACTCAACACGTTTATTTAATCTATGAGAATAAGATACTCTATGGTGTTTAGCAAATTGACAAGTTTCACACTCTAAAGTAGATTTTCTTTTAAGACTAGGACATAACTTTTGTAAAGTTGAAAGAGGAGGATGACCAAAACGACAATGAAGTTGCAAAAGAGAAGATGAACTTGTGCAAGCAATGGATCGAGGCACTAATTGAGAAGTTGATTCAAGAGCATACAAGCCATTCACCAGACACCCTCTACCAAGAATCTGCTTCGTCCCAAGATCCTGAAAAAGATAATAATTGGGATAGAAAATAACACAGCAGTTAAGATTTTTGGTAATTTGGCTAACAGATAACAAGTTAAAAGGAAAAAGATGATAAGCATAAAACAGATGACAATGGAAGAGAATTTGTTGGGTTAGCTGTCCCACGTCCAATTACAGAAGCAGTAGATCCATTGGCTAACGTAACACAAGGTAAATTAGCAGTAGATTTGAAAGAAGAGAGAATACCTGTGTTGCCAGTCATATGATCAGTAGCACCTGAGTCAATAACCCAACTACGAAATGAGATGGAAAGACATGCAGCAGGGTTACCTGCATTAGCCAAAGCTGAAGTCCCAAAAGATAACTGTTGTGAATCATAAGTGGCAGTTAAACAAGCATACTCATCTGCTGAAATGGTGACAGATGGTAAGGATGATTGTGGAAGCGGTAGGATGCCATCCTGAGTAGCTACATTTGCAAACCTCTTATTATTCATCTGACTTGAGTTCTTGGAGGGTTTCCCATGTAATTTCCAACAATTCTTTTTAATGTGCCCCTCAACTTCACAGTAATGATATGTACGAGAATTACTACTATTCCCAACAACAGAACTACTATTTTCACCTTTACCTCCACGATTACTATCCGAAGCATTACCAACCAATGCCACTGTATCATTGGGTATCATACCGGAAGGCAAATCACCGTCTTTACAAACTCGAAGCAAACGAGCATAAACTTTAGTAAAAGAAGGAAGTGACTCACTAGTTAACAATTGTGTGCGTGCCACATTATATTCAGAACCCAATCCTGCTAAGAAATACTGCACCACAATCTGCTCCTCTTGTTCTTGCATTTGTTTAACATCAGCAATAATAGGAAACATAACCCGCTTTTCTTCAAAGGCTTGTTTCACTTCAATATAATACTGGAACAAGAAGCGACCTTTTTGTTCCGCTCGATAAATCTTTAGCAATAAATCATGGACACAGGACATATCTTGTTTGCAGACATACAAAAATTCTAGATATTCCCATAATTCTTTTACACTATCACAATGATTCACAACATCATCAACAGCAGGATCTAAAGTATTCTGAATTTGATTAAACAACTTATAATCCTCCATTAACCATTTCTTTCGACTAACAACATCATCTTTAGACGGTGGATTACTAGTTAAATGGTCCTCCAAGTCTACACTCGTCACAAATCTACGGATTGTTCTTTTCCATTGTGCATAATTGTTACTTCCAGTCAGTTTTCTATCCATAATTTTAGACGAACTAAACATAGTTTCAGTAACAGTCTTCTTATCACTATTCTCAGCCATTTAAACCCGTTGCAAATAACTGTAATCAATGAAATCAGCAAAAAGAGCAATATACCTCACCAAGAAGCAGCAGCAGCAGGCAATGTGAGAACATAATGCACACCAGAGAAGAGGCAGGAACGGATCTTGAGAGAGAGAACTCTAGAAGAGACCAGATGAGAAAACTGACACTGCAATCTGGTCGGAAACACTCAGGTGACGCCGGAGCTAAAAGTGGAGGTCCGGCAAACAGGCCACGCGCCGTCACTCGCCGGCACGTGAAATGGTGGTGATTTTTCGAGCGGCGCGTGAGACTCACTCGCGGCTCCGATGGTCACCGGAAAAAGGTGAAATGGCCGGACTGACTGAGGCGCTCCTCCCTGTGGTGGCGGTGAGAACAACCGGTCACCGAAAAATATCACCCTAAGGAGCAGATCTCAAAAATCGGGAAACCAAAAGAAGGAAAAATCTGATACCGACAAGAGGGAATCGCAATCCTCAAACAAAAGACCCAGAAACTCGACTAGGTTCTGATACCATGTGAAAGTGAGAAATAATTCTTATATATTCCATTGAAAAATATACAGGTATTTATATTGTTTACAAGAGTTGAATTAGAAAATAAATCCCTAACAATTTCCTATAATTAAGCTAACAATTAATTTTTATAATTAAGTTAACAGCTGTACATATCATAACAAACCCCAAAAATCCGGGCCCAACCGACCCGCTACCGAGAATATTGGGCTCCGGCCCACTGATCCAAGTAGAAGGCCCTCCAAAGCAAAGCAACCTGATTCCGCCCACCAAAGTGTTTCCTTCCAGCGGATTGCAGCAACCACATGTTGTATCTAGGAGAATGAACTTTGTAGGGATACCAGGGAACAGACCGAAGAAGGGACGATGTTGGCAGAACAGGAGGAAGAAGATAAGGCGGCAGCGATGTTGACAATCCAGACTATATACTTCCAAGTTGCTCTGCTACACACTGCATCTTATGGAGAGCGGCACATCAGGGCTCACACAACCGCATCTCTAGTGGTTGCAGGTATGAGGAAGATGTACCGCCCAACCGACGCTGGTGCCATCGTTTCATTGTTTAGAAGAGAATACCGAAATCTCTATGATGTGCAGCATCGCTTGGGAGGGCAGATGATATATCCAGAGGTTTTGAGATTCTTATCTTTACTCGGGAAATTGAGAGAGAGTGATCATTCACATTATCAATCTTGCCATCTTGTAAGGCAAGTAAGGTTCCTAAACCCTCCTATTACTTTTATTCCATCTCAAAACATCAAAATTGGGGATGGCTACCGTATTACTATCAATGAGAATTGTCAAAATACTAGGTTGCAATTGATTTGGGTCTTGTTGTAAATGGATGCATTCTCACTTGATGTCGGTCCATTGGCTGTTATATAGGGTATCAAATGGTTTAAAACCCTGGGTCCTGTTAATCATAATTGGGTCCATTCACTGTGTGAATTACATGGAGTAGAACGTAAATCTTTGCTAAAACTGAAAGGGGCAACAGCAAGCATGCATCATTTAAAGTTGAAGAGACAGCTTGGTGATTTAGACCGATTTCAAGTCTGTGCTCAAACTGGAAATGGGGTAGATTTTTTGGAGTTGTTGGACTTGACATCTGGGATTTACTAGACACGTGATGGGTACCATGAATTTCATTACGAATCTGCTGAATTGCTTCGCTACCTTGGGCCAAATCGGTTCAAAGCAACATGGGAAGACAAATTTTTCATGAGCAGTGGATACCCCAAGCTAAGTCTTGAGGACAAGACTTTATTTGAAGAGGGTGGCATTGATAGAGAAGCTGCTACTCAAGCAGGGTCAGACTCACTTGGGCCTAGGAAGCTGCTGGCTTATGCTCGTAGGAAGAAGAAAGTGCAGCTGGAAGTTAAGGAGGCAGAAACACAGCAAAGGCAGTGAGGGGGTTTGGTTGAAATAATTTGGTTAGGGGTAGGAGAGAGAAAAAGGTGTACGCCTAGTGTCCAGCTGAGCACCTAGGGAGAAAAATGGTTTTCATCTTTTGTTATGTTTTGTTTTATAGGCTAGGAAGAAAGGGAGGGGAAATCATCTTTTTGAATCATTTTGTTTTGGCTGCTGTTGAGCAGGGCTCCTTTTGGAGAGGAAGTTAGCTTCCTGGGGATTGTAATTCTGTATCACAGTCATTCATCAATGAAATTCAACCTTCTTTTCATCCTTTTCTCCATTTGATTATTGTTTTACTTGTTTATTTGGTTATCTTGATTTTTGTTCCTTATCACTCTTGCTGTACTTCTCGCTTACATTGACTTGAACAGAGCCAAAAGTAAATTCTCAAGATATGTAAATTACCGGCTGGCATTCTACGGCATCATAATGAAAATTCCCTGATAGAGTATTACGTATCTTCCTGTCTCCTAGAAATCTATTGCAGTTTGTGATTATATTTTAGACTAGTTACCGGCAGTTATCAAGTATGCTAATGTTTATTATTTGTTTATCATGTTTTTTAAATGGTAGAGAATTATTATATATCATTCTTATGCCTGCTGAATTTATTCATCTTGGAGAAAGGGATTGAGAATACCAGCTAAGATGAATTTTTTTGGTCGCCTTCACCACTTTAGTTTTATTGCTTCATGTTGGTGTTTTTGTTGCACAAGCACTATATGCCACAGTTACATTGCATATTGATCATGCATTTAATATATTTTCTGACCGATGAGGATTTCTTGACAAAGCATATTGTTTCTAGTAATTTTAGTATCTAGTAGGATTGCCCAGTAATTTAGTTTCTATTATTGTTACCAAAGTCCAGAAGAAGAGTAAAGGGGTTAGCTAGTGTGCTTCCTTGTCGCGGTTGATATATTTAATTGTTTTATTGAACTTATGCCTATGGTATCTATGTTTAGAAATGTTGATTATAATAATACCCCGGTTCAAATTCAATAAATGTTGGTTGATTGCATCATTCTTCATTTTGCTTAGGTGGATATAAGGGTCGCACCGGAACCCATGCAACTGAAGCTGCAGGTACTCTTTCTCTTTGATGTAGATTAAGTTGCCCTATTTTTTTATAGTAGGGGGTATCTGGATTTGGGTTATGGGTTTTAGTTGGGTCTTGGTCATACTCAAATTTTGATGGATGCATTCACATGGAGATATATGTGAATGTATTAACACTTTCACATGCTGTGCTTTTTGTTATCCTTTATTCTCGCCTTTGCCTTTTTTGGGTGTGAGCAGCATGAAACATTGTTAGAGGTTGCCCACAAGTTTGGAGATGAGTTCATATGTATTTCTTTTTTTCCTTTATATTGGTGCAGTTAATAAACAACTAAATGATAAAGAGCGAGTGGCAGCAGCCTTGGAAAACCCAAACCTAGTGGATATGGTTGATGAATGCCTGGCTCCATCTTATTCTTGAACACGTCTTCAGAGGCATTTGCAACACGTGTATGCTTAACTAGTGTAAATTACAATTTTCATGACCCTCGTATTGTTTTCTTTTAATAATTCTTTTCCTGTCCTTTTTCTTCGATGTTGATATTTATAGGATTGTGCGGTTGCAAATGCACAATAATGCAAGCGCAAATTGTTTGCCTGCTGTCACAAATTTTCGTGGTTTTTCCCAAATCCTTCTATACTTGGATAGATTTACTTGGGATTGGTGATATGGAGAATGCTATTTTCACTGGTTATGCATTGCGGTTTGAAAAGCATCAAACAATCATCTGAGCCTAGAACTAACTATTTCCTCAGTCAAAGTATGCTATGTTGGAGCAAACTATTATTAACATATGTATTAAATTTTAATTAAATGGAACAGCTTGAAGTTCTTTTTTTTTTTTTTTAATTTATTGCTACCTTTTTCTTTGAAAAATATTTTTGACTTGATGAGAAGCCTTCTAAATGTGTCAAAAGTAGTGATCAAAGTGTAATAAAAACCCATTCCTATACTTTTTACATGGGATCTGTTTTTCAGTAAAAACCTCATTTTCTATTGTTTTTGTTGTTTAAAAATGACATTTTGATGTCAATTGAGCTCTTCCACGATGTTTGGGATTTGATTTTGAGTCATTGGTCATTTGATTTTATCTGTCATTTGGGATAATTTTGGTTTTCAAAATGAGTTGAGAAAACCTAGTGCTACTAAGTGGGTGGTTACAGCGTTGGAATGGGCGTTTATATGTGCCCTCCAGCCTAATTGGGTGGGGTTCCTCAATGATGTTCCGTTAGATTTATTATTATTATTACTATCTTTTACTGTATTTTATTTAAAGGATTTTTCATCAATCTAGTTTTTGATCATACACTTGAGATAATGTTGTTCTTTTGTTTTTTTTTGGGCTAGCTACGATTTGAATTTGAGTTGATTTACGGCTAAATGGAGTGTACTTGAGAAATTGGGTTTTGTAGAACCTCTTTTATATGTTCTAAGAATGTTGCTCAATGAATTGAGTGGGATAATCTAGTGCTTAAGGATGTTTCTAGAACTTGTCTGTGATTTCCTTTTACGTGATTTGTTTGTGCTATTATTATTGAATATGACGTGATTTATGTGCTATATCCATGTATGATATAACCATGCTTGTATGCTTAGTTGCTTCATCAAGCATTCATAAGGATTAGCAATAGTAAGTCGGCCAAATAGACCTCATAAGAATGGGATTCATTACCAAGGTTAGCTATTTCACCGACTTTTTGCAAGAAACCTTTTTTGAGGAAATCCGCTTTGGTCCTTTGCCTAAGATCTCATTTAGCCTTTGTTTAGATGGGAGTTAATAGGAGTAAGTGGGAGTAATTAAGAGAGATTAAGTTAAACTTACTTTGTTTAGTTTGTTAAAATGCAGAGTAATTGAGTTACTTTCCATAAGTCAAAATATTTACTCCCGATTTGAGGATAAATGAGAGTAAGTAGGACGAAAAATGGGTAGAAAGGTATGAAATATCAATATTGCCCTGGCCATCTCCATTGCCACAAGGAACCGATCTTGAGGAGCACGGTTTGAAAATGGTAATTTCCATATGAAAATGCTCCGTACTAGACCTTTGTTCGAGATAGTAAGTTAAATTTGATATGTTTGGCTTGTTGAAGCGCAGAGTAATTGAAAGCAGAGCAGAGTAATCGAGAGTAATTGAGTTACTCTCCATGAGCCAAAATATTTACTCCTGATTTGGACATAAATGAGAGTAAGTGAGAGGAAAAATGGATAGAAAGGTATGAAATATCAATATTGCCCTGGCCATCTCCATAGCCACAAGGAATTGATCTTGAGGAATAGGATTTTAAAATGGCAATTTCCATTTGAAAATGCTCTGTACTGTGAAAATGGAGAAGAAAATGCCCATAGTTAAATCTTTCAATGTTCTTCAAAATTTATTTGTGGCAAATGAAATTGAGGTGCAGATGATGATAAGAGTGTTGAAATTTGCTGATTTAGAAGAAGAGAGAAAAGATGAATAGAGAGAGGGAATAGGCAGTTGGGTAAAACTTAAAAGGTAACAAAAGAGAAAAGTGAAGGACAAAATGAAGTATTCATGAATTGAAGAAGAGTATAGATGTCAAAATAAAAAATATATATAAGGAGTAATTACGACTTACTCTGCATTTACTTGGGTTAACCAAACAATGGGAAGTAGATAAGAACAAGTAAGATTTACATTATTCTCATTAAAGTAAATTTAATTTCCTTTTCAAATTATTCCCATCCAAACAAAGGCTTATATATGGCAAAGTTCAAACAAATGCCTTGTGATTCCATATGAAGATATGTAAAAGCTATTCGGATTCGGATAAGAATGGATCATTCATAACTTGGTGAATGGGTATAGCATAAGCTATTCGGATGTGATTTGAGTGCTTGATAAAGGATTCATCACTCTCAGTTTGCAAGCTGTTGGGTTTACATAAATTACTTCAATAATCAGTACTCTATTGAACTATAGCCCTAAATAAAAGGATGTAAGATCTAACGTCGGCTTGGTTTGCCAATTAAGTCAAGAGTCTAGATCGGATTGATTTTGAATTTTTTTAAATATAATTATTTATAAAAAATTAAGGTATATAAAAATACATTCAAAAGTCTGTTAGTTTTCAAATATTAATATAAAAATATTATTTTTAAATCCAACAAAATTTGTAAAAATAATAATTAAATAAATTATCTAAATATAAATAGTAAATATCTAAATAAGTCCACATAATATCAAAAACAATCAATAGAGAAACATAACAAACAACAAACGTATTAATATATAATGGCTGAATTTAGGTTTTATGTTTCCAAATTTTCCATGTTTAGTATTTATGCCCCTGATTTCACCTCTAGCCATTATTCAAAATTTCCAAAAAAAAAAAAAAAAATTGCAGAAGAATTTTGAAGTAATCTTATAAACAATTAAAAAATTCAACATTCAAGCAATGAAAAAAATTCAAGAAAAGCCACCCAAAGCCCAAAGATTAATAAAAAACAATATATATATATATATATATATATATATATTTGTGGTTAACTCTCTCGCTCTCTTTAATATCAAAAGATTAGCAAAGTTCAAAACGTTTCTTGTCTTCAACTGATAAAGCCTGAAATGTCTTTATCTATAAAAAGGAGAGCTGGTAACTGAGGTAGCCAATCAGATAGCTGGACCTGCAAAAGGGAGTGTTCGGTCGGATCCGGGCTTTAGCACTCCGAAGCTTAAGTTAGTAGCTTTTAGAAAAAGAGTATTTAGAGAGAGAGAGTATCAGATGTTCAATACCTTGAGCCCTTATGCTTTTTGCTATTTATAGGAGATAATGGAGGGATACTTGAGTACCTTGGGGAGTAATAACCAGTAGTTGAAGCGTATGGGTGTTGGTTTGTGTCAGTGGTCTGACTGGATGTGCTGTCCCATCAGTCCGATCGAACATTGTCTTCCTGTCTTGTCTTTGCAGCTAATGCTCTTGCCCTTTTTATTAACGGGTTTGGGCCATGCCAAGTATTATTGAACTGACTTGATAGGTCATTTGAAGATATTTTTTTCATAATTATCACTTGTCCCCCCTTTGAATGGTCCGATCGGGCGATTTTTGACTTTTTGGCGAGATTTTTGAGTTGACTTGAATCTGATAAGTTGCGTCTGTTCATTTTGGACAACCGTTATTCATTTATGGCTGGTGCGCATGCCAAGGGCGACGCTTCGTTCTCCATAACCGCCATTAATAGATTGGAGACACTTGGCGATCATTCAACGGATAGGCATTTGGAGTATTCTAAAAGCATTTTGCCTATAAATAAGTATTTTTGTGGTGATTTTTTTCTCGTTTTCCAGTGATTCTTAATGAAACTCTGCCAAATTTTCTTTATTGACTTCGCCATTTCAGCGACTTCAGAATCTCTGTAAGAATACCCAAGTAAGTAAACAATCCTTACCTCTAGTTTTCTTCGTTATTCATAACGTTATTTTTTACTTCTCTTCCTCCATCAAAGATGAATTTGAGCAGCAGATAGTTTATAGATAGGAGTTTGCTTGAAGCTTATAAAGATTGGAGTGTGGGAGAAACACATATATAGATAATTATGCGTTACATGTTTATGAAAAATATATCTGGTGGAGGAATACTTATCTTTTATTTTCGTGATTTAGCTGCAGACGTGATGGCTAAGGGAGATTACGTCGCCAAATAATTAGCCGACCGAGCTAAAGCGAGAATTGAGGCAGATCGTGTCGCTAAAGAGGAGAGGAGATCTAAAAAGAGAAAGCTCATGCCTTCTTCAGAAGCTTAGGCTTTTAATCCCTCTGCGACTTCTCCCGCTTCCGTCTCTGGTGTTGTCATGGCTCCTGTTGCCTGTCCTTCTCAGACCCTTCCGAGATCCTCTTTCGACCGACCATTGTATGAGGGTCAGCGTCCCTATAAGAGGTTTGCTTTCGAGGGATGCAATTGATTTCGAGGAAGAGCAATCAACTCAATATTGGAGGAGATCAGTTTGGAGTAACACGCCCCTGATGGATGAAGATGCCCAAAGGAGGACCGAAGAGGTGGCCAGGAAGAAAGTTGCTGACCTGGTAGCCGCGGTGGATGCGAGGATTGCTGCCAAAGATAAGGAACTTATTCGGGATGGGCATGTTTGGAATGTGATCACTAGAATTATTGAGAGGCGGGCCATATCGCTAGGAGAGGTTTTGAAAAATTAATTTGGCAACAGCTAGTCTATTGACAGTAAGGTCATATCAAGTTATTTGTGCCGAGATATGCTTCAAGAGAGCGATTTCAAGGCAATGGGGGATCCCAGTCTACTATCCTGAGAGTGCAACCTTTTTCTGTAGCAAAGTCTGGAGGTATTTTTTCAAAATTTTCATTCAGAATTATTTCTACTCAATTTCTGTAATGGCCTCGATATCGGATCAGCTGTAAATAGTACTTTTCGACAGTGAATAGTATTTTTCGAACCCGAAAGGACACTCGAAAGTTAAAAATATTTTATTGGACCATTGGAAAATAATGGTCATAGTGAGCTCGGGGTTAAAATTTGAAGTGAAATTGAGGTCAAATGGACCTTCAAAAATCAAAAATACGAAAAAGGTAGCGAGTCAATTTTCTTGGTAAGAAAGGGGACTTGAATTTGCGTAAATAATTAAAAATAGTAAACGAACTCCAAAAATTTCCAGATTTTTCATGCCTACATGAATTTTTATGTAGAATATTTTGGTGACAAGAATTGAATTTTTCGGTGATACCGGCAGTTATCGAATCAGATCGATAAGTTTGAATTGGACCAATAACGAACTCCCATTGAGCCAAAAATTTATGTACCACCTATTTTTTATGTTTTAAGAATGATGGAATCAAAATTGAAGTGATTTGAAGTAAGCAAGAGAGAGAAATTGGATTGGGCTTTAAAAAGGCCTAAATAGGCCTTAAGAAAAGAATGGGCTAAACCCATTAATTTAGCCCTATTTTGGCCCATCAAGAGGGTATAAATAGAACAAAAATCTGGAGATTTTGCTCCAGAATTCTCCAGCCTCTTCTCCCTCATATGGTGGCTGAACTCCTCTCCTCTCTCTCTTGATTTCTCTTCATTATACTCCAAATCTCCCATAAACTCCAACATAAAAGATGAATTTTTATCTCTCTAGGTCACCCTAGTGGCCTCAATCAAGTGATTTGAGCAAGGAAAGGCAAGAAATCAAGTGAAGAAAGAAAAAGAGGTAAGATGGAACTTAAGAAATTAAGTGATTTTAATTGATTTTTTAGTGTTTTCTCATAGTTTTGGATGCATAGAGGTTGGATTTGATGTTATTTTGAGCAAAATAAAATGAAATCATGGTGTTTTGTTGAAAGGGAAATTCGGCCAAGGGTGATGGAGTTGAAGAATGAAGTTTTGCTTTGTGTCAAGTGAAGAAAAATGAAGGTTAAGGAAGCTAAAACATGAAAAAAAGGTAAGTGACTACAAAATTCATTGATTTCTCTTTTTTTATGAATTAATTCCTTTGATGTAATTAGGTAAAAAATTTTTTAAAGTTGTTAATTAATGAAGTTATGTTAGGATAAATGAAATTAAGCATGAAAGATGAAATGAAGGCTTTAGTGAAAGAAAGAAAATTTTTAGGAAGAAAAATCTAGGTGGCCAAAATTAATAGGTAGAGGAAATGGTAAGAAAAATGCATAAAAATAATGTATGTTAGCCTAAAATAATAGTAGATATGATAATTGATGTCTATGAATTTTTAGAGAATATTTGGAAATTATTTGGGAATTTTAAAGTTATGTATAGTGTATATATATAATGAAAATTGTGATTTATAGTGAATTAAATGACTATTATGATGAAAAATGACAATATCTAATAAATAATGCTTAAATAAATTTTATTAGCATTTATTGAAATTATTGTGATTTTATTTAGAATTTAATGTTAATATGTATAATGAAAATAATTGAAATATTAATGCATGATTGTAAAAAAAAAATGATTAAAGTGATGAATTAATATGAAATTAAATTAATGTCAACGACAAAAAGCAAAAAGTCAATCGATGAATTTTTTGAAATAATTATTAAGTCGTGAAAATAATGAGAACAATGAATTATTGGTAAATAATTCATAAAATGAGTGAAAATGATGGAAATAAATTGATAAGTAAGTGAAAGGATCAATATGAAAGAAAAGAAAAGTTTAGGGACTAAAATATAATTTTGCTTATAAATGATAATTTAAGTGTATAGAAATATAAAATGTTTCAATTGTTAGTTTAAAGAACAAAAATAAACTTATAATGGCAAAATTGTAATTATGTGTTTGAAATGAATAATCTAATAGAAAAAGTCAAATTATGCATTTTTCAAGACATAAAATAATAAATTATACCAATAAAATCCATAAGTGCGTAAAAGTAATAAAATAAATGCGTGACTAATTTATCAAAATAAATTAGTTAATAAAAAGTATTAAAAAATAAATGATTATAAAATAATTCGCTAACGAAATAAAAGTTAACTTACCGAATAATTAAAAGTTTGGACAGAGAAGAAAAAAATATTATAAAAAGTCAAGCCTTGAATTATTGAAAAATAATTCGCAAAGAATTATACAAAAAGAATAAAAAAATTGTGAATTATAATGCCATAATTAATAATTTATAATCTGTATAAAAAACTGAAAAGTCTAAGTATCTGAGTGAATTATCGAAGAATAATTCACAAAAGTGACTGGAAAAGATAAAGTGAACAAAAGGACAAAAAGTTATTGAATAGTCAAATGCACAAAAGAGTGCATTTGATCAAAATAAAAGTGTAGTAACAAATAAAAAAAGAAATTAAAAATTTATAAATGTTTAAAAATGATTGCAAATATAATCGATTATTTTGCCCTTAACGATAAGCAGGTAATATTATTCTTGATTAAGATATAATTGGCTAGCTATAGGGACACCTTTGTACTACGGTGCAAGTCATGACGACTTGCTTTGCTATGGGTGGAATTTTTTATCTCCATAGCTTCAGTGAAAGTGAAAAGTGTATCTGTTTTCTGCTCTGTGAGACTTGATCTTCCGATATCATTTCTCTATCTGTTCAGTGGGATCTTTGGATCTAGTCCCGAGTATCTTTTTGAGAATCTTGTTATATTGCACTAGGAGCGCATCGAAATGAATAAATTAGTATTGCTTAAATAAAATTGAATAGAAAAAGTTATAATGAAGAATAATTTGTTTCGAAAAAAATACAAAGTTGAAATGAATCAGTAAAGTTACTCAAAAAGTGTGATTAATAAGGAAAAAGAAAAAGAAAGGTTTTATAAGAATAAAATAATAAATAAAGATTAAGTCAAGCTTTTATAATGAAAAATGATTTAAATTGTATTTTATTTAACATGAGAAAAATAAATTCAATTAATTAGTATTTCCTGAACCACTTACTATCTTGAATAGTGATAAGTTTGGAAAATAATATTAATTTCCTATTTAACGTTAAAAAGTGTTGGCAATGATATTAAATGAAATTTGATGCTTAAGTAAAGGTATTTCTGAAAGACAAGTTAAATGAAAGGTAAAACGATAAAAAGGCATGGAATTGTTCAATGAGGTAAAAGTAAAAGATATAAGTCCTAAACAATAAGGGAGCATAAGTAAATGAATAAAAGAAGGGAAGAAAGTTTTAACTGCAAAATGCTCTAAAATAGCCATATCACTTTACAATAAAGTTTAAAAGCTTTTAAATATTGATGTATTTATTAGTTAAAAGTTAAATAAAAATAAAGGAATATATATATATATATATATATATATATATATATATATATATATATATATATATATATATATATATATATATATATATATATATATATATATATATATATATATATATATCAAAGAGGATAATTAAAATACATATTTAATAATTGGACAATAAGCTAAGAAATAAAATAGTCTAATTTGGTACCACTAAGACTCGAGTACCAATACATATTGCTAAATGAAATGATAATTATATCGCTGTGGTTAAAAAGATAAGACGAAAGTAAAAGTTATAGTAAAGAATAAAGTAACGTAAAAGTAAATTTGATAATGATTCACCTTAGAAGATAGTGTAAAGTAAAGTTGTAAAATTGAAAACAAAAGAGCAATGATCACCAAAGTGCGAGTTAATAATAAATTAATGTTAATTAAAGTAAGAGAAAGTGTTAAATGAAATAAGAATTATAGTAGTATAAAGTATGTAATTATGTTTTATTTTGAAAAATTTTTGGATTAGTAGTTACCACTAGGCATATTTAGTGCTCAGCACGTAGTGTTTACTGCGTGCAAGTTATGAAATATTGCGGGAGTATAGTACATAATGGAGCCAGATCGGAAGAGAAGATTTTGTATAAGATTGAGTTGTATTTTGGCATATATATACTTAGAATATTAAGGTAAAAGACTGAATTGTAATTTGATTGTATTTTTTATTATTGATGGATGAGTGTTTGATGTAAGCTTTTGGCATGAAACTATTTTTGTATATGTTTTAATTGTTTACAAGACTGTCAAATAATTTTGGAATTAATGTAAAAGTATTTTAAGTGTTTTGAATTATTCGGTGAAAAAAAAACGTACAGATTTTGGCTAAGTTTTGCATCGAAAAAGACTATTCCGAGAAGGGTATGACATTTTGAGGTATCAGAGCAAAGGTTTAAGCAGTTCTAAGATCGGAGTGGGATAAGGTTAAGTGATAGTTTATCCATATATACATGACAATTATGAGTGGATAAGTGTTAAGTAATCTAAAGGGTACTTGCTCCCTTATTTGTGTTAAAGTAAAAGAGTTGACGTTTGACTGAGATTGTTAAGTGTGAAAAGAATGATTTTGCACGGTAAAGATGGTAGTGAGTGAGAATGGAGGTATTGCTGCTTGAGATCTCATGGGAGTCAAAGCAGGGAAAAGAAAGGTTGACTGACATTAAGTGTAAATGTGAGAGTTAAGTGTCTATATGGATGAGAAACCGTTATAATAAGCACAAAATAAAGAGTGTGATAGAAATTAAAAGGAATTGTATTTTGAATACTGATAAATTGCACAGGATAAGGAGATACTTTGATCGGATTGCCTTGGTTTAAGAATGCTAGTGAGCAATTTGTTATAAGTTAAGGTTGTTTAAAATGCTTTATATACCTGTCAGTGATTTCCTTATAGGAGTGGGGATTTGATTGTATTTCTCATCGTAATGGGATGGGTTATGATATCTACATTATATGAGAATACGTGACAGTATTTTACTTACATACATAAAATCATACATTCATTGCATAGCATTTCATATTGTTTGATAGCATCCGATATGAATCATATTGCATATATAGGCCCCACTTGATTGGATGGAGCTGACAGAGGATGTAATGAGCATAGAGACAACCTAAGAATGAGATAAGAAATAGTGTGCTTAAAAGTGTTTTTCATTTTTGATATGGCCATTGTGAGTTATTGGTCATGCCAATTAAATTTGTTAGCACACCGACTCTCTTGATGAACCGATGGAAAGGATCATTCATCTTTGTTGAGATTCAAATTAAAGGATTTTAGTGATCACTATCTAATATGTTTTAAGATGTTGAAGAAGTATGGTAAGTACTTGGGTAATGTAAGTGTACTTAAATTTGTATGCCTGAAGGATAAGTATAAATGATTAATGATAATGTTCTGGGTTTTCAAGCTGTGAGAGCCAGTTTAAGTTTGGCTTCAGATGGGGCGTGTTTAGCTAGAATATAAGTGAAATTGATATTGTACAGTGGGTAAGGATAATAGTTCTGAAAGAGAATGTTGTGTGGTAGTCATAGTAAATAAATCGAAAGATTCTTACTGAAGTTCACCAAGATAGTAATGCTTGACATTATCAAATGTACCAGGATTAAAAGCTTAGTTTTGAAAGCCATATTGAAAGAGTAATGTGATAGATGTAAGTAAATGTTAAATGTGTCAACATATGGAAGCAGAGCATTAGACTTATTTGAGAATTACTCTGACATATAATGATATTTGTTTAGAAAAGGAACAATGTGATTAAAAGAATTTGTCATCGGATTTGTTAAGTGTCAAAGAGGAAGATTGGTAATAATCTTAGTATTGGCCTAGTGATTCACTCTCGACTAATGATCAGTCAGAGTGGATAATTCAGATATTGAAAGAAGGAATATGGTAAAGTATGGGACTGTGAAAAAAATGGTTATCTATAGTAGAATCTGACTCTTGTTGAGACAATGTCAGAAAAAAAATGTCGAATTTTTGTTGGACTTAATGGAGTGCAAATAAGACAGTAAGCCTTAATTTGATATGAAAGGAATCCACGCTCAGGATGATATGTTTAGGAAAAGAGAGACTGATAAAGATTGGTTAGTGCTAACGTAAGTGGGACCTATTGGTGAAGATATGTGTGGAACCATCAAATGTAAATGCAAGTTTGATAAAATGACAGTATGATATCCTCTACTCCTTGATATAAGTAAATTTCAAGGACGAAATTTCTTTTAGTAGGGGAGAATTGTAATGGCCTCGATACCGGATTAGTCGTGAATAGTACTTTTCGATAGTGAATAGTATTTCTCGGGCCCGAAAGGACACCCGAAAGTCTAAAATATTTTATTGGACCATTGGAAAGTAATGGTCATAGTGAGCTCAGGGTTGAAATTTGAAGTGAAATTGAGGTCAAATGGGCCTCCAAAAGTCAAAAATACGAAAAAGGTAACGAGTCAATTTCCTTGGTAAGAAAGGGAACTTGATTTTGCATAAATAATTAAAAATAGTAAACGAACTCCAAAAATTGCCAGATTTTACATGCCTACATGAATTTTTATGCAGAATATTTTGGTGACAAGAATTGAATTTTTCGATGATACCGACAGTTTTCGAATCGGACCGATAACGGACTCTAATTGAGCCAAAAATTTATGTACTACCTATTTTTTATGTTTTAAGAATGATGGAATCAAAATTGAAGTGATTTGAATTAAGAAATAGAGAGAAATTGGATTAGGCTTTAAAAAGGCCTAAATGGTCCTTAAGAAAAGAATGGGCTAAATTGGATTAGCCCTATTTTGTCTCATCAAGAGGGTATAAATAGAAAAAAAATCTGGAGATTTTGCTCCAGAATTCTCCAGCCTCTTCTCTCTCTTATGGTGGCCGAACTCTTCTCCTCTCTCTCTCTCTTGATTTCTCTTCATTATACTCCAAATCTCCCATAAACTCCAACATAAAAGATGAAGTTTTATCTCTCTAGGTCACCCTAGTGGTCTCAATCAAGTGATTTGAGTAAGAAAAGATAAGGAATTAAGTGAAGAAAGAAAAAGAGGTAAGATGAAACTTAAGAAATTAAGTGATTTTAATTGGTTCTTTAGTGTTTTCTCATAGTTTTGGATGCATAAAGATTGGATTTCATGTTACTTTGAGCAAAATAAAATGAAATCATGGTGTTTTGTTGAAAGGGAAATTCGGCCAAAGGTGATGGAGTTGAAGAATGAAGTTTTGCTTTGTGTTAAGTAAAGAAAAATGAAGCTTAAGGAAGCTAAAGCATGGAAAAAAGGTAAGTGACTACAAAATCCATTGATTTCCCTTTTTTTATGAATTAATTCCTTTGATGTAATTAGGTAAAAAAAAATTTTAAAGTTGTTAATTAATGAAGTTATGTTAGGATAAATGAAATTAAGCATGAAAGAAGATAAAATGAAGGCTTTAGTGAAAGAAAGAAAATTTTTAGGAAGAAAAATCTAGGTGGCTGAAATTAATAGGTAGAGGAAATGGTAAGAAAAATGCATAAAAATAATGTATGTTAGCCTAAAATACTAGTAGACATGATAATTGATATCTATGAATTTTTAGAGAATATTTGGAAATTATTTGGGAATTTTAAAGTTATGTATAGTGTATGTATATAATGAAAATTGTGATTTATAGTGAATTAAATGACTATTTTGATGAAAAATGACAATATCTAATAAATAATACTTAAATAAATTTTATTGACATTTATTGAAATTATTGTGATTTTATTTAGAATTTAATGTTAATATGTATAATGAAAATAATTGAAATAATAATGCATGATTATCAAAAAAATGACTAAAGTGATGAATTAATATGAAATTAAATTAATGTCAACGACAAGAAGTAAAAAGTCAACCGATGAATTTTTTGAAATAATTATTAAGTCGTGAAAATAATGAGAACAATTAATTATTGGTAAATAATTCATAAAATGAGTGAAAATGATGAAAATAAATTGATAAGTAAGTGAAAGGATCAATATGAAAGAAAAGAAAAGTTTAGGGACTAAAATATAATTTTGCTTATAATTGACAATTTAAGTGTATAGAAATATAAAATGTTTCAATTGTTAGTTTAAAGAGCAAAATAAATTTATAATGGTAAAATTGTAATTATGTGTTTGAAATGAATAATCCAATAAAAAAAGTCAAATTATGCATTTTTCGAGGTATAAAATAATAAATTATACAAATAGAATCCATAAGTGCGTAAAAGTAATAAAATAAATGCGTGACTAATTTATCAAAATAAATTAGTCAACAAAAAGTATTAAGAAAATAAATGATTATAAAATAATTCGCTGACGAAATAAAAGTCGGCTTATCGAATAATTAAAAGTTTGGACAGAAAAGAAAAAAAAATTGTAAAAAGTCAAGTCTTGAATTATTGGAAAATAATTCGCAAATAATTATACAAAAAGAATAAAAGAAAATTGTGAATTATAATGCTATAATTCATAATTTATAATCTGTATAAAAGACTGAAAAGCCTAAATATCTAAATTAATTATCGAAGAATAATTCAACAAAAGTGACTGGAAAAGATAAAGTGAACAAAATGGCAAAAAGTTATTGAATAGTCAAAGGCACAAAAGAGTACATTTGATCAGAATAAAGTGTAGTAATAAATAAAAAAAAGAAATTAAATATTTTTAAATATTTAAAAATGATTGCAAATATAATGATTATTTTGCTTTTAGCAATAAGCATGTAATATTATTCTTGATTAGGATATAATTGGCTAGCCATAGGGATAAATTTGTACCGCGGTGCAAGTCATGACGACTTGTTTTGTTATGAGTGGGATCTTTGATCTCCATATCTTCAGTGAAAGTGAAAAGTGCATCTGTTTTCTGTTCTGTGAGACTTGATCTTCCGAGATCATTTCTCAATCTGTTTAGTGGGACCTTTGGGTCCAGTCTCGAGTATCCTTTTGAGAATTTTGTTATATTGCACTAGAGGCGCATTGAAATGAATAAATCACTATTGTCTAATAAAATTGAATATAAAAAGTTATAATGAAGAATGATTCGTTTTGAAGAAAATACAAAGTTGAAATAAATCTATAAAGTTACTCGAAAAGTGTGATTAATAAGGAAAAAGAAAAAGAAAGGTTTTATAAGAATAAAATAATAAATAAAGATGAAGTCAAGCTTTTATAATGAAAAATTATTTAAATATTATTTTTTCTTTGCATGAGAAAAATAAATTTAATTAATTAGTATTTCCTGAACCATTTACTATCGTAAATAGTGACAAGTTTGGAAAATAATATTAATTTCCTATTTAACGTTAAAAAGTGTTGGCAATGATATTAAATGAAATTTGATGCTTAAGTAAAGGTATTTCTGAAAGACAAGTTAAATGAAAGGTAAAACGATAAAAAGGCATAGAATTGTTCAATGAGGTAAAAGTAAAAGATATAAGTCCTAAACAATAAGGGAGCATAAGTAAATGAATAAAAGAAGGAAAGAAAGTTTTGACTGCAAAATGCTCCAAATAGCCATATCACTTTACAATAAAGTTTAAAAGCTTTTAAATATTGATGTATTTATTAGTTAAAAGTTAAAGAAAAATAAAGGAATATATATATATATATATATATATATATATATATATATATATATATATATATATATATATATCAAGAAGGATAATTAAAATACATATTGAATAATTGGACAATAAGCTAAGAAATAAAATAGTCTAATTTGGTACCATTAAGACTCGAGTACCAATACATATTGTTAAATAAAATGATAATTATATCGATATGGTTAAAAAGATAAGACAAAAGTAAAAGTAAAAGTAAAAATTATAGTAAAGAATAAAGTAAGGTAAAAATAAATCTGATAACGATTCACCTTAGAAGATAGTGTATAGTAAAGTTGTAAAATTTAAAACAAAAGAGCAATGATCACCAAAGTGCGAGTTAATAATAATTTAATGTTAATTAAAGTAAGATAAAGTATTAAATGAAATAAGAATAATAGTAGCATAAATTATGTAATTATACTTTATTTTGGGAAATTTTTGGATTAGTAGTCACCACTTGGCATATTTAGTGATCAGCACGTAGTGTTTACTGTGTGCAGGTTATAAAGTGTTGCGGGAGCATAGTACATAATGGAGCCAGATCGGAAGAGAATATTTGTATAAAACTGAGTTGTATTTTGGAATGTATATAGTTAGACTATTAAGGTAAAAGACTGAACTGTAATTTGATTGTATTTTTTATTATTGATGGATGAGTGTTTGTTGTAAGCTTTTGGCATGAAACGATTTTTGTATATGTTTTAATTGTTTACAAGACTGTCGAATGATTCTGGAATTAATGTAAAATTATTTTAAGTGTTTTGAATTGTTCGGTGAAAAAAAAACTTATCGATTACGGCAAAGTTTCGCATAGAAAAAGACTATTCTGAGAAGGGTATGACAATTTCGCTTCATTCTTCCGTCTGACTATTATCTCTTTGGCTAATTGACCCCTTTTCCTCCCCTTTTGTCTTTTAGTTAATAAAAAGAGGTTTTTCGTTTGCATGGCATGGCTGCTCTCTGCCGAGGGAAATGGGAGGACGCCGATCGGGTAAGGAGAGAAGCAGAAGCTAAGTATGAAGCCGCTAGGAAAGAATCCCTTCGTGCCCAGTCAGAAGTTGAAAAATTAAAGAAGGAGGTCGTCCGTCTTTCTCAAGACATGAAAGCTCAGCAAAGAGAGGTTGATCACCTTAAAGGGAACGTAGCCCGTCTGACTGCTGAGAACGTCTTAGGGCAAAAATTTGAAGAAGAGCCAACCAGACTTAGGGGGGAGTGCACACGTCTGTCTGCTGATTGTTCAAAGGCCCACGAGGATCGTGACCATTTGCAGGCTGAACGGGATTCATTGAAAAATGCCTTAAAAGAAAGAGAGATGGCATGGGGTAAAAAACTTGAGGACGAGCTTGCCACCCAAAGAGAAGAGCTCATGGACCAGCTGGAGAGGGCCAAGGGCGATTATTGACTCGGTTAATTCAGGCAGCCGAGCAGCACTTTTCTGAGGCTGATCATAGCTGGATGGAAGACCCAGGCATCTTGCCCCGACCCTCCTTCCAGCAATAATGAAGAGGAAGTTCTCCAAAGCTCCACGTCATCTCTGTCGACCCCTGGGGCATCGATTGAGCCAGAAGCGACTGTTTTGGCATTGATAGATCCTGTTCTTGCGACTGCCCTAGAGTTTTCACAACCTTTAGTTGATATGGATGTGCATCCTATAGCTGTAGAGATTATAGATATAGAGATTTAGATTTTCTTCCTTGTAATGGTTTTTCTCTCTTTCTTTTTTTTTGACTTGTAAAAAATTCTTCATATCTGAAAAATTTGACGTGTCAAAGTATTTTTCTTTCAATTGTTTGTATACTGCAATTTCGATTTAGGCAAAACTTATCGTGAAATTAACAAAGGAGGATAAACATTATCAATCATAGAGAGTCTAGAGAATCAAACATGGAGAATGCATAAAATTGGCTAAGGAGAATACTTCCTGAATTTTAACTTGCTTTTCAAGCATTGCAGTACACAACTCTTTGTGATCGAATGATCCGATCAGATTTAACCTTTTCGTTCAAATGAGAGTTGTGACTTAGATTTATTGTGTCAGGTACGTTAGGTGACTTTTCAGTCTTTAATTTGATTGAAGTTATAGCCAATTTGCAAATCGTTGGAGAATTATCCATGATGAATGACCTTTCGATCTATGGTGAGAGACAAGACTCCATTCTCACTCCCGACTAAGTACTTTTCATAGCTCAATGGTAGAGCACCACATATTGTCTTCTTTGGGCATCTTTGCCCTCAAGGATTTGTTTCTCTTAAGGAGAAGGCCTATAGCCTTTACAACATTTTTAAGATTTGGCAATTTCATGTGTTGAGGAGATAAATTGACTCAATTGTCGTCTTTCGCATTGTTGGTTTGGGATGAACATCGAACCTAGCGAGTGAGTTGGTGGAGATTAAATGGAGGCATCTTTCATCTTTGGTTCGGGATGAACATCGAACCTAGTAGATGAACTCATTATGGAGAAACTATTTGCATTTTGGGTTCGGGATGAACATCGAACCTAGCGAATAGATCGATGAAGATTTAAACGAATGTGCCTCACATCTTGAGCTCAGAATGAACGTCGAGCCTAGCAAAGGGACTTATTTCATAAACAAATGGATTTCAACTTTCGTATTTTCGGCTGTGTCAAGCCTAGCAATTGGAACAATACCGACCGATCAGTCAATGCCCTTAGTTGTTTTATGGAGATTCCCTTTGGAGATATTTTTGCCAACCAATGGCTTTATGGAGATTTGGCGATTTCATATTTACTTTTAGACTTTCACATTTTTGGTTCAAAATAGACATCGACCTTAGTGAATAGTCATCACCCAATTTCGATCGGATTAACAATGATCGGCAATCGGGATTTTTATCAAATGGGGCCAAACAAATATCCTACAAATGAACATCAAAACTAACAAATAAATAATTGAAAACATACCTTTTTTCCAGAGATGGAGAAAAAATGAAGAATATTTTCTTTATTGCAGTATTTTTATAATCTTAAAGATAAATCTTAGATAATAATCAAATAACTCTTAATTCTGTAATTATTATAGGAGACTCGGAGATCATGTAATTTGGTACAAAGAAAATTCGAAGGGGACTCAAATTATAATGATTGCACCTGATTTTGTCGTTGTTCGATGGCCTTTAGAAAAGACCTATGTTGGTGCGGCATTTATGCTTGCCATCCGATGGCAGTCAGTGTTATTTGAGCCGATCATCTCTTTCCCCCTGCTGGCCCGATTATAGGAGCTTTCCCTCTCATTTGTTTGAGTATCCGATAGATTTTGCAACTCATGACCTTGTCGTGGTCTCCATTATTTCTCATTTTGTTTTGACGTTTTGGGCCGATTAGCTTTCTTACATTTTTTCTTGGTGCCCATTAATGTTTGGGTAGGACCGATGTTGAGTGGAACGAAATCCCATCTAGCCGATTATTATGACGATTAGATGTGCTCCCTTCGAAATCATTTCTCCTTTTCGTTATCCTCTAGAAGATCGACTTGTTAAGATTCCTCTCCAACCGATCGAATGAGGAGGCTTTATCGAAGGACCGACCGTCCGAATATTGCAATCTATCCATGACATTGGTCTTCCTTATTCTGTTGGATTTGAGAGCATCATCCAGCTGGATGTGTGGTCTGGCTCTTTACATCAGGTCGGATAAACTAAACGGTGGCCTTGTCGTCAAAGAATCAAAGAGTGGATGATCCAAAATGCCCCTTGCCAAAGCATTTGATGCCACTTCCATGCTTACATTCCTTACTTCTGATAACGTGGTTTAAAAGCGATCGATAAAGTCTCTGAGACTTTCATCAGCTTTTTGGTGGAGGTTGTACAGGTCATTGACTGACTTTGCCGCTCGAGTTTGCATAGCAAACCACTTGGTGAACAACTCTTTGAGTTATCTAAAGGAGGCAATTGATTCTGGAGGGAGTCCGAGGAACCATTTCAAAGCATCTCCTCCTAGGGTGGTGGGGAAGACTCTATAAGCAACCCTTTCATCTGAGGTATAGACCTGCACTTTAAGCAAATATTCCTCAAGGTGGGTAGTGGGATCAGTTTTACCTGTATACTTGTCCATTACTACATCCCTCCACCTGGGGGACAGCTTAGATTTTGTAATATTCATGCAAAAAGGAGATGTGGTGTTGTTGTCGGTGCTCCCCTTAAACATACCCTGCATCTCCATCATAGGTTCTGCCAAACCAAATTGGTAAAGCTTTCGTTTGAACCATTTATCTTCCCTTCATCCACTTACCGTGGAAGCGAACTCTCTTTCAGATCTACGGGAGCGATTGTGGTCAGGTATGCACGTAAGGGACGAATCATTGCCAGAGGATGGGGTGGATGATCCACTGGGGATGTAAGGAGCATCTCTACTTATGGACATTGTCTGTTTTCCCTTATCGTGTCCCCTTGGGGTTCTGCCCCCTACCATTCCGATGTTACAGGTTTGTGGCTCATTTATGGATATTCCCTTATTTTTTTTCCTCCGAAGTCTTTGGTTATGGAAACCATTTCATGACCTCTTTCAAAAATCCTAGGCATTTTACCATTTTTCAGAGTTCGGATCATGCCCTTAGTGAGATCACTAAGAATGGCGCGCATATCTTCGATAATAATGGGGGCGTCCTTCGGCTGTCGCATAGCCATGTCGTCAAGGTCTGGGAGGGGGTTATCCCTGACAGGTGATCTGAAAGATCTCTCTCTTATCCCTGAGGGCTTGGCCCAATCCTTACTATTGTGAATGTGTTTTATAGGAGCTTGGTGCTCGTGGGATCTTGAACCTGCCATTGGCTCTTAATGAAAGCACCAAATGATAAAGCCTGAAATGTCTTTATCTGTAAGAAGGAGAGCTGGCAGCTGAGGTAGCCGATCAGATAGCTGGACTTGCAAAAAGGAGTGCCCGATCGGACCCGGGCTTTAGCACTCCGAAGTTTAAGTTAGTAGCTTTTAGAGAAAGAGTGTTTAGAGAGAGACAGTCTCAGATGTTAAATGCCTAGAGCTCTTATGCTTTTTGCTATTTATAGGAGATAATGGAGGGGTACTTGAGTACCTTGGGGAGTGATAACCGGCAGTTGAACCAGGTGAGCGGCGATGTCATAGGGAGCAGGTGGAGCATATGGGCATTGGCTTATATCGGTGGTCTGACTGGATATGTTGTCCCATCAGTCCGATCGGATATTGCCTTCCTGTCTTATCTTTCTAGCTCATGCTCTTGCCCTTTTTATTAACGGGCTTGGACCATGCCAAGTGTTGTTAGGCTGACTTGATAGGGCATTTGGAGATATTTTTTCCATAGTTATCACCAACGATCCAGATAGAATTATGGCTGACCTGAAGAAGAGAACTGTGAAGACGAGAACTGCGTGAAGAAAAGGGATGCAGAGCAGGCCTTTTAAGGACTTTTAAAAATTTTTTAATAAAAAAATGAATACGCACAGTTTTGAGATTGAACCGGATTTCGAACCAATTCAACGAATTTTGATTCAAATCAAGTTTTTAGCTATTCCATTTTTATGTTGGATCGACTCAAATTGTCTGTCGATTCATGGCTTGACCGGTCGAGTCAATCCGAGTTTAGCATTCTTCTTAGGCTCTTTTTGGTTGGTGGTAGTCTATAATTCATTAATATACTGTACAATATTGTACAATATAATTTTAATGATACGATATTTGCAAATACTGTATGATAGTATGTAATTTTATAATATTTTTTGTTTGGTTTAATTGTATTGTATTGTACAGTTTTATTACAAAAATGAAGTAATTACCCTCTAGTTTCAAAAAATGTAAATATTTCTATAATTATTAATATTTTAAAATAATAATTTCAATATTATCAAAAATAATATTAATATATCTAAAATAATGAATTTAATATTTATTTAACAAATATTAACTTAAAAATTTAATAATTAATTTAAACACATCATAATATAAATAAGTGTAAATGTCATAATAAACATTAGGTCCATGCTGATGCCGATACATATATGGACAAGAATTAGTTCCTGTATTGATACAAGAAAGTAAAATTATTATTTTTAAAATTAAAAGAAAAAATCAATTTTTTCTTACAAATTATTCTATCATTAGCCTAATTTAAAAAAAAGCATAAAAAAAAGAAAAAGAAAAGAAAAGGTATCTGGAATTTTTTTGAGGAAATTACATAAATTAACACTTTTTTAAATATAATTTTCAAAAATACAACCATCTCTAAATAATGTTTAAAATTACCTTTTTTAATTTTTTATTTTTAAAAATATCACTTTTTGTTTTATGTCCCATTCCCAACTCTACTTGTTTCTCTTTCAAACCAAATCCCTAAATTGCACTCCTTTTGCCAAACTTGAGCTTGCCACTACCCTCCACCTTCATGTTTCATCGTGCGTTGTTGGTTCTTCTGTGTTTCTGGTTCTTCTTCTTTCTATTATTTTTTCCTCTTAGTTATGTTACATCTATTGAAACGGTTTTGGTAGTTGGAAGATAGAATTAAGGGCTTTCAAATCTCAGGCCTTTATCGACAACTCAACATATGTTTATGTAGATAGAGGAGAAAACCTTAAGAAAATGAAAGAAACTGGTAAAATTCGAAGTGAAGTATTGCAAATGTCGTTGTAGACTCTGATGTTACTATATGTCAGAACTCGAGTTCTTTGATCGATTCAAAAGAATTGAGCTCAATATTAGAACAACAAACCCTCGAAATCTCTCTGATTAGGTCATTATTTTGAAGTTTATACTACTATTAAATTAATAGTTTTATCTAAACAATCCTTAAAATCACTATCAGAACTTGCTGCAGCAACGAAGAATTTCATACCAGAGTGTCTATTGGGCGAAGGGTGTTTTGGGTGTGTTTATAAAGGTCGTTTGTAAAGCACTGGGCAGGTAATTTGAGAATAGTTGAAATGGATGTCCATAGTATTATTATATGACATATATTATAGCACTGTTTTGTATGAAGTTTTTGCATTTGTTTATATTTTTACTTTTTTAAGCTTCTACTATTGACAACAATCATCAAGAGAAATTGATATTGGTTCTAAGTTCATTCTTATGCAGTAAATTTGGGCTAATTAGGAATATGAATAAATGTGAAATTTCTTCAAATTTTATCTTAAGGGTTGTCTCTAAGACGTGTAATTTTGCTTATATCCTTCTTTATTGGGTAATGATCTTTGTTTTTGCAGATAATTCATGCAGTAGATCAGGAGATTATTGACAGCATCATGTCATTTTCAGAGTTTGATCTTTCTTAGAGTTTGATTTTTTCCAGTGTATGTGCAATTGGTATGGTTTCTGCATTTCTCAAATTTAAATTTGTATGAAACTAGAAAAGCTATAAAAAATGGTTTATGGTTCTCTTAAGTTTAGCTGTCTATGGATGGTGTTTTGTGTGTAAGCTGTTGCCATATTTTTCATATGATATCTGCCTTGGAATCAAAATTTACTTTAATTTGATTAAGTTAGTCATGGGGTTGAATTGAAGGGCTAAGATCAAAATCGAGAAATGAGGTTTTCTCGGCTTGGACTGTGGGCTTTGGGTGGGGCACTTTCACAAAAGAATTTTTATTGGTTCTAGCTTTATTATTGAGAAAAGAGATATCAAATAGGTTGGGGTTACTGGAACCAGAGCAGGTCTGATTCCTTTCATTTGGATTTTTATCAATATATTTTTGCAGTTCACTAATTTTTCTTGGTTTATTTTCCTACTGAATTGGTTATATTATTGATTTGATTAGGAAACTTCTTCAAGCATCCCAACATCAAGAAACCAGGATGCTAGTAGGCATATTTTCATTGCATCAAGAAATATATGGTCAAACTCAATTCCGAGAATTGCAATGATGATACGTCAAACAAGGTATGCAGGGACTATTACCAACAAAAACTTATGGGTTAAGAGCCCTTAAATGGGAAGCTCATACTATATCAGGCCAGCATGGGGTTTTGAGGGAGTGGTTAAGAAGGTCATAATGCAATATATATAACAAAATGGACACCGACTGTGATAGGATTTTCTATTTAGCTCTTCGTGTGGAATGTTTTGTATTTTTTAGATGGAATTTTGGAAGAGATAAGCTAACATTTACACCCAGAGGATTTTTTTTGGCTTGTGGATTTTGTATGTGTATTTTTTTCTCACATTTTCTCACTGGCAGGAACTTGAAATAGTAGTTTTTTTTGCACACAATATCTTTCCGAGTGGCAGTGTTATGCGAAAATTAGAGCAATCAGCTGGCACATATATGCTTATTTACATTGAAATTATAATAGTTGGATTAACTTGTAAATTATTGCAAGGTATAAGAAGCAATTTATCCATGAAATTTTGTTTTGGGACTTATTTTCTATTCAAATAGCGTTATTCATTTTACTTCTGTGATGAAAGTAGTAAAACACAAATGGCATATTTAATTAATAAGGTAAAGAAATCAAGAATCATAATGAAGGGAATTGTAAATTCATTAAATCATGTAAGGTAAAATTGTAACTATATATGCCTTTATTTATCTTATCAATTTTGCCTGCTCAAATTTCCTGTGGGAGTGGATAACGGGTGTTGTAGATACCATAAGGTATCAAATCTGTGAATACCAGAAGGTATTGAATCTGTGGACCCATTGGGTTAAAACTATGGTCTCATTTAGAGATGAACTGTGGACTCATAAGAGTCAGGCTATAGCAGCTACGAGTGTAACCCTATAGGTATGCCTATCTATCCACAACCAAGTCTAAATATGCAGGCAATATAAATCATGTCTCATCTTGTGAAATCACATTACTATAATTTAAATTTTCACACCAACAAAGGTGAAGTACTATAATACTATGTGTTGTTACTTTCATAGCATAAAGAGTAATCATTGTACTATGGTTTTATTAAGGTAAACACATACCTTCTATATTTTGAATTTGAATAATAAAATCTTGAACCTCTATCTTTAAATAAACCTTTTTTTATTAAAAAGAAATATATTACTATATCCTTACAATTTAGGATGATTCATAAGCTTAGGAAAGTTTAGATCTCATTTGGAGCCAGAAAATACAAGTATCAAAGATAGAAAACAAATGCTTGTTGTCGCGCTCACGACGAGTGTCGCGCCCGCAGTATTAATCGCCCTCGCGACAGTAAGAAATTGCCAAAAAGAGTATTCCTTGATATTGCGCTCACGAAAAAGTCGCGCTCGCGACACAAAGCGACGGTTTGATGTCGCGCTCGCGACATAAATCGTGCTCGCGACACAAAACGACGGCTTAAAAAAACTTCAACACTTGTTGCCCGAAAATCCTGTAAATCAATTTCAAACTCCAATTACATCTCAATTTCAACATACCAAACGGTTTTTTCTGAAAATACTATCTTCTGCAAAGTTTTAGGATTATTTTTCTAGTTTCCAAAACACTAAAAACCTCTTCAATAGGACCTACAATCTTTAGATATTCAAGAAAAACCACAGACTGTTCATGAAGCCGAAATAACCATCCCAATCAGATTTCAATACCGATTTTCACTATCATGCAGTGAAAATCAGATTTTGGTTTCTTCTAACAAAATCAAGACATGTAAGTCTAATTTCTATACCAACTGGAATTTTATCATTTAGATAACTATAGCTCATGATATGAGCAAAAGTATGCAAACTGGTCAAATGATCTTTAAAACAGATTTCCTTGTTTCCAACCAAAACTTGTATGTTTTCAATTCTAAACCCTTCTAAGCTTGAAATCATCCATAAAATGCAAGAGAGAGGACACTCAAGATCTCTCTCAGACAAATCATAAAATATACGCACATACGAAATCTAAGTTCCTATACCTTGTTAAGCTCCAAGTTTACTTCAACCTTGAGTAGCCTCTTTCCCCTTTCTCTTGCTTGATTCCCCTTCTATAAACATAAAACACTTCTATGAAAATCCATCAAGCTATTTCATGACTCATGCTCATCAAAGAATAAACAAGTTGTCTTACCACTAAACTCAAGCAAACCTTTCTTCTTTTTGTCAAAAACCCAAAGATTCTAGAGAGAGAATTTGAGAGAGAGAGAGAGTTTAGAGCTTGAGAGGATAAAGATGGAGGAAGAAGACTATGAGGTGGCCGGCCCTCCCTTTCCAAAATATCCTCTTCACTTTTGATTTCAATTGGTCCAAATGTCACCCTTAAGCAAAAGTTGTTATTTAGTCCTTAACTTTCCTTTATTTCTAGTAATACCCTACATCTTACTCTTTAACTATGCAATTAGGTCCTTCTTTATAAATTTATACTTAATTAAACATGGACACTAATAATTAATTAGTGTTAATTCTACTAGGGTATATTGAGGGACATTACAACTCTCTCCCCCTAAAAGAATTTCATCCTCGAAATTCATACCTGTATTGAAGAGCTGTGGATATTGAGCCCGCATGGCTATTTCAAGTTCCCAAGTCGCTTCTTGTACACCATGGTGTTGCCATAACACTTTGACTAGGGGAATTTCTTTGTTTCTCAACTGTTTAACTTCTCTGGCTAGAATCTGTTTAGGCTCTTCATCATACGTATAATCAGATCTGACACTGATATCTTGCACTGGAATGATGTGCGATTCATCAGATCGATATCGTCGGAGCATTGAAACATGAAAAACATTATGCAACTTTGATAGTTCATTGGGAAGATCTAGTCGATATGCTACCAGTCCAATTCGTTCCAAGATTCTGTAAGGACCAATAAATCGGGAACTGAGTTTTCCTTTCTTTCCGAATCGTAGTACTTTTCTCCATGGGGACACCTTTAGGAACACTTTATCACCAACTTGATATTCAATATCCTTTCTTTTCAGATCTGCGTACGATTTATGTCTATCACTGGCTTCTTTCAATCGTTTCTTGACAAGTTGAATCTTTTCTTCGGTATCTCTAACAATGTCAGAATCTGTCAACTTGCTTTCAGCCAACTCCGTCCAACATGAAGGAGTTCTACATTTTCGACCGTAGAGAGCTTCATATGGTGGCATACCACTACTAGTTTGATAGCCATTGTTGTATGCAAACTCCATTAAAGTTACATATTTATCCCAACTTCCGAGAAAATCTAAAACACAACCTCTTAACATGTCCTCTAACACCTATATGATTCTCTCTGACTGCCCATCCGTTTGAGGATGAAAAGCAGTACTAAGAAAGAGCTTTGTGCCCAAGGTTTGTTGTAAACTTTTCCAATATCTGGAAGTGAATCTCGAATCCCGATCTGAAATGATTGAGATTGGCACCCCGTGCAGTCTAACAATCTGGTCTATATACAACTCAGCTAACCTGTCCATCGAATAGTTGGTTCGAATCGGTATAAAGTGAGCCACTTTTTTCAATCTGTCTACTATGACCCACACTGCATCATGCTTCTTTTGAGTAGTGAGTAAACCTGTAAGAAAGTCCATAGTGACATTATCCTACTTCCACTGAGGAATAGGAAGAGGATTCAACAATCCCAAAGGAAGTTGATGCTCTGCTTTTACTTGTTGACATGTCAGGCACTTGGAGACGTACTCCGTTATATCTTTCTTCATTCCTGGCTACCAGTAAAACTATTTTAAATCTCTATACATTTTATTGCCATTGGGATGCATGGTGAATACAGTACTATGAGCTTCTTGCAATAAAGCTTTCTTCAATTCTTTAACATCTGGCACACACAATCGATTCCGATAGTAGAGACCACCATCAATCCCAATTGAATATTCTATCGGACCCCCTGCATGAACTAATTTAGCCAATTGTTGTAGCTTTACATCATCTGTCTGTGCATCTATTACTGCCTGTCTGAGATTAGGGCGAGCTCGCAATTGAGCTAATAAAGCTCCATCGGATGTAAACTTCCATTTATAATCTTGTAATAACAAGGTTGCTATCATTTTTTCGGCTCAAAGCATCAGCTACCACGTTTGCTTTTCCTGGGTGATAGTCAACTATATAATCATAGTCCTTGAATAATTCTAGCCACCTGCGCTGTCTTAAATTGAGATCTCATTAAGTAAGCAAGTATTTAAGACTCTTGTGACCTGTATAGAGTCTACACTTTTCACCATAAGGTAATGCCGCCATATCTTTAAAGCAAACACAATGCTGGCCAATTCCAAATCATGAGTCGGATAGTTCTATTCATGAAGCTTTAACTGTCTCGATGCATAAGCTACTACATTACCCTCTTGCATCAACACACATCCTAGTCCACTCCTAGATGCATCACTATACATAGCATATTCCTTACCCTTTATTAGTTGGGTAAGAACCGGAGCTTCAGTTAACATTTTCTTTAACTGATCAAAACTGGCTTGGCAATGGTCTGTCCATTCAAATTTAGCTTTTTTATGAAGTAATTTAGTGAGTGGAGAGGCAATAACGGAAAAGCCTTTCACAAACCGCCTATAATAGCCGGCTAAGCCCAAGAAACTTCGAATTTCTGGCACATTCCAAGGTGGTCTCCAATTCACTATAGCCTCAATCTTTCTAGCGTCTACCCTGATGCCTTCTGAAGACACCACGTGCCCAAGGAAAGAAACTTCTTTAAGCCAGAACTCACATTTGCTTAACTTGGCATATAGCTGTTGTTCTCTCAAAGTCTGCAACACTATTCTCAAATATTCTGCATGTTTTGTTTCATTACGAGAATAGACCAGGATGTCATCAATAAATACTACGATAAACTGATCTAAATAGGGTTTGAACACCCTATTCATCAGATCCATAAATGCTGCAGGTGCATTAGTCAACCCGAAAGGCATTACTAAAAATTCGTAATGACCATATCGAGTTCTAAAAGCAGTCTTCTGCACATCCATATCCTTGACCCGAAGTTGATAGTATCTCGACCTCAGATCAATTTTGGAAAACACTCCAGCACCCCGTAACTGATCAAAGAGATCCTCAATTTGAGGTAAAGGGTACTTGTTCTTCACTATTACCTTGTTAAGCTGTCTGTAATCGATGCACATCCTCAAAGTGCCATCCTTCTTCTTAACAAACAACACCGGTGCGCCCCAAGGTGACACACTAGGCTTAATGAAGCCTTTATCTAACAAATCTTGTAACTGCACCTTTAACTCCTTTAGTTCTGTTGGTGCCATTCTGTAAGGTGCTCTAGAGATAGGAGCAGTTCCAGGTAAAGTCTCGATAGATAACTCTCTGGTGGTAAACCCGGAAGTTCCTCGAGAAAAACATCAGGAAACTCATTAACCATCGAAACATCTTTCAGATTAACTGTCTCTCTTTTAGAATCAAGAACCAAAGCCAAGTACTTCACATCCTTTTCTAAGGAATCTTTTCGCTTTCATAGCAGAGATAACATTAGTTAAGGGTTTTGACTTAATACCCTGAATCAATGTCTCTACTTCCCCATCATTCTTAACAACTACTGTTTTAGCTTTACAGTTCACTATGGAAAGATATCTAGACAACCAATCCATACCCAGGATTACATCAAATTCATGAAAAGGTAAAACAATTAGTTCAGCTGGGAACTCTCTCTCTTGAATTCTAATTGGGTAATTTCTATAAACTTCATTTACATGTATACTATGGCCCAAAGGACTGATTACACATATATCATGGTTCAGATGGTCTACAACAGATACATTTCTACCTAGCTCCCTATTACAAATATATGAATGTGTAGATCCCGGGTCTATAAGCACATGCACATCAATATCAAAGAGGGAGAGTGTACCAGCTATGATCTTAGGAGCATTAGCATCTTCTCAACCTTTCATCGCATAAGCTCTAATAGGAGGTGTCGGAGCAAAAGGTCGATCCACTGTCTCTGAAACATTCCTGGACTGGGCTCTAAATTGGCCCGATCCACCTCTGCCCCTACCACGGCCTCTACCTGAAGAGGGTGCATTAGAAGCTCCTCTGTTACTCTATTGACTGGAGGCTTAATCCTGCGTCAGAGGATAATTTGCCATAAAATGCTCCGTGCTTTCACATCTGAAGAAACCACCTGTGAGCATTCTACAAGTGCCCTAATATCGTCTAAAATAATAAGAACATTCTCGAGCTTGACCTCTGCTCTGCCCTGATGCAGTACCTCTACCAGATCCGGCTGGAGATAAAGTCCCCTATCATCCACCTCTAGATACAGAGCGAGTACCAGACTCCATTGGTTGTTCTCCTGGAGTCATTCTTGGTCTTTTCCCTGATGAAGAACCACCCCTAGGAAAGCTTCTTCTTCTTTGTTCTCTTTCTCTTTTTGCATTTTCTTCTTTCTCAACTCGGATAGCTGCTTGAACTAGCTGATGATAATCCATAGGGTGTAAAGAAATAGGTCCTATCAAGTGATCATGAATCTGGTCATTTAATCCATCTTCGAACTGGCGACACTTGAAGTCCCAATCAGCATCAGTTTTGGTACATACTTACTCAAGCGACTGAATTCTGCCTTATATGCAGCCATTGACATACTTCTCTGCTTTAGATTCAGAAACTGCTTCAACTTTTCATCTTTGTATGCTTCAGTCACATACCTCTTTTTAAACTCTGCCACAAAGAATTCCCAAGAGAGGGAATTAGGTAGCTGAGGTTGTGTCTGAACTAATTTCCACCAGTCATAGGCTACTCCCTGAAGCAAGGACACAGCACAAGTCACCTTTTGATTAACTGGGCATTGAATTTCGGCAAACACCCGCTCCAACCTTTCAAGCCATAACTCTGCTTTCTCAGATTCTTCCCAAGTAGAGCCTAGAAATTCTTCTGCACCATGCTTCCTAATCTCAGAAATAGGAGTCTTTGGTGCAGTCATCCTTTGCGAAATCTGAGCCATATCGTTGGAAATCTTCCACAAGGCTTCCCCAGACTCAGCAGCAGCTACACCACCTCTAGTGGATGCAGAAGATTCTGACTGGGAAGGATTCGATTGACCCGGTAAATTACTCTAAGCCGACTCATCTACCACTTCACGATGTTCGTCCATCTATAACTATATCAAACAAACACAGGGACAGCCACAATCAGCCAACATCAACAAGAATTCTATAACCAATAACCTTTAAATTCCTATAGGCCAGAACCGCCTAACCCAAAGGGCTCTGATACCAAAAATGTAATGACTATATTAGATAATCCGGATTACTGTTACTAATTACATTCATTTAATCCTGTTAATCATATGAGTTATCTATTATCGATGCATATTTGAGCATACATACTTCATATTATACTAATCATGTTTGGTGGAGAGTGATACTTCTCATGTTGTTTGCTATTCTTTACATAACTTAGTAATTACATGCCTTTAAATACAAGTATATTCGATGTAACCAAAAGAGATGCAAAAGTTAATTTCTATACATCAAAATGCTACTCTTATTTCGATGTTGACTTGGAAGATTGTTGGCTTTGTCCCTGAACAAGAGTTCTACCATGCGAACCTACACGGATAAGCACCCGTGCTAAGCTATAAAGCTTAGTGGGGAACAACTAATATAATGATAACCACTTACCATGTTAATCACTAAACATGCAACAATAGTAAAACACAAATGGAATATTTAATTAATAAGGTAAAGAAATCAAGAATCATAATGAAGGGAATTGTAAATTCATTAAATCATGTAAGGTAAAATTGTAACTATATATGCCTTTCATTTATCTTATCAATTTTGGCTGCTCAAATTTTCTGTGGGAGTGGATAACGGGTGTTGTAGATACCATAAGGTATCAAATCTGTGAATACCCAAAGGTATTAAATCTGTGGACCCATTGGGTCAAAACTATGGTCTCGTTTAGAGACGAACTGTGGACTCATAAGAGTCAGGCTAGAGCAGCTGCGACTGTAATCCTATAGGCATGCCTATCTATCCACAACCAAGTCTAAATATGCAGGCAATATAAATCATGTCTCATATTGTGAAATCGCATTACTATAATTTAAATTTTCACACCAACAAAGGTGAAGTACTATAATACTATGTGTTGTTACTTTCATAGCATAAAGATTAATCATTGTACTATGGTTTTATTAAGGTAAACACATACCTTCTATATTTTGAATAATAAAATCTTGAACCTCTATCTTTAAATAAAACCTTTTTTATTAAAAAGGAATATATTAATATATACTTACAATCACGACGAGTGTGGCACCCGTGGTATTAATCGCGCTCGCGACAGTAAGCAATTTCCAAAAAGAGTATTCCTTGATATCGCGCTCGCGACACAAAACGACGGCTTAAAAAAACTTCAACACTTGTTGCCCGAAAATCCTGTAAATCAATTTCAAACTCTAATTACATCTCAATTTCAACATACCAAACGGCTTTTTCTGAAAATACTTTCTTCTACAAAGTTTTAGGCTTATTTTTCTAGTTTCCAAAACACTAAAAACCTCTTCAATAGGACCTATAAATCTTTAGATATTCAAGAAAAACTATAGACTGTTCATGAAGCCGAAATAACCATCCCAATCAGATTTCAATACCAATTTTCACTATCATGCAGTGAAATCAGATTTTGGTTTCTTCTAACAAAATCAAGACATGTAAGTCTAGTTTCTATACCAACTAGAATTTTATCATTTAGATAACTATAGCTCAAGATATGAGCAAAAGTATGCAAACTGGTCAAATGATCTTTAAAACAGATTTCCATGTTTCCAACCAAAACTTGTATGTTTTCAATTATAAACCCTTCTAAGCTTGAAATCATACCATAAAACACAAGAGAGAGAGACACTCAAGATCTCTCTCAGAAAAATCATAAAATATACACACATACGAAATCTAAGTTCCCATACCTTGTTAAGCTCTAAGTTTCCTTCAACCTTGAGTAGCCTCTTTCCCCTTTCTCTTGCTTGATTCCCCTTCTATAAACATAAAACACTTCTATGAAAATCCATCAAGCTATTCCATGACTCATGCACATCAAAGAATAAACAAGTTGTCTTACCACTAAACTCAAGCAAACCTTTCTTCTTTTTGTCAAAAACCCAAAGATTCTAGAGAGAGAATTTGAGAGAGAAAGAGAGAGAGAGAGAGTTTAGAGCTTGAGAGGATAAAGATGGAGGAAGAAGACTATGAGGTGGTCGGGCCCTCCCTCTCTAAAATATCCTCTTCACTTTTGATTTCAATTGGTCCAAATGTCACCCTTAAGCAAAAGTTGTTATTTAGTCCTTAACTTTCCTTTATTTCTAGTAATACCCCACATGTTACTCTTTAACTATGCAATTAGGTCCTTCTTTATACATTTATACTTAATTAAACATGGACACTAATAATTAATTAGTGTTAATTCTACTAGAGTATATTGAGGGACATTACAACTCTCTCCCCCTAAAAGAATTTTATCCTCGAAATTCATACCTGTATTGAAGAGCTGTGGGTATTGAGCCGCTATAGCTATTTCAGGTTTCCAAGTCGCTTCTTGTACGCCATGGTGTTGCCATAACACTTTGACTAGGGGGATTTCTTTGTTCCCTCAACTGCTTAGCTTCTCTGGCTAGAATCTATTTAGGCTCTTCATCATACGTATAATCAGATCCGACACTGATATCTTGCACTGGTATGATGTGCGATTCATCAGATCGATATCGTCGGAGCATCGAAACATAAAAAACATTATGCAACTTTGATAGTTCATTGGGCAGATCTAGTCGATATGCTACCGGTCCAATTCGTTCCAAGATTCTGTAAGGACCAATAAATCGGGGACTGAGTTTTCCTTTCTTTCCGAATCGTAGTACTTTTCTCCACTGGGACACCTTTAGGAACACTTTATCACCAACCTGATATTCAATATCCTTTCTTTTCAGATCTACATATGATTTCTTTCTATCAATGGTTCTTTCAATTGTTGCTTGACAAGTTGAATCTTTTCTTCTGTATCTCTAACAATGTCAGGACCCTGTCAACTTGCTTTCAGCCAACTCCGTCCAACTAGAAGGAGTTCTATATTTTCGACCACAGTGTGTTGGTGCTGCACAATGATGATTGTTATGTTTTTTATCTAAATAAGGTGGATAAATTTGAGAAAATTGAAAAAATTTTGAAGAAAAATTTAAGGCCAGTAGGTGTTTGTGAAAATGTCACAATGAAATGCTTAATTGCTGACATGTTCATTCCTGCAAGTTTTATGATGGATTCTTTCTATAATGCTGGGACTAAATCTGGAGAAGGCATGGGAGTTGTACAAGGTGATAATATTATTTTAGGAAGTATTGGTCTTCTTGCTTGTAACTATGCCTTGGACTTGCACATTAATTTCAAAGAGATGGAGTTTGAGATATGGAGAAGGATGAGGAAACGAAAAGAACTACACATCGGGTGCTCTACATCCAACCTTGAGGACAAGGTTGGACTTGTTAGGGAGGGTATTGTTATGATCAAGGAGATAGAGCCCAAGAAACTCAGCCCAAATGCAGAGGAGGCCCAAGAAGAAGGACAAGAGGATTGACATTTATTGAGCAAGCCTTGTCGATCCAGCCCAGCAATAAGGAGATGAAGATTATGCCTTGTCAATCCATCTAGCAATAACGAGATGGAAGTTGAATTGCCAGCTGTTGGGAATTAGTTTTGTATTTACATTTGCTTATTTGATTTTCTTCTGTTATTCATTGGTATTTTACTTTTCTGTTAAATTGGTTATGAAGAATCTTGTGTGAGAGCTATGAGTTGTAATTGCAAGAAGTAATAGCAACAGTTATATAATGCTATTTCATTGAGTGTAATTCTTATGTTGAGAATGAATACAGACTCTCTCTCTCTCTCTTTGAGATTTCCTTTAATCTTCCTTCTCTCTAAATCTCTTTGTTCTGCTTCTCCCTTATCGCTATTCTATCTCTCATCTCCTTCTCTTTCTCTAATTCATAACATATATCTTAAAAAAAAGAGAGAGAAGAACATAGGTATTCTTGTAAGCATATGCATTTACCATACTCCAAAAAGAAAGATACAAATAAAAATCATATGACTTGTACTATGAAACAGTAACACTGAAAGCAAAATCATATACAATAAGAAGAACATATCAACAATATTTTTCATGTGAAAAAAAATATTCCGCTAAATTTCACCAAGAAAAGCATTTGCAAAAATAAATAAATAAAAAAGAGATGTATGAATATTTGTATAAAAGCAAAGGGAAACTTAATTAACAAAGTCTAGGTAAAGCTCTAGTAGGGGAGGAAGTGACATTATGCCTAACCAAAAAAGACATTTGGCCCTTCATCTCTTTACAAGCCTTCTCCAATTGAATAACTCTTCTTTGCATCCTCTCAATGTTAATTTTCATATTTTCATTCTCTTGGGATATGCTCTCATCATTCGATTGTGTTTGACATTTGAGTGCTTGGATTGCAATATTTGGAGGTATTCTTGGATTCTTGGCCAAGTCTTTACATGCCCCAAGGCTCAGTTTCTCATACTTCAAGCATTTACATAGCCTTGATCTTTCCTCAAATGAGACTGTGGGATGAGACTGCAAAAATTCAATCTTTCGTATCATTTAAGATTAATCAAATTCAATTATATATACAATTCCCCAAACTATCAATAAAAAAATGACTAGCATACTTCAACAAATCGGATGTCATAGTATCTCTTTTAATTTATTAAAAATATTGAATTATCTTTTTATTGGTACAATATGAAAATAACGTACATGTAGCGTGTGAACAGTTAGACCTAATATTATGTCTCTTTATAGAGGTATATTTCATACAGTTTTTGCTCATATATAGGATATATTTCATTTCATATGGTTTATAATTTTTTTTTTGGTTCTTTCATATGGTTTATATTAATATACAGGGGTAATATGACATTCCAATAATCTATGTAACATTCCAATAATTTATGAATTAGAATTGATACTAAATATTAAAATAACTTCAGTTGTATTAAATTATTATTAATAAGAGATGATTAATTGAAAAAATGATTCCCGGTGTCCCCTTTCAAGTAATGTAATGACAAATGAGTAATTTGGTTGGTATAAGAAGGAAGTCACCCTGAATTGCAGGGCACTTTATATAAAACAAAATCTTATAAATATATTAAGACTATGGACCACATTTGGGAACGAATATTTTTTCCTCTTAATAATTGCCATTTTTCAATGGACGGTACTGCCTAATTTTTTCCTTTTTAGAGAGAAAAAAAAAAATCTCTACTGAGGAATTGGACACTATGATAAAATTATATAATTTATTTTTAGTACAATTTTAAGCTTATCAACTTTCTATTCGGTAGCCTAGGCCTACAATGAGGATCTAAGAAATCAATTTTTTAACTAAAAGAAAAGTAGAATCCTGCTATAGTGAAATATAAGGAAGAAAAGAAAATACTAACCTGAAGATACATGTCAATGGCTTTGTAAACTCCATCAAAGCAGTCTCTAGCATAATCAGGCAGACTCTGAGCAACTCCAAGAAACTTGGAGATCTTAAGATTAGGATCTGGAGATATTTCACCCAAATATTTATCAATCAATTTACCCACTTTCTTCATTCTCTCATAATCATTCATGTTAACATTAACAAATATTCTAATCAACCTTAAAACCAATTTAACATCATAATAAACTCCTTTCTCTTGTCCTGATGATATTAACAAATCATCCAAAGTTGCTTCATCAATCATACTCCCAATCTTTCTCTCTAACTTCACTCTCACTTCTCTCTTCAATCCAAAACCTGAAACTGTGTTTAATATACATAACAATCCTCTACAGGAAAATGACTTTCCTGATAGTCTTACAACTCCACAAACTGCACTGTCTGCTAAACCACTGTATATATCTTCATAATCACCTTTAACTCTGTTCCTCAGGTAATGGATTATGAATTTTGTGATGATTAGGCTATCATTATCCTCCCCAAATGCTCCTAAGCTCTTGATTAGCTTCTCGATTATCGCGGGAGGCAATGTTGATAACTCATCAAACCACCACTGTTTCGATTTATTCGATGATGACGAGGACGACGACGATGATGGTGACGGTGATGACTCGTCAGAAACATTCGAATTCTGAGCAATCTTAGCTAATACCCCGCATATCAATCTATCGAGTAAACCATATGAGTCTGCGTAGCTGAAGATTGAATGGTCGCAGGTCTTTAGAGCTGTGAGAATCTCATTCCATGACCAGTAGAATATTCCTTCAAGAAAAGTCTCCGTCTGTGTCAAGAGATTCTCGGTCATTTCAAGAAACATTGCACAGCAATACAAAACACAAACATTTGAAACTGTGATTTCGATTCCACCGTCGTTGTAGCAGAATCTGGATATCAGCTCTAACCCATTGGATCCTCCAGGGAAATTTTCAATCTTTATACTCATCATCCATGATTTTCTATTTTCTTCTTTAATCATCTTTCTCAATCTTCCACTGTATGCTGACATTATTTTCTGCGTATTTATGTGCGTGCATAGACATGTATCAATTTTCAACCATGCAAAAGGAAAAAGTTGGACTGAATGATAAGATATTACCTCATTTAGGAAGAGAGTTTCTTCACCATTAACATGGATTGAAAGATCACAGAGATGTGACATTGCTGAGTATGTTGCATTCAATGAGATGACGAGAAACTAATGTGTCAGAAATCTTCAAAGGACATATGTTATAGCAGTAAACACGGTTATCTCATATATAAAACAAGTGGACACGTTTTATTTACTTTTAGGATTACCTTAATTACTATTATTATTTATTTTTTATAATAATTTAGTACCCCAAATTTAATGATTTGTACCGAATAAACTTATAAATAGGGGTAAAATGCTCTTTTTTTCTAAATATATTTAATTTTTTTTAAATAATCCAATTATCAGACTCAAATATATATATATAATTTATATAACTTTTTTTTTAGAATTAGAATAAAAGGAGAGAGAATTTAAACTAATATCTACCAGTTGAATGTCCTACTGAGAAATATTATTTATTTTTAATTAATGGGGTTAATTTTATAAAAATAAATTACAAATGAACCATTAAAAATTAATATTTTTAATAGAAGTTGAAGGGGAATTTATTTTTGACATTTTAACAAAAAAAAAAGTTGATTAATCTTTACCGCTGAGAATTTAGGATGAAAACAATATAGCCCGTTAATTACGTGTCTCGATTATTGGAGTAATAAGATACGTATCCAAAATATGGTTTTTAAAATACTAATTTTAAATATCAATTAAAATATTATTACGTCTGGAATTTGGTTTATCTAACTTCCCTTAACAAATACAAACAAGTGCAACTTGTTAATTAGCATTAATTATTTATCTTATTTTTGTCAAACAAATAATAAAAATAAAAATAATTATATGATTTTTGTGAAGTATCCAGACAGCATGTTGGTACACCGAATTATGAAGATAAGCAAAGGATTTTTGTCGTCTTTATTAGGCGACACGCAGACTGCAAGTCAATTGGGCTTTTTAATTAGGGTTTTATATAAAATAAATTAATATTCCTTTGTCACATATAAAAACAAAATCTAAGGCTTCTCTCTCTTCATCTTGAGGAAAGAATATAAAACGAAGTTGACCGGACACGTGAAGATGGGCCCCACCAGAAGAATGGAACTAAATACTCGTGAATAAGAAATAGACCTAAGTATTTCTTGTCTTCTAAAAGATTAATGCAAAAAATGCATACTTCATCCTCATACCCACTAACTTCACTAAATCAACTCATTTGCAATACGAAAGAGACATCTTAACAATATAGCTAGTTTCTATATAATTTCAAGTTTTAAGTCGGAAACTCTATTTAAAAAAAAAAAATTTGATATAATTTACGTGGGAAATTAATGTGCAATAAGCCGTAGTATAAACTAAAATCACAAAACAAATATAATTTACTAACCAAAATTCATGTGCAATAAATTAATAGCTAATATTATAAAATACATTTGATATTTGTTGGAAATTGACCTGTTTGTTTTTAAATCAAATAAAATTTTGGATAATATTAATTGTTAAAACATAAACTATAAAATATAAAAATATATAATTAAATGTTATTATATATGATAAAAAAATAACATATATAAAAATTAATCAGTTATTATATATAAATATTACTATATAATTAAAGAGAATGACATAATATAAATTGAGTTTAAAATATTATATAAAATTTATAGGAAAATGTATAAAAATAAAAATAAAATTTAAATATATTTTAAAGTACTATGTGATGTAAATTTTAGAGAAAAATAGAAAAAAGAAAAAAGTGTGTGTGTGTGTATATATATATATATATATATATATATATATATATATATATATATATATATATATATATATATATATATATATATATATATATATATATATATATATATATATATAATGGCCTCAACGCTGGGTTAGCTATGAATAGTACTTTCCGATAATGAATAGTATTTCAATGAATTTTTTGGTAACACCGATAATTTTGAATCATATCAATTTAATTAAACCGAACTAAAAATGAACTCTGATTGGGCTGAATTTTTGTGTATAGCCTATTTTTGATGTGATAAGAGTGATAAAATCAAATTTAAAGTGATTTGGAGTTGGAAAGTGTAGTATTCAATTAGAAATATTCAATTGAAATTGAATTTTCAAATTTAATTTCAATAAAATTAAATTAAAATTTTCAATTCAGAATGTCAATTAAAATTGAATCAATTGAGAATAAATTGATTCAATTTATTTGAAATTAAGTTTAAATGAAACCAAATTTGAATCAATGAATTTGGATTTGCATTTTATTTTTAATAAATATAATCTCAATTTAAATCATTTAATTTTTAATGAAAAATGCTTAAATTGGATTTGAATTGATTTAATTTATTTAAAAGTTTATTAGAATTAAATTATAATTCAATTAGTCATGATTTTTTTTTCAATTTTAATATGATTGAAATTCAATTTCAATATACAGAATTGATATTCAATTGAAATCGAATCAATTGAGTTTGAATTGATTAAATTAATGAAATTTGACTTTCCATTTAAAACATCAATTATTGAAATTGAAATGTAGTTAACCATATATGCATGCATGTGTGTATAAAGTTATATAAAGTAGTTTTGTATACATTCGACTCTTTGATTGATCTTATCTTTCCAAAAAAAATTTCCACCTTTTTCAATGTGTACTGTGTGCTTATATATTTACTTATCATAAATTTCTTATTTTGTTACAAATATTATTAAATAAGTGTTAATCAATTTTGTTAATTTACAATTTCATATTATCCACAAAAAAAAAAAGAATTAGCGACTAAATTTAGCAACTAAATTTAGCAATTGATAGAAAACAATAGCTATTTTCACGATGAAATAGCAATTGATGATTTAATAATTCGTCTTCAAAATATGTTTTTTCACCAAGATAAGGTATTTTGCAACTAAATAGCGATGGAAACAAGCTAAAAATTACTAAAATAAGAGAGTAAAGAAAAAAAGTAACATAAAAGATATTATTCTAATAGTTTTGCTTATGTTGCACATGATATAACCAGAAGGAGTATGGCCGGCCACCTACAATTCTTGATGCCTACCTGCACACACACACTATAAATCATGATGGGAAGATCTATGTGGCAGATCATAGCAGAGAGGTGCATGTAAGTAACATGGAATACAATTGTTTTAGATTTCATAGTTATTTAAATGGCAAATGATTGTAAATTATGAGTTGTTCTCATATTTATGCTTATTAAAAATTGTTGTGGTTTTATAGGAGAGGTATGAGCAACTCCAAGCAGAGTGATTGCAAGATGAGTCATATGTGGATGAGTCTGAGTTGTATTTTAATGCTACACGATGCAATAAAAGGAAAAAAATGTACGGACTTAACTCATATGTGCCTCCTGTTATTTCTCCATCAGGTGGTGCTAGTACAAGCAATGCTTCCCATTCGAGTATGACATTATTGACAAAGCAAGGTGTTGAGGAGATTGTCACATGGACTATTCATTCATTGCTTCCTCACTTGGGGGCTCAACAACCAGCATTTCAACCTAATACTAATACTGGAGCACCTGCCCATGATGATGTTTTCCCTTCAGGTGTACAAGGAGATAATCCACATGATGATCCTCCATCCAGTAATCACGATTCTACCTCAAATTGACATCGCCACTACTTACCAATTGTTTTATTTAAACATTATTGTTGATGCTAATTTGGATGATATTTTTAATATTATAGTTTATTACTTAGGATGATACTATGTGGGATGATAAACTCATTTAGTATTTCAAGTGAATTTTAGTTATATGTTAGTTATAATTCAATATTATGTTTTATATTATAAATTTATAAGTTACATTATGATTTGCATTTATATACTTATGTATGGTCTCCAATCAATGTTGTGTAAACAATGAATTAATTTATTATTCAATATTTATAAATAAAATTCATAAATATTTTTAAAAATAAAAATTTTCAATTAGCGACAAAACTTTTAGTCTCTAAAAATATGCTGACTCAGCAACAAAAACAAATATTAGTGATGGAAATAGCGACTGTATTTTTCTTTGTAGCTTTTTAGTGACGAAAAAAGTTACGCCAAATCTGTCACAAAAGGACTTAATTTTTTAGCTACAAAACATTTGGTTGCTAATATTTTTTCAATTCTAAGGGTGACTAATGTTAGGGGTTAATTAGCAACAGATCTTTTTTCTTGTAGCGATTGTTTTTACTTTTGGTCGCTAAAAATGCCAACGACTGTCAAATTGCAACATTTGGTCGTTTAGTCTACAAGAGTTTCCTAACAAATTAATAATGGTGGTAAATAAAATTAGATTGATGGGAGAAAAGCTACTTGATAGCAAGATTGTAGAGAAAGTGCTTGTAAGCTTGCCCAAAAGATTTGGGGCAAAACTTTCATCTCTAAAAGATTCAGAGATACAAATGAAATTACCTTTACTGAATTAATCAATGCCTTGCATGCTCAGGAGCAAAGAAGAATTTTGAGAAAAGAAGGAACTCAATAGGTAATTAAAGACAATTGTTGGCACAAGAGAAAGCCTCAGTGTTTCAAGTGCAAGAAGTTTGGGCACATACAAAGGAATTGCAAAACTAAGATTGAAGAAAATGTCAATTTGGCATATGTTGCTGAAGAAGATGAAAAATTGTTTTAATATTGGGGAGAAGTGCACCAAGAAATAGTTTTTTGAGAGAAGTGCTCCAACCATTGAAAGATGATGGGAAGTACAACATAGGCACAAGAATTCTTACAACTTTGAATCAAGAGAAAATGTTGCAGAATGATTCAAAGTTGTTTAAAAATTTGGTCTTATTTTATTGCATACTTTTATGTTTATTTTTATCCTTTACCAAATCAATAATTAGTTGTTGATATCTCTTTGCAATTCAAGTTTTAGTGGGTTTATATCTCTATTAGTGGGTTAGTTTGTTAGCATTTTTTTTTCAATTATTTTTTGTTATTTTCTTTATTATAGATGTAAGTTTGAGAATTAATAATAATATTATTCCCATATCATTCCCATTTGCTGCATATTCTACCTCCTTTTCTCCACAAAATTATTTTGTTTCTTATATTAAAAAACGAACAAATTTCCCATTAATCAAAGAGATGAAATTCAGTTTGCATATTTGAAAGGTAGGTTGATATATATAAGCTTTTTGCGTGTCCATTTTTAGGATCAGATAATCGACGTCGCAGATTTCAAACTTCTTGGTTTTATGCACATCCTTTTTAGTTAGAATATTCACCTACAATAGATTCTATATATTGGTTGCCTTGCTACCTTTTCAATGAGAAGCCAACAACATGCCAGAGTTTTGATGCTTTTATAGGTAAAGGCTTTGATAACTGGAAATGAAGTGTGCCATGTAAAAAAGGATCCAATTAAGTTCATCGCATAAGTTTACTATGAGATGTTGTGAGGATCTATTAGTTTTGAAATACATCACCATGATGGCACCTCCATTGTCCATTTCAAACCATCTCAAATGACACTTCTCTTTTCCCATTTTGAAATTAAAGGATCTCTTGATTTAAAATAAAAATAAAGCACTGGGATGCCATGACAATTCATCGTATTAAAAATAAAAATAAAAAATATGATTAAATTATAACAAAACATTTACAAACCTATTAACAATGGTAGACTCTTATGCTTTATTGCCGAATTTAAAAGTATGGCTGGCCTGGCTATCTAGAATAATAATATGTGCTTCATTTAGGTGATAATTGATGTAAAAGATAACGACGGTTCTGTTATTATAATTCAACTTTAGCAAAACATTAATTTGCTAACATAATTTTATAACAGCAAAATCTATACATTAATTTCCAACATGCTACCATAATTACCAACAGTAAAATTAATAAAATTGCAGTTGCAATATTTGGCACCAGTTTTGTATCGTGGAGTGCGTTATATATATATATATATATACACACACTATTCAAAATAATTTTTATTTGTTATTTTTTACTTTTATTTTTCTATAAAAAAAATTATTAAAACATACCACACCATATTATCTTTTGAGATATGTTAACAAAAATTACAATACCACATCATTTTATATAAAGATAATCATATACCGGTTAACCGAATACATGAATAAAAAAATAAATCAATTGATTAATACTTGTTTAAAATTACTAACTACTAACAATCCGTTACATTCGATTAACCAGTTTATCGATTTTATTTTTTCAATTTAATTAATATTTTTTTTCGATTAATCAATAAAATTAATAATATAAAATTATAAATAAAATTAAATAAAATTCAATTCAATTTTAAAAGTATAAAATAATTTAAAATAAAAATTATAAAATAAACATAATTTACTAACTAAAATTCATATTTTATAAATTAATGGCTAATATTATAAAATAAATTTAATATTTATTGAAAATTAATATCTTTCATTCTAAATCAAATAAAATTTTGAATAACATTAAATGCTATAAACTTCAAAAATATAATTAAATGATATTAAATAAAATATAAATATGAATATATAATAATTAAATCGGATACTACATATAATGTTAAATGTTATATATAAATTGATCGAATACTACGTATAAATATTAATATTTAATTAAATAAAATAACATAATATAAATTTAATTTAAAATATTATATAAATTTTACAAAAATAATATAAAAAAATTAAAATATTATATATATATATATATATATATATACACACACACACTTAAAAATCTAAATCATAACAAAAAACTATCAGTACTTAAAAATCTAAATCATAACAAAAAATTAAAAATATGAAAATTTAAAACCATATTCCGATTTTTTTTTTTCACCTCTAATAGTATACCATATCATGACCTAGAGGTGAGTTTGGCCGAAGCATATTGCCATATCGTACTTTAAGCTTGCAGGTTCAATTCCTAAACAATCCAACTTAAGACATTCACCAATAGATATCTAATGGTTTTTTCTGCCCAAAGATGCAAAATTCTCAAAAACATTTCGACATCCTTAATAATAAAATAAATAATTCAGTCCAAAGTTGCACTTTTACATCTCAGGCCAGATATGAAAACACCAACTACACCAAAACTTTGAAATCAAGTGTCATCTTTTCCATTGAAAGGGAAGCCAAAGCAACCAATTCTATATGAAGAGCTGCACCAAGAAAGGGGAAAATGAAACAGAGCCCGCAGGAGTTGCAACCATTCTTAATAACGATACCTGTCTCTGTCCCAATCTTGGTCCCTCTCACGGCTGTATTCTCTATCTCGATCATAATCGAAATCCCGATCTCGATCTTTTCCCCTATCCCTCTCTCTACTCCGACTTCTGCGCCTATCCCTAGCATAATGGTCTATGTTCTTACTGCTTTCCCTATCATCCCTCTCCCTTCCTCGCTCCCTGCTTCTCTCTCTCCCATCTCTGTCAACAACACCTGCAATGTCTCTCATTAGCAATGGTAAAAAATTAAGCAAGCTCCAATCGAAAGCACAAAAAATGATAAGCCAGAAGTCCAGAACTACAAACTACACCACTCCTGAAGCCTGGAGCTATATGAGAAGAACGAGGAGATTGCATCACAACTTTGCCAATATCAACAAGCTCAAAAATTTCATGTATCATTAGTAGGAATTTATACTTCTCACTTTCTGTGATTTCTATAAAAACATGCATGCAGACAAACTTGCAAATTTAGATGCGCACAAAAATTTCAACACATTGAACGCTAAGTAAATCATAATCTACCTTACATCCTTAATATGAAAGCAGTTTATCATTACTTCCAAGTTATATAAATATGCTAATGTATATAATATAATGTTAATCTTACATCATTAGAGCAGTATCACAATAAATCATTTAAAAAAAGGTCCAAAAATTCTAATCTTTGAAGTTATTTTACTGCTTATAGCAAAAAGAATGAATTATAAATTTGAACTGTAAAGCTAATGCACAGAATATGGTTAAGTTTTATTTACCAAACATAACATATAATCAATTTAAAATCAAATAGACAAGCATGCACGCATGCATGCATGAAGCAATACTAAAAATAGAACCAAGCATTCTATTTTTAATAGTGCATGCTTCTGGACAAGTATACATGCATGCAAACACATACATACATATATATATATATATATATATATATATATATAGAGAGAGAGAGAGAGAGAGAGAGAGAGAGAGAGAATCCCCCTGATTTAAACTTGTTAATCTCACCCTGCCTCCCAAATAAAATTTATAGCTCTACCACTTGTCACTACCATAGTTGTCAAAAGTGCCGGGAAGAGTCGAGGATCAATTTCTGAAGGCAGTGCATAGGGGCACATGCCTTGCATATCCAAGGCCCATTTTTCTCAAAAAAGCAAATATATGCCATAAATGCATGTTCATATCCTATTTTATCATATCTAAGAAATAATAATACCATTTTTTAATAATATAAATGCGAAGTTATAAACAAACGTAAACAAGTACCAACATCAATACATAGACACAGAAAAAAGAAACCATATCATAGTAGAAAATAACTGTCTATGACATTAAAATTCCTAAAGAAAAATTAAAGGAAATTTCAGCTACCCCAAAAAACCAAACTTTATAGCAGATAATATACTTAGGTACTAATTCAACTCAAGAGAACAACAATGCAGCAACTGAAATCAGAATACCCATAACACACAAAATCAGAATACCCATAACGCACAAAATCAGAGCAATATCCAGCAAAACCAAATAATAATAATAATAAAAGAAGCAAAACACACTTGGATAGCAAACTGCCCAAAGAAAGAAAAACATAAAAAAAAAAGTACAGATCAAATGATGAGCAGAGAAGAGAAGAAACAAGAAAATAGGAGGCGCATAACAAATAGATAAGCAAAGGAGCTGAACAGAATACCACGGGGAAAAACAAAAGGGATGAGAGAAGGAGCAGAACATAGAAGAGAAAAGAAGGAAAAAGAGAAGATAGTGCATTCTGAGATATATTTTTCAAGAACTAAGACTAAGCACTTGCTTTCCAACAAAAATGAAAAACAAAGCTGAACTGAACACACTAACATAATGTTTGGTTCAAACTGGTTATTGTTACATGGCTTAGTTATCATTAATATTTCTCTATATTCCTGGGTGGTGTTCCATATCCCATATAGTAGTAGTGTCCGTAGTTGTTGAAAGCACACCTTGGGTGCACCTCAGGGACGAGGCAAAAGGGCTGCTGGCCAGGGTGCCCCACTCACCCTGTGGCAAAGCGAATAACATGAAGCGTTAAGAGGCAATGGGGTGGCTGCTTCAGGTGCCTCGTGGCATTTATCCAGAAAAGAAAAGAAAAACAATTTAAACCAACAAAACGTGAATGTCCATTAAGCATATAACGAACCACTAATTTCATACATCGTTTTGTTGCAATAGCATCAAAACGTGAGAGGCAATGTTATTCACTCCGCCCCAGGGTGGGTGAGGCACCCTGGCCAGCACCTATCTTGCCTCTCACCTCAGGTGCGCTTTTAACAACTATGGTCACTACCACCATATGGTATATGGAACAACACTCAAGAATATAGACAGATAATAATGATAACTAAGCCACATAACAATAATCAGTTTGATCCAAACATCATGTGAGGGTTTGCCCAGTTCAGCCTTGTTTTTCATTTTTTTTAAAGGAAAGCAAGTGTTGAGTCATAGTTCTTTAAAATATAACTCAAGAATTTATAATGTAATAAGAAGTGAATATAACCAATCATGCCTTTGAATACCAACGCTTCAAAATGCCAAGTCAAAGTTAACATTAGAAACAAGAATAGGAAGCCAAAATTAATAGATGTCTGTGTGTGCACACTTGTGATAACAGAGGGCCTAATGCTCACATACCTAGTTCCTCAACTTCCCACCCTGCACGCCCTGCACCTGGAAGTGCCCTTCCAGATTCAGCTTGTTGGGTTTTGGCACGGAACTTCTTCTTCAGGTTGCCAAACTCATCATATAATTCACCATCATCCTGATATTGAATTTAAAGACTGAAAACCAGAACATGCTAAGTAATTCCAAATTAATGATAATACAAATTATCTTACTTCTTCAGCTTCCTTTCTCCGTCGCCTAGTTTCCTCTATTTCTTCTTCATCAAGTTCTTTATAGCCACCGCCCCGGCCACCTCTGCACAAGGGGAGACATTAAGATATAGACTGAACAGATATCACCATGAGACGGAAAAAAAAAAAAAATTAACAGCATTGTGGCCCATAGAAAATAAAATCCAGATATAAGAATAATCAATACAATTCTTTGCATAATAATAGATTTCTGGTTGTATTCCTTGCTGCTTTTTTTAACAAAAATGTGATGCACAAAACTCTTGAATGAAAGTTTTTAATTTGGTAAATAGAAGTTGAGACATAAATATTTATAATACCAGAGTCAAAAATGAAGTTGAGACATAAACCGGCAGGGTAAACAGATAAAATGGGCAAAAAGGTGTTGACACCACCAAACTTTTCTGAAATATCCCTTAAGCCATAAAAAATGGAAGTAAAGAAAACCCACATAGCTGACTTCACCAAATTAACATCAGAAAACTAGACTAGACAAAATAATGAGTAAAAACCAGAATACTTGTTAAGGTCAATATAAATGTTTCCAAGAAATCTATCAAAAGAATTTGTTAGAGGGGGTATGTACGGAACCGGAATTGTTATTCATTCGATCTTTTTGGTCTGATTTCCTTTGATACTGCTTGGCTTATAGAGATGCTATAATAGGGATCAATATCAATTTTTGAAATTATTTTCCTAATAATAACAATAATAAAAATAACAATAACAATAATAATGATGATGATAATGATTATACATCATTGTTGTTGAGAAATATGAATTATCTCTTTTCTTACCATTTTATTTTTTATTTTACTTTTCAAAAAATCAAATACGAATATCTCAAAAATTGAAAGCATATTTTTGTATTTAAAAATTTCCATACCGTAAGTAATAAATATTAATAATTAACAAATTATTTATTTAAAATACACACACACACACACTCCAAATTAATTTAATTTAAATTTTCACTTTTGAATTTTTGTTTTACAAAGTTTACTAGCCCAGCCAAAGATACACAAGAAATTTATGCAAGGCCTCGTTAACATGCATAATTTGCACAAGCAAAAATTGCCAAATAAATAAAGCAAAACAATTATTGTCAATACCTTACACCACTCTCACTATGGCCAGGTTTATTGGTGTTGCAAATGTTGCACTTTGTACGTTTTGCCCAGTTGATATTGCCACACCTGTGAAAGAAAAAGTCGACAACCTAAGAAATGGGGAGAATTTGAGAGCACTTTCCATAACATGTTGCAAAATTCAGCAATCAGCAATTATTTCAGGTTATCAACCAGCTATTCCCTATGAAAAACATAGCTCATCAAATGTCAAAAATTGGCACAGAATATACCTGTCAATCTGCTCTGAGATTAAGCTCCAATAGCATTGGAAGTACTACAAGTGGATTTCTTAGCAAAAGTATTACTTCTATGATAGATTTACCAAATCATGAAATCACCATTGAACTTCGACTCACAGCAAACAGCAGCCATTTTCATTACTATATCAATAATTAAAAAGGCAAAGAGAAACAATATCCCTTACACAACCTGTAATCCTGTTAGCCACAGTCATCATCCCTAGATCAACTCATATTTGAAAGGCCAAATAGCACAATTGAGCTGCTACTGGGCTGCATTGCAATAACCTTTTGTACCACTATGACATGACAGAATAATCCTTTTCAACCTCTCCTTTCAAGCCAGCAATAGAATTATGAACCCTGGGCTAAATACAGGTCTGAATGTTCCAATCAGACTCTCATGTGAGGACCCATTACCAGAGAGCCATTTTAGTGCCTCACCAAAAAAAGTCAGTTCCTATCAGAATGATACCAAGTTGTTCTAGAATAATAAATTTAAAACTTACTAATTCCAGGTACTGAGAGCCGACACATCGTGATCTGACAAGAAATAAAAAATTGAAGCCTAACCAGATTGGCCAGGTTCATTCATTATCTCAGTGGATACAGTCCAGTCTGAACTTCCAAACTATTTGAACTGAGTTTATTCAGTATCCCAGTAGATATTGGAAGAAATCTTTTCCTAAGCTTCTGTCCTGGTATCTCATCTGATTTACATCAGAAATAGACATGAAATTGCCAAAAATTCAATTCCTTCTACTTATCAGTAGCTCATTGGAATATAATTGTCAAAGGACATTCTGATTTTCAGTTAGGATTATTCATTTTCATTCAGGCTGCATGGTTTTCTGTCCCCTCCTCTATGCGCTATGATGCTCAGTTCTAATCAGAAATGACAGGGAATTCAACCCATAGTAAGTGTGAAACTAGGCTAGGATCAACACTTTTTTTTTCCGAGTTTGTTTTCTCTTTTATTATTAGACAATATCATTTATACACCTATCTTCAGCCTTCCAGCAAAATGGACATTCCAGTCTAGGAAAGATGAGGAAAGATTCACAGCTACCAAAAGTGAATTGTATCAATTTTTCCTAAGAAGGTTTGATAGAGGATTTATTCTTGGAGATCAAATATAGTATGAGGAGATTATCAACAGCTAGAGGAGGACAGAAGACTATCTTTGCAGCATAAGAGGTTCTTGAGCTTCAAAACAGAGACTCCACACAATAAAGAGAGAAAAGGGTGAGAAATGGATGTCTATTACTGTTGTCAAACAACCAAAATCAGAGACCAAAGAAAGGTTTTTGTCTTTCCTAGGGAATGAATTTAAATTCTTTAGTTGAACCTACCAGTTACTTTGTGACTAGCTTTGAAGGAAAAAAAAAATAACAATATCCTCTTGAAACTTCTGAGGTTTCTGCATATCTGGCATAGTGACTAATGTTTTAGCGTTGTGTCTCTCGATCTTAAGTTTTACTTTCTATTTCTTTGCACTAGCAAATCAACCATTGGATCCCTGTAATGATTTCATTCTCAAAAGGGAATGAATTTAAATTCTTTAGTTGAACCTACCATTACTTTATGACTAGCTTTGAAGGAAAAAAAAAAAAACAATATCCTCTTGAAACTTCTAAGGTTTCTGCATATCTGGTATAGTGACCAATGTTTTAGCGTTGTGTCTCCCGATCTTAAGTTTTACTTTCTATTTCTTTGCACTAGCAAATCAACCATTGGATCCCTGTAATGATTTCGTTCTCAATACAACACATTTCTTTTTTGTACAAAAATATAGAAAAAAGAGAGTCTGCCTCTAGCCATATACAGATTCATCAAATCTTATTTCAACATCTAAAATTCATATTTGCTTATTGACTTACAAGGGTTTTTCCCTCTTAAACTCATTGAGATTCTCAAATTTTCACCCTAGACAGAGCATGCATACACCACTCATTAAAAAGTTGTTATCAGACAAAACTGAGAGACAGTTTCTGAGCAATCAAATATTCAATAAATTATTCATTGAAGACACAACTAGCAAACAGATTAAATAAACCCAGAGTTCAAGGCCTCACATTGGACAAGGCCAATCATTAGGACCAAAAAGTCCTGTAGTGCCAGCAGCTGACCGACCATGGCTCCCAGAATTCTGGCTACCACGGCCCCTCCCACGACCACCAGCCCCTGCATTCCCACCAGAGGCACCAGAAGGTCGAGCGCTTCCACAGCGATTACACACGCCACGAAAGGCAAAATTTACATTGGAACAACTGGTACAATAATCAAGCATGAGAAGCTTTTTAATTACATTACAACTATAATATAATTAAAATAATACAAATAAAAAAAAAATATAATCAAGCCTATGAAAGAGCAAGTAAGAGCTGCTCACCAATCTCACATCACAGACCTTGTATTTGGACACAACCAGTCTCCCTCCTGTTGCCATGCTTTCCCAGAAGCATCCACCTTGCCTCTACCTTTTCCACCACCACCATTCATATCATCCCTAGCATTTTCCTCCAGCCCACTAAAATCACCAGCAACATTTGGATCACCTCCTGAGCTATAAGTGTGGTCATCTTTACTTTTGGACTCTGCCATAAGGACACCAATTATATTACCATGGAAGTCCTTGTTGTTAAACCATTCAACTGCAGCTAGCGCAGCATGTGGATCCTCATAAGTAACTGTAGCATCCCCCTTTGGCTCATTTGTCGTTTTGTCTAGGTACAGCCATATTTTAGGCCGACCCGTTCGCTTGTCTTTCTATTAAACAAACAGTACGAGTAAACAAAAAGTAAAAGGGGGAAAAAAGAAGAAGAAGAATCTCAGCACAAACGCTAACAAAACAGTAACAACATGGGGAAATTTCCAGGTATCTGGTGAGACTGTACCTTTAGCACTCCAATAGTGCCAAAATATTCTGCCAACATGTTCTCATCCGTGCCCTGAGGCAAGTTACAAACATAAACAGATCCATTGGCAGGCGCTCCTTTTCCAGAATAGCTTGCCATCGCACTCCAATTTCATCAAATTATCACAAACAGATTTGGCACCAAATTCTGCAAACAATACAATTGCTTAAAAAAAAATGCAATCAGAACCAAAATAAGCAAATAATAGAACCAAACAACACATTAATATAAGCAAGTCAAAATAAACTTATCATTTCGCAATAAATTTTCTGAAATTCCTGGCCCCTCATACGCAGAAAAAATGCAATTTTCTACGTACCTCGCCCCTAAACAGACTGTAGTTGCTGAGTCAGTAACAGATATGCAAACTAGTTTCCAAATAGGGGGATTAAAACCATTTTGGTTCCTTCGAGACGTGAGCGAAAGCAGGGAAAAGAGAAGGCCAGGAAAGCAACAAAATTATAGGGTTTCAGCGACATCAATAATATTTTCTATGTAGTTTAAATAGAAACGAAGTCCTTAATTCAAATTAAGGACAAGTAAGTCCCTTTGATTCAATAATAATAACAGAATCGAAAGAAAAATAAAATATAATAAAAATTGAGAAAGCATAAACCCTAAATGTAGATTAGATAATTACCTGTAGAGAGACAAATCGATCAAGTTTGAAAAAAGGGGTTTGCTCCCTCTTCCTGGTAATCACGGAGACCACCTTCGATTTCCTTTGAGCAATTCTACTATAAGAGCGTAGACACAGTACCCATCTTCGGCTCTTAATATAAAAATAAAATAAAATAGGTCTAAATTCTAATACAAATTTAGTAGAGTTCAGAAAATAAAAATATAAATAAAACCATAAAATTGATCCGAAAATTCTTGGTTGATTGATTTGATGGATTTAATTATAATTTTATTTTTTATATTTTTAATTTTTAATTATTATTTTAGTTTTTGAATACCGATTAATTATTAGTGTACGATTAATTGATTCATATACATATATTTTATTTTTATTTTTATTTTTATTTTTATACCTTAATTTTTTTATTTTACTCTAAAATTTACATAAAATAATATTTTAAAATATACTTAAATTATATTTTTATTTTTATATCTTAATTTTTTATATTTTTTTATAAAATTTATATAATACTTTCAAGTAAATTTATATTATGTTATTTATTTAATTATATAATAATATTTATATTTAATAACAGGTTAATTTTTATCATATATTAGTATTCATATTTTACTTAGCATTTAATTATATTTTTTATATTTTAGAGTTTATGCTTTGACATTTAATATTATCTAAAATTTTATATGACATACTTAATTTGTTGAACATGAATTTCAGTTAGTAAATTATGTTTATTTTTTATTTTTTTAATTACTTGCATATTTAAATTTAATCGAATTTTGCCTAATTTCTTTATAATTTTATGTTATAAATTTTAATCATTAAGCGAAAAATATTGGTTAATCAAATCGAAAAATCGAAATTGATATACTTGTTAATCGAATTTAATGGATTGGTTAATTTTTTTACTCATAAATGGATTAACCGATTTATATTCACCCCTATAATTTATGTTGTGTTTGACGGTGGTATGATATGATTTATTAATATATTATTATCATAAATTTAATTTTTCGAGCAAATTTTTTCTATGTTATTGTATTTTATAATTTTTATTCATGATATAAAAATTAAAAAAATATTTAATCTTAAAAATTACCAATTTGATAATTTTTTAAATTTACTTTTAGTATTTTAATCTTACAATTTTTACTTTTTACTGTATGATTAATATTTTTTCACCTACCCACCGAACTTAAACTCTCAATTACTGCACTCTCCGTTCCCATCCTATCTCACTTGTATTTTGCATACCCATTCTCATATAGGTTCTTTTTTTTTAATAAACTTTATTATATTTTTAATTTATATTTGTGATTTTCATATTAAGTTCACTTCTTATCTAACAAGGTATGATTTTTAGAAAAACAAATTTTCATTTTTTTCTCTATAAGCTTTTTTTCTTGTTGTACGTTATTATTTATTTTGTATATGTGTTATTTTTTAGTATTTTTTATAAGAAATTTAAACCATTTTATTTTTCTTTTTTAAAAAATTGCTAGAAATTTTTTATATAACTATAAAAAAATTGTTGTAACTATATATATACAGTTTTTTTAACGATTCTAATAGATTTCCAGAAAAAGAAAATATAAAACAATTTCAACAAGATTATGAGACTAATTAACTACAAGAGTAAAAAGAACCATGAGAATAGTGTTTATATGGAACCCTAAGCTAACCTCCAAATTCCATGATAATTTACAAATAACTATATATTAAGTATGATCAAAGCAAGAGTATGAAGAGCCACAAACACTGTATAAGGTCCAAAAACTTAAATATAAAATTTTATGATACTCCAAAACTATTTTAATATTATTTTTATTTATATATTTTATTTTGTTATTTGTGTTAATTGATATGAGAATTGTTTTATTTATGCTAATTTATTTGTGTTAATTGATATGAGAATTGTTTTATTTATGCTAATTTATTTGTGTTAAAATTAAATTTGTTATAGATGGTTGATTAAAATAATCAAGATAATAAATTGACATTGCAAGCAAACACTATGGCAACATATGCAGTTTGTTTGGTCTTAGTTTGGTTAACAATTGTACAATTAGACATAATATAGGGGTTGAAGGAGAGGATTATAGATGTAGACACCGTGATTCAAGATAGCCTAGATTAGAGTTACCCGATAATGAAAAAATAGCATATTACTGATAGCAAGTTCGGATCTCAAAGCTCTAATTGTGAACTTCTCGTATTTTTCTCAAAGTTTCTTTGATTTTCAAAATGATTTTTGAGTATTTTAACAAAACTGCATGGAAGCTTTGATTAAAGCCTTTAGAGGTGGTAGACTGTCATCTATCACATGAAGGGTGCCCATCTATGAGCCCTCTCCCCTGCACAGATAGAATTAAGGGCATTTTGGTCATTTTTGTGGACTCTGGGATGAGGGACAACCACCTCTCATTAAAGGATGCCCGTCCATGGCTTAAATTCTAGAATTCCTATGTTTCAGGAATTCAAAAGGGCAGTTACAGATTTGAAAAGATTTGATATGGGTTTCATGGATTTTATCTCCAGATTTGGAAAGTTGGAGTTGGAACCCAACTCTAATTCTAACCTACGTATAAAAACCTAAAAATATAGGATTTAGAGGAGGAATCACTTTTTACAAAGCCATTTTAGGGAAGAAGAAAAACTAATTTTCTCTCTCTAAGTTCTTACTCTAGTAACCTTTTGATAAAAAACACATACAAACAAATTTCATTGCAATTTTTCTGAAAAACAAGAATCACAAATTAGAGTAGAGATATGTCAGAGTCAGAATATCTATTGAGGATAATATTTTAGACTCCTTTCTTTCTCTCTCTACAAATTATTTTGCATGATCATGCAATTATTTGGCATAAATATAATACATTTAGCTGTTGTATTTGAGTAATATGTGTGTTTAAATCGAGAAATTAAGATATGATGTGAATCTGAATTGTAGAGCAATGTAATGGCTTGATCAAATATTATAATTCCTCTATTATTGTAAAATGTGAAGCTTTTATTTAATTTGTTTATTTCTGTAAATGGGTGGTTTTAATACGTTTTATGCATGATTTTGTATTGGCATGATTTAAAACTTAGTAATTACATATGTTAGGGTTAAAGTATATTTTGTATGATTTTCTTTCAATATTTTTGCCATGGAACTCTGTAATTTGCTCTGTCCAGAGATGATGGATAGGAAGATTACTCAATGGACACCAGTTTGTCAGCTGACAGATGGGACGCCATGAGTTTATCTCCTCGTCCCATCCCTCGCTTTATGGTGGGCATCCCTCGCCTAGTTTTGGGCATATATGGCTATTTTTTTGATATTTTTTGTATATTTAATGCATTTTATGTCTTTTTTATGTCATTTGTCCAACCTCCATGATATTTTTGCATTATTTTCAGTTATGTACTTAATTTTATTTTGTCTTTATAATTAAGTTTGTGATATTCTTTACCGTATTATTTTAAATACTAATTTATTTACCTTTAGTAATTTTTTTCAAGTATATAAATTCTTTTGCTTTGGGGGATTTTGTGTAACTTTTTGCATGGGAAATCATATTGCCGAGCTGATCACCACCCTCAGCCCATCCGATTATGTCGATTAACCACCTCCTTTTATCATTTATTCATTTTTATTCCTTTAGTTTTATTTATTTATTATTTATTGTGAGTTTGTTTATTTGTTTGATTTTTGGATGTATTATTATTTCGAGAATGTAACAATTAGTAAAAAGGGCTTTTTTGTGTACATTAAGAGAACATGGCATTTAAAATATTTTTTTATTAAATTAATTGGATTTTTTTAAAGCTTGGATCAATGTTCGATTTTTAGCCTAAATCCATACAATATAATAAAAGGAATTTTTTAGTAAATATGCATAAGAGAACAAAGTTCCCAATCCAAATAAATGTTTTAATTTATGTATGTGTATTTTTCTATCATTATTATTGGACGATTTGCTTCTGTAATAGCTTAAGTAGGTTTATCTTATTGTTTTTGTACTACTTTATTTATTTGAATAGGATGCTTACTTAAGTTTTACCGCAAAATACCTTGTGTGAGGGAAAAGACAAGATTAAAGGCAAAACTTAATTATAAAATGAACATCTAACCAAGATACCTAATAAGAGTGATGTTCTGAATACCAATTTTTGTTTGGACATCAAAAGGTTGAGATTTATTTTTTGACATTCTGTTGGGTGGTGACTATGATACCTACCTCTTTTGGGCCCATTAGTAGACATCTTTATGGATTGACTATCAATAATAATTTAGACTTGAACCTTTTTTATTATGAAATAGATAATTTATGAGTTAAGTGAGCCTAATTTGATCTTAGACCCTTAAAGTGAGCCTCCGAGAGTGAATCTAGATAACGAGCATGGCTCCAACATGCATCACAGTGGCGACTCCACTAGGGACCAAAGAGACCTTATTCTGAAAAGCATCTTGGTTAAATTTTTATATTTGGATTGTGTCAATTAATTCTTTCTCCTTTATAAACTACATTCCTTTCATTCATCTTAGAGCCTTAGAATTAAATTAGGCATCCTTTTTTAGTCCTGATGCTATCTTAAAGCATGCCCTACATTCACTCAATATAAGGAGGTATCAAAGAGATCTACTAACCCAAGTCTAGTATGAAATGGTATATAAAATGGTGACCCATCAATCATTATACTTGTGATGAGCTAAACTTATTGGCAGAGACCATGCTTGAATAGCCCTAAAGTTTCAACATCCATGACTAAAGCCCATGTAATGATAATAGCAATTTTTCCTAGATTGTATAACCATAATAATGTTTGCCTGCTATATGGACCTTTATATATTGATCAAACTCAAACAAATTAAAAGGGTACCAATCAAAGACTGTCATACCTCGGCAGACCTAAATTGATCTATATGAGTTAGTTAAAATACATAGTGGTTAAAATCCATATGCCTGCACTTTCAATTAGAGAGGTTATGCCATCGATTTTTTGCCATACACCATATGCATCCGTTGGATACTCTGCTAACCTAAAGGCTAAACCTACCTAAAAAGAGACTGCACGACCTCCTGTGTAGGAGTAATAAGGTTGGAAGGCTATTATTATGCTTGTGTGTGTTTATGATTAACCCCTAATAAGATCATACATTGCATTCATGCATCATGTATATATCATACTCATGCATTATTTACCATGTATTACTTCTAACATCTGACTTTTACGGCCATCATAGACCCATCAAAGTAGTCCAAAGGGACAAATGGAGGCCTATTACAAAGATTTACATCTAGTTTACTGAGTTCATATACATGTTTAGATTTAGATTTAGAGGTTAGTTCTAAGTTAGGTACAAGTCAGTTGTCAGAAAGCAATTAGGAAATAAGTTTAGACATGGAGAATAAAGGATTAAATGAGATCAAAAAGGGAAATGAGAGTATGAGAGTGGTTAATGACACAATAAAAAGGTTTCCATTCTTGAGGGAAAGGCTGAATTTTACTCATATTGGGCCTTTGACAGTGTGAGATGACTTAAATTAGAGATTGGATAGGAGGTTTCAGGATTTCAAAGAAAGGCTTATGGCTATGATCAGTGGGATGGTGGCTTCTGTAGCACTTAATGTCATAACTCAGCCTGTACCACCAGTTCACAAGATGGTGGAGCCAACTCATATTAGGAACATTATCGTAGTCGATGCTACTGTGCTTTAAGACCCACCTAGGAGAGAAAGGAGGAATGATCTTGAAGATGAATTTATAGATGAGAAAGATAAAGACGATATCACTTCAGTGATGAATATAATGATTAGAGATTCTAATGTTGAGGATCCAGCTTTTAAAAAGATGGAGAAAAAGATTGAGGCTATGTCTAGATTACTGTCAGCTAGTAGGAGAATGAACCATGAAGATAGGGATTTTGATGGAGATGAGCTATTGCCTTAAAGATTTAAGATGCCTTATTTGCTAAGGTTTGACAGCACCTTGGATCTATCGGCCTACGTGAAGCAATACACGCTGATTATAAAGGCGATCACTTTGTCCAAAAAACAGAAGGTAGAGTACTTTTCCCTAAGTTTGATTGGATCTATAATAGATTGGTACCATAGGTTGGATAGCATACCAATGAGGATTAGGATCTGTTGACTGAAGAATTTCTCAATCAATATAACTACAACACTAAAATAGAGGTTACTTTGAAGGAACTTGAGTTACTTTAGTAGAAATGCGATGAATCTTTCCATGAATACCTCACCAGGTAGAGGAATGGAGTGATAAAGATGAAGAGAAAGCTAGACATAGCTGATCAAATTAGGCTATTCATTAGGAATACAAGCCCATATCTGAGGGATGGTTTTAAAATAAAAGGTCTGAAGGATTAAGAGTTATTGAATGACATAGCTATAGAAGCCAATGGAGAACATCTAGCTAGAAGGGCAAATAATGAGAATGCAAAGAGAAGTTTTTGCAATAACAAGGCAGTTGGAAATAGTAGTGGGTCATACAGGATTGGAAAGACCGCAGAAGTCTCTACCATAGAGGCTAGTTGGAGGTATTATATCAACTTGGGAAAGTCACTATCTTAGGTCCTGGACTGTTTGAGCAATGAAGCTTCAGCCATTGCCTCCAAGGTCTGTAAAGAGTCAGGGGTTACCCACCATAGGAAAGATTAGTACTGTACATACCATCAGCACACTGAGTACTTGACTAATTATTGTCTTAGGTTGAGGAATAAAATCTAGGATTCGATAGATAACAATCAAATTTCAAATCCTGAAAAGAGAGATAAGAAGAAAAAGGAGGTTACAACACTGTGCCACCCACAACGTTCAATATTGGGTCCAATATACCTGAGTGGTATGTCATGAAAGACCTGTATAGGAATAAATTCATGGTCGTTACTCGTTCCACCCCTAACATAATAGATCTAATTAAAGAAAATTGACCAAATTTGATGATTGATTATTGGAATACCCCCACAGAAAGTGAGGATGAAGGGACTTTGGTGTCTATTGGTATTTGAAGTTCAGCTAGTGAAGTAAGTGAAAATAAGGAGGAAGTAAGAGAAGAAAAGAAGGTTAAAATAGTCACAAGAAGTAAAAGAGTTGCCCCAGAGGTTGAAAGGCAAACAACTCCTACTATAGTGCCTACAAAAAAGGAGGTTGAGGAGGATCAGATAATCAAACAACTGAAGAAATCAATCGTATAGAAATCCATCTGAGATTTACTGAGACAATCTCCCTTACATAAGCAAAAGCTATTTTAAGCCCTAGGTGAATCTACTATCTAGCCTTCTGAGTTTTTGGATTTGGTTAAGGGGAGAATATAAGATAATGTTGTGTATTTTGATGTTAATTTGCCTGCTGAAGGGAGAAATCATAATCGCCCTTTATACATCAAGGCTCAGGTGGATGGTAAGCACACAACATATGTGATGATAAATGATAATTCTTCTATCAATGTTTATCTTTTGGTAGCAATTCTAGCTTTCGAATTGAATGAAAGTACGTCGAGCAAGTTTAACCTGACCATCTTTGCCTATAATAACTTTAAAAGATAAGTTGTTGGGACCTTCAATTTAGTGAAGATAGGGCCCATTGAAACAGGAGCTGAATTTATAGTGTTGCCTATTCCAATTAAGTTCTCTGTGTTGTTAGGAAGGCTATGGTTTCACAAGTTAGGCAGAGTGCCTCTCACACTGCATTAGATGATTAAAATCCCCCACGATGGTCAGGTAATTACTATTAATGCTACAAGGGAGAATTAGGTGTTTATACTTGAGATAGCCAAGCATCCTTTCAGTGGGTTCTATATATTTGTCGTTAGTGATAAAGAAAGTGAGAGTAGTTATGTTAATTGTCCTCAATTGGTTAACATAATAAAGAAGATGAACTTCTTGCTTGGTTCTGGTTTTGGTAAGAACTCCTAAAGATCTCAGACTGCTATAACTGCTAAGGGTCATAAAGATAAGAAAGGATTAGGCTTCACTGGTTCTGATCAAAAGGGTAAAAGGAAGAAAGCAGAGAAAGATATTCTCACATCTCTTAGAACTTTATGCTCGCTTCGAGTATTTACCTTTATTGTGAGGAGAATGAACCTCAGATGATAAGGGATGAACTGGTGTTAGGATTTGAGCTATTCAATTATGTCTTCAATTGGGAGCAAGGGATTATTAAACCAGTCAAGGATTTTTGGGATAAGGAGATTCTCCTACACCATTCAACTTGAGATAAGGAAATACTTGAAGAGATTTTAAAATAAAAGCTACTGTTGTTCAATTGAAAAGTAAAAGGAGATTCGAGGTTCATGATCCACTAGAGGCTGTGGCTAGAGAGACATCTGATGCTGCCAAGACTGAAGATGATGCTTTTATTGATATTATTTATACTTCTGAACTTTTTGAAAATAACATTGATTACTCTTTTGATTATATTAATAAGATGAACAATTTTGCTTAGTTGTGTGATGTTTCTTCTGATTTCAATATGCATGATTGTGATCATGAACAATTTATATTTGATATTAACTCAATAAACACATGTTTATTTAATCTCAAAATCAAAGAAAGCCCAAAAACAATTTATTGGCATTAGACATAACTCTTGAGGAGTGAGAAAAATTTGAGAGAATATTGAAAAAATATGAGAAAGTATTTGCCTAAACCTATGAAGACATGGCAGGAACATATTAGGGAATCATTGAACATGACATTCCAATATATCTAGGGTATAAACTAGTCAAACAGAAGCTTAAGAGGCTCAGACCGAAATGGGCTAAGAAGGTTAAAAACAAGGTTAGAGAAAAGATAGAGGCTAAGTTCTTAATGGAAGTCCAATATCCCATTTGGTTAGCAAATGTAGTTCCCATAGTAAAAAAGAATGGAAGAGTCAGGGTCCAGGTGGATTATAAGGATTTGAACAAGGATTGTCCTAGAGATAATTTTCCTCTGCCTTACATAGATGTCATGGTTAATAGTGCAATGGTCTGTGCCATGTACAGTTTTGTAAACGGATATGTAGGGTATAATCAGATTCTAAAAAAGATAGTGGATTAGAATAAAATGACTTTCATAACTAAATGGGGTATGTATGCCCACCGAGTTATGCCTTTTTGGCTTAAGAATGCATGTGTTATCTATCAGAAAATGGCAACTAAGATATTGGATGATTAGATTTATAAGAAAGTAAAGGTATATGTGGATGACATGATGATCAAGTCAGTTAGCCGAGAAGGTAATTTTGAGGTGCTAGAGAAGTTCTTATAAAGGATTGATAAGTACAACCTTCATCTTAACCTAAAGAAGTGTATTTTTGGAGTCATCTCAGGTAAGCTTTTAGGGCATGTAGTAAGCCAGAGAGGAATAAAAGTAGATCCTGATAAGGTAAGAGCTGTTAGTGTAAGCCCTAGCCCCAATGCATTGTAATAAAACACTTTTGAATTAATAAAATGAGGCATTTGTTTTATCTATTGTATTCTTGTGCATATCAATTGATAGAACTATCCAAGAATGTTGTTTCGGTTTAAATTATCATTTGTGAGGCACATGGTTGTAAGACCTTGAAACAATAGAGACTTCATTCTAAACATCCCTAGTTAGTCATTGTTATGGGAATAACAATGAATTAAGACTAGTATGCTCTCTCTGATATTATGAGTTCTGTTTTACAAATCATTAGGACAAGAGTGTCAATCAGAGATCATAGATACATGTTAAAGAACATGGTATCTGGATACGATCCGATCATGAGAATACTACATGGTACAAAGTCATAAATGTTTCTCATATGCAAGTTTTGTATTGGAGTTCTTAGACCTAAAATCTCTATGAAACTCTTTATGAATTATTGTGTGCTTTGACATACACCTAACGTGCTCGTAACAGAGTGACAAGTATGGGTATGCTTGGGTATACATTGATTCATGTTAGAGAGCATGAGAGAAGTGAAGGGATTACCCTTCTCAATAAGAGAGAAAATATCATCGGCCACTTGATCAGTGAACTAAGAAGTATATGGCCATACCGAGATGAAATAATGAGTAATCATTATTTATCTAAGAGTTTAGTGTCACTGTAATATCAAGAAAGGAATTAATATATATATAAACATGACTAGTTCCATGCCTTATATTAATTCTGATATTTATGGGTAAGGAACTATGCAAAATTGCATTAGGTCACTAAATGCCATATGCATTTTCATTTAATTTGGAATGCTATAATATCTTGCTAGAGAATATATATAGCCTTTGAATTAATTCATTAATTCATTGCCAACATTAAATGGACCTATAGGATCGCACACAAAGCATTGGGCTTAAAAAATTTAAATAAAGTATTGGGCATTAATTTGGGCTTTTAATTAAAGTCAAATTAATGTGTGTAATGGGTTTTAAAATTGCTATTGGACCTTGGTCCATGAGAGAGAAAAATTCAGCCCACAAGGTTTAAAATTAATTAATTACTTATCTTGTATTAATTAAGTTAATTGAGTATTAAAGCCTAAAAGAATTTAAATTAAATTAAATCATTTAAATAATAGATGAGGTAGCCGAAATTCCAAGATGGAAATCAAGGAATTTCGGCACATGCTCATTATTTATATTAAGTGATTTCATTTAGTTAAATGTCTTGTGTTTTATTTCAAATTTGAATTTTAAATTCAAAGGAGTTTAAATCAATATATATTACTTATTTTTAGGAAGTGATTGAAGTTGAATTAATTATCTTGAGATAGTAAAATTCAGATCAAACACTTGCCAAAAGATAAGGATATATATTAAAAAGAAATAAAAACCCTAAGTGAGCTAGCATTTTGGCGTGAAACCCTAGCCACCTTGCTTTTGGTGTGAATTACATCCCTTTCTCTCTCAATTCTTTTGGCCCAATTTTTCACAAGGAGAAGGATTGTTCCTCATTCTCTTGTGTTCTTGGGTAGTAATAGCAACCTAAGAGAAGTACAAAATCAAATTTTGTAGCTTCAAACCATAGCCATTACACAATACCTTAAAAGAGAGCTAGCAATCTCTATTTTAAGCTGTCGGTGCAATTATGTGTGTGAGAATAGAGGGAGTGGCGTAATAGGCTGTTCCTTGGCATTAGTGATCAAGATCTAAGGCGAACAAAGTCATCTTAGTTGCTGGTCATCACCAAATTCAAGTATTAAAAGGCATCAAAAGTTGTAAGTTTTAAAAACCCTAAAATTGCATGTTTCGATTCTTGTCATGGAATTGTTTGGCATGTATGATTGTTTTTATCGTTTTTTTGCTACAAGATTACCATGAACATATCATGTCATATTCCATCAAGAGCCACTAGGAAAATGCCAGTGCCCCAAAAGGAAAAGGAAGTTGAGGGTTCCTAAGGAGAATTCAGTACATAAGTAGGTTCATAGCCAAGTTGACTTCAATCTTTGAGCTGATATTCAAGCTATTTTAAAAGGATCAACCAATGGTCTAGAAAGAGGGTTGCCGAAAAGCATTTGATACCATTAGGGAATATTTGCTGCATCCACCAGTGTTGAGACCACCTTAGGTAAGTAAACCTCTAATTTCATATCTGGCTATATAAGATAGTTCAGTGGAACAATGATGGCTCAAGAAGATGACTTCGAGATTAAATATACTATATACTATCTTAGCAAGAAGTTTCTCTTTTATAAAGCAAAGTATATAGAAGTTGAAAATATCTATTTGGTAGTCATATGAGCTTAAAAAAAGTTGCAACACTACTTCCATTCCTATAGGATACAAGCAGTGGCTAAAGAGAATCTCCTTACTACCTATAGGAAGCACCTTTACTTTTAGGAAATATGGGAAGATGGTTAATTCTCTTTTAAGAGTTCAATATAGAATACATCACTAAAAAAACCATTAAATGGAGGGTAGTAGCATAATTCTTGGTCGATCAACTTATAAAAGGAGAGGAAGTGACTTATAAGTTTCATGATGAACACATCACAACTATTATAGTATAGGTTGGCAAATGTATTTTTGATAGGACTATGAATAACAAAAGGGCATGAGTAGAAGTGATCAAAGTGACCATAGAAGAAGAGAGAATGCCACTGGCCAAGAAGCTGAGGTATAAAGCCACTAACAATGAAGTTGAATATGAAGCCTGCATTTTTAGATTTGAAGACTTATTAGCTGTAGGGGAAAAATCCACAAAAGTGTTTGGAGATTCATCTTTGATAGTTTATCATGTGAGGGGTGAATGGTCGGTTAAAGAAGAGCAGTTACTGCCTTATGAAAGAGAACCAGCTAGCAGATGCTTTGGTCACTTTGGTGTCAAAGTAGTATAATTTGAAAGAGGTGAGCTTAAAGCCCATACTAATTTTGAATTTTGACAGATCATATTTTGAATATGAGCAGATTATGGATATCGAGGTGGATGATGGAAAGCCTTGGTTGTATGATATTCTAAATTACTTAGAAGTCAGTATTCCTTGAGAAAGACATCGAAAAAGAGTAGAGATTGATTCGTAAATTGTCTACCTAGTTCATTACTGTGGGAGGGATGCCCTATAAGTAACAACCAGATAGGATCCAATTAAAATGTTTAGATGAAAAAGTAGTAAGAGAAGTGATTGAGAAAGTGTATGTATGAGTGTGTAGAGCCCATATGAATGGTTTAGCCTTAGCCTAGAAGATTATGCATCAAGGTTTCTTCTGGCTTACGATGGATAATAATTGTTCCAAATTTTTCAAAGAATGCTAGCTATGTCAACAGTATACAAACTTGAGACATTTAGCCTTATTTGAGCTATGAAATTGATAGGGAGTTGCTAGACTTGGACATGGACAAAGATGACTCAAGGCCTAATATTTAGAAGGTTTGTTCAAGAAGGTATAAAAGGTATAATGGCGGGGACAAGGGGGATGAGCCGGTAGAGTTAGTTATGCAAGGGGAGGCATGATTTAGCAAAAGAGAATAAAAGGCAAAGAGGGTTGGAGTAAGCAGAGGCTAAGGAAAAGGGAGAAAGGGATTGATAGTTGTGAAGATCCCTACTTTTATTAGTTGATGTTCTTATTTCTTTCCATTGTAATTTTCTTTAATTTTCTACTATTGCTGGATTGTAATTATCACTGGTGAATTGAAGAAATACATTAATATAATCCATTCATCTCATTTGTTGTCCATTTCCTTTCTTTTATTTCCTGTGATATTTGTTATTTTGTAACATTGGTCTGACTTGTCGGATTAAAATCTAATCGAAAATAATGGAAACTAGGCAATAGGTGTAATACCCCGCTCTAATATGGGTCATACTACCTCATTGTCATTACCGGATGAGTAATAACCATGGTCTATACTTTTTAAAGGGGTCATGGTTACTATGAAAAGATTAGTAACTATGAGGTTGGTCTTCTTTAGGGTCTAGACTGAAAACTGGAGTACCTCATGGTTACTATCAAAAACCTAGTAACCATGAGGCCCAAACAGCCTAAAGATAGATTTTCAGTCTCGACATTTATGCCATTTTTGACCTGTAAAACATAATTTTCATGGAAAGTGATATTCTACAAAGTTGTTCCACTATTCTCTGGTTTCTAAAACATCAAAAATCACTTAATTCTGACTTCTAAATCTCAAGATATCACTAAAACATTACCAATTGTTCATAGGTGACGGACAACAGGGGTCGGTTAAATTCAAGCTAAATTTTGAATACCTTATAGGTAGATTAAGGACTTGATTTCTTATAAAAAGTTTTATATCTATGTCTTATCTTTAATTTCCAACTAGAATCACCTTAATCCAACATATACAGAAGAAGTTATGCCATTTTTACTAAGACTGGTTCAAATGAAACTCAAACAGAATTTCACAAACTCACTTTCTAGAACACAATTAATCATTTTCAAGCAACAACAATACCATCAAGTATCTACATCATTAATACAAACCAACATAGTTTATAAGACTAACTTGAATCAATTAAACACATAATATTAAAGGAAACTCCCAAACCTCTTTATGAGAACAACACTTCTTCTTCAAGTTTCCCCTTCTTCTTTCTCTTTGCCCTTACTTGCTTTTCCTTCAATTTTTAGTCATAACCAATAATATTCTTTCTCAATTAAATATTTATTTACTTCTCTCTTTAATCAAATAAAAGAAGATAAGAAAGCAGGATTTTACCTCAAACTTGGCCTAAGAACTAATTCCCTTTTCTTCCAATTGCTTGAGCCTAACTTAGGGGTTATTTGAGTTTTCTTTAAAGGAACAATGAGGGAAAGGAATGGCTGCCCAAACCCATAAAGTGGCCGGCCATTCCTTTTAAAATCCCTCAAATTCTCTTCATCCTTCAAGAGTTATCTAGAATGCTAAATGTTATTATTTCATTAGTCCACTTGTTTGGCCAACAACAATTACACTTAGCTCCTTGCTTCTTATCCATTTATCATTTACTCCCCTAAAATTACCCTCTTACTTTGCAATTAAATCCCTCACTAACCATTTCTCTCTAATTAAGTATGTATGCAATTCATTTTGAAGTGACTATATTGCCCCTACTCTTACAAGATAACCCCTTTTTGGTCCCAACTACAATGCATTAACTAAACCACTCATACATTGATCATAATATCAATTAAATGTGCATACCTTCTTTTAGGGTACATGTTGGGGCCTTACATTTCCCTCTTCCTTAAAAAGAATTTCATCCTCGAAATTCCTCTTGTTACCAATTATACCATTACACTACCTTTAAAGAAATAATATTTCATAACAATAACATTATTTAAAGCATACCAGGTGAGCTATCGACATTTGAATTCTTCTTATCTTCTCCTATAATTGCATATACTCAACTGAAGGTATCAAACGTGGCTGGCTTTTCCACTATTTCAAATGGTGCTAGATTAGTTTTACTTCTACCTTTCGCACCTTTTCCAGCTCCAGACATATTGACATTTCATGCACTAGCTTGTGAAGCTAAATTTTCTCGGAGTTAAGGATAATTGGCTAGCACGTGGTCCATGCTGCCACATTTAAAACATGCTCCAGTGAGTTTCCTACACACACCCCGATGTTTCTTTTGATAGTGCTCATATGTAGGTATCATGCTACCCCGACTAGATGGGGCTGCAGTACTAATCATTGAATCAAGCTTTTGAGTCAAACCTTGATTAGTTTTTTTACTTTGAGCCTCACGAACTTTCTTACTACCCGTCATTCCACTATCTTGCACTTTTCTCTTTTGTTCCTTTTTCTACTTCATTTGTTCGATTTCCTCCATCTTCAAGGCAATCTCAACCAACTGATAATAATTCACTTTCTATATGGCAGTTACTGGTATTAAACTTCCTCGAATGGTCTCATTTAAACCATCTTCAAATTGCCTACATCAAAAATCATTCGTCATCAAGGTGTCAGGCACATACTTACCGAGTTGACTAAACTTTTTCTCATATTCTGCTACTGTCATATTTCTCTATTTTAAGCTCACAAATTCTTTCCATTTAGCCTTTTTATAGGCTTTAGTAACATACTTCTTCTCAAATTCTTGATAGAAAATCCCCATGTTAACTTTGCAGGTCTTTGAGGACACTGCATAAGGAACTCGTTGATCCTGTGGACAATTAATCTCTTATAGTATTCTATCCATTTTTTCTATCCAAAACTCAGCTATATCCAATTCATCTATAGAAGTACCTATAAACTCTTCTACCCCTCCCTTTCTAATAAGATCCGTAGGAGCCTTTGGAGCAATCAGTCTATCTATTATCTGTATCAATCCTTGTACCAATATAAGATTACCTTGAGCAAGATCTACATCTCTTACTGGTGGTTGTTCAGGTGCAGGAGGATTGTTATACATGGGATTCATGCTCCCAGCTGTCTCACCTATGTCTTCACTAGGATCTGATGCCATCTTTATCCTACACAAGTCAATATCTGCATTTAATCCACAACACTATAAGAATACACATGTCTAACCTATTCTCTAACTCCTTATTGCCCAAAATTGCCTAAACCTTTGCTCTAATACCACAATGTAATGTCCGTTCTAATTACCTTTATCTATGTGCTAACTTAATTATTTGTTTATACAAACTCAACTAATATACTCATGAATAATGCACATTTCTTCAGGCATATAAATACAATTACATACATATATACACCGATACAAAAGCTTAATAAACATTTACTACATATGAGATTAGTGTCAGTTACAAAATTTTATTATGTACATTACAAAATTTTTAAGTTATATACCAAATATCTTCCTCAAACTCTAATCCTTGTGGCCTACAGATGTTGCCCAGATATGTAGCTCTCTATGCTTAAACCTAGGAACCTACAAGGGAAAACACCCGTGCTGAGCAATAGCTCAGTGGGGAGGCAAAAATAATAATAGTAATAATAACACTAGTACACTTGTTATACAATAATAAAAAAACATTCAAAGGCCATATAATCATATCATATGCTCACTAACATGCTCATAACATCTCAAGAATCAAAACATTATTTTCATACAAAACAATCATTCCTTGATACTTATTCACTCATGATTATTCACTCAATTACAATATTTCATTAACCGTGACCCTTCCTTGCCTTGTCTAAACTTGAAATTAAGGTTTCAAATTAATACCAAAGCATAGCTAGACCCTTCAAATCATGTTTAGAGTGTTTTAAATGTGAAAATAAGAGTATATGTAATATAAAATGAGTAAAAATTATAATGAATTTAATGAAATAAAGTTATAAACTAAGCTTTTTATGTATAATAATATGAATGACATGATATAGTGATGTAACTACATGCTTTGTTAAGTACATTATTGTTAGTACATTAAATATATGACGCATATTACTTCTAAATGTTTAACAATTTAGTAAAAGCTTGGATTATACATAGAAGTGGATAGATAGACATACCTATGAGGGATAGTGAATGCAACTGCTAGTGTTGGCACTTGTGGGTGTCTAGTGTTGATACCTTTGGTATTTAATGTTTCAAGATTCCTGTCTTTAGTGCTTGATACTGGTTAATAGTATCCAGTGTTGTCCCGTTATCCACCCTTCATGGAAATTCAGGTTGTATAATAATAATGAAATATTGTAATTGAGTGAATAATCATGAGTGAATGAGTATCAAAGAATGATTGTTTTGTATGAAAATAGTGTTTTGATTTTTGAGATGTTATGAGCATGTTAGTGAGCATATGATATGATTATATGGCCTTTGAATGTTTTTTTTATTATTGTATGACAAGTGTACTAGTGTTATTATTACTATTATTATTTTTGCCTCCCCACTGAGCTATTGCTCAGCACGGGTGTTTTCCCTTGTAGGTTCCTAGGTTTAAACATAGAGAGCTACATATTTGGGCAACATCTGTAGACCATAAGGATTAGAGTTTGAGGAATATTTTTGGTATATAACTTAAAAATTTTGTAATGTACATAATGAAATTTTGTAACTGACACTAATCTCATATATAGTAAATGATTATTAAGCTTTTGTATCGGTGTATATATGTATGTAATTGTATTTATATGCCTGAAGAAATATGCATTATTCATGGGTATATTAGTTGAGTTTGTATAAACAAATAATTAAGTTAGCACATAGATAAAGGTAATTAAAGCGAGCATTACAACATGCATTATCTCTACGTATTGATGAAGTAGAGATTCGTGTGGGAGAGTTAGCATAATGCATGAAAGAACTGGAATGCAAACCTATTTGGCTTTATGCCAATAGAGTTATCAGGTAGATAAGAAAAAAAGATGAAGATTTAAAAGTTTGGTAGTTAACTGGATTAAGTGATTGGAGAAACAACCTTTAATGATGGAGGAAATTAATTCCCAATGTGAGACTAATTTGAGAAATGGGTACCAACAAGGGAAAATTTCGCTCAAAAGATGGACATCCACATTCAACCTAATTATTTTGCTGATTCACACTCCACTCTTAGGAAGGTAAAACTTCCTACATTCAATGGATTGGATCCTATAGGGTGGGTAACTAAAGCTGAAACCTACTTTTGAATTAACCAAATCTCCGATGCAATGAAGATCAGTTTAGCAGAAATATGTATGGAGGGATCCATGGTCAATTGGTTCTTAATGTTAGTAAGCATCCAACCCAAGTTAATATGGGAGCAATTTAAGGAAGAAATCATGATGAGGTATGGCGGGACTCAATCATTTAACCCTTATGAAGATTTAGCTGATCTTTAGCAAAAGTGAAGTGTGGAGGAATACATCGAGACCTTTGAATGGTTAACAATAATAGCACCGTCATTACCTGAACAATATATTGGGTATTTCAATAGTGGACTCAAAGAGAAGATAAAAATGTGGATTAAAGTGCATAAGCCAGGAGATCGGGTAGAGGCTTTGCATTTATCTCGCACAATTAAGGCTTTATTACAGTATGAAAGAGCTGGAACAGGGCCATTAAGAACAATACAACAAGGGCTAAGGATAAAGAAGGGATAATTAAAAACCCACCGACCCATACTATGTGGAGCAAGTCTAATCGAATTGGTTACATAAACCCACTTAACATACCCATTTTTGGAACCAACCCACCCAAATTGTTTCCCAATTTAGTAACCCACCATCTTTAAATCCCCAATTCACAAACACCCACCATCAAATTGACGTGCTTCGTTCCACTTTTAAGAGACCTGTAGTTCGGCAACTATCTAAAATAGAGTGGAAGGAATGTCGACGGAAGGGATTGTGCTTCCAATACAGGCAGCCTTATTCTCCTTAACATAAATGCCCAAAGGCTCAATTAAAGGTATTGTTACTAGGAGATGGTGACAATGCTGAGGAAGAAGAAGAATTCTTCGATCCAGAGATAGGGGAATTAGAGGCACACGTGGATGAAGAGTGCCAAGTTTTAGAGTTAGAAGCAGCAAATGAGGGTTGTGACAATACCATAAAAGAGGGAACTGGGAGGCAAATAATTAAGTTATTGGGGTCGATACAGGATATTTCAATTATCATGCTCATGGATAATAGAGCCACCCATAATTTCATCTCTCCCTACTTGGTGGCAATATTGAATGGTAGGTAAAAACCATTCCAAAGGTTAGCATTAAATTAGGTGATGGGAACCAAATTGGCATTGAAAACAAAGTGTTAGGATACAAATTAATATTGGGAATTATCGGTGCATAATTGATGCTCTGGTGATTGAGTTAGGCGAATTAGATGCCATTTTGGGTGTGGAGTGGTTAAGCACTTTGGGTGATGTCACCGTTAATTGGGCTTAGGGACTTGCATTTTTATATCCAGGACACTTGGTTTGAATTTCAAGGAATAACTACCAACCATGGCTTATTTCCCTTATTGTAACTTTGCATAGATGGACAGCTAGGAAGTTTAGTAAAAACAGATGTTGATGTGATACCCATTCCAGGGGAAACTTTGGCCCATTTAACAACCACTCAACAGACACAATTAACTCATTTTTTTTTCTATTTACAAGAGGGTTTTTATAGAATTAGAAGGCCTACCTCTTAAATGCACTGTAGAACATGGGATCACACTTCATCCAAGATAAGGACTTGTATGTATGTGCCCCTACTGATATCCTCACCATCACAAAGAGGAGATACAAAAATAAGTGGCTGAAATGTTGGCAAAAGGAATCATATGATCGAGTCAGAGCTCATACTCAAGCCTTGTTATCTTTGTAAAGAAGAAGGACCATACACAGAGAATGTGTGTTTACTGCAGAGTATTGAATAAGGCCAATGTTCTCGATAAATATCCTATACTGGCGATTGAAGAGCTATTCAATGAATTGCATGGGGAAACATTTTTTACTAAATTGGATCTCAAATTCAGCTACCACTAGATCCTTTACGCCTTTTAGATGTTGAAAAAATAGCCTTTCATACTCATAATGGACATTATGAATACCTAGTGATGCCATTCGGTCTTATGAATGCTCCTGTAACCTTTCAGTTGGCCATAAATGACATCTTCAGTTCTATGTTGCATAGGTATGTCCTATTTTTTTATGATATTCTCATTTATAGTAAGAATTGGAGTGATCATTTGTTCCATATGGAATCGGTGCTACATGTGTTAGCGGAACATCAATTTATGGTGAATGTAAAAAAATGTAGTTTTGGGTAGTGCTCTGTGGAGTACTTAAGGCATATTATCAATGGGGAAAGAGTGATGGTAAATTCTAATAAAACCAAGATAGTGGCAAAATGGCCTATTCCCACAACAATAAAAAGTGTACGAGGATTTTTTGGACTCACCGGTTATTACTGAAAATTTATTAAACAATATGGGAAGATAGCAAAACCTTTGATAGAATTGACCAAAAAGAACAATTTCAATTGGAATAGTCAGGCGTAAGCAGCATTTGATCTCCTCAATCTTAAGTTGACAATAACTCTTTTATTAGCATTACCTGATTTTTTGCAACCCTTTGAAATAGAGTGTGATGCTTTAGGAGGAGGTATTGAGGCTATTTTGATGCAAAATTGAAAACATATTGCTTATTACAGCAAGGCTTTATTTGAAAGGAATCTCATGAAGTCAACCTATAAGAAGGAAATGATGGCCATAGTGTTGGTTATCTTGCACTGGCAACCCTACTTACTCAAAAATTCATTTATTGTGTATACTAATCAATAAAGTATACGATAGCTTTTACACTAATGGATAAACTATAATAGACCAGTAGAATTAGTTAGCCAAGCTAATAGGGTGCAAGTTTGAAGTTTGATACAAGCCAGGTAAAGCGAATCGAGCAGCCGATGCTTTATACCTTATTTGCCATGGCATAGAAGAGCTGCACACTATGGTTGTAGGTCCCAAATGGGTGGATGGGAAAGATTTATGTTAGGGGGCTGATGGTGATCCCCAAATTCAAAAGGTTTTATATCATTTGAGGGCTGACCCAAAGTTTAGATTGGGGTTTATTGCACTACATAGGAGGTTATTTTTCAAAGACCATTTGGTGATTCCAGCCACTTCTCCTTGGATTTCTAAGTTGTTGATAGAATTTTATGAAAGTCCCATGGGTGGGCACATTGAATACTACTGTACTTATAAGCGGTTAGCCTCCTTTTTATATTAGTTTGGAATGACCATGATAGTTTAGCATTTTGTTCAGGCTTGTGATGTTTATCAGCATTATAAGGCATCTACCTTGGTTCCTAGGGGGTTGCTACAACCTTTACCTATTCTTGGATAGATTTGGAAGGAGATTTATATAGATTTTATATCAGGTTTACCTTAATTGAAGGGATATGATACGATATGGGTGGTTATTGACTGATTATCCAAATATGCCCATTTCATTTCTTTGAAGCATCCTTACATAGCCTGTTCTCTGGCTAAAACATTTGTGCAAGAGATTATATGCTTATATGGGCTGCCAAAATCCATCTTGAGTGATCGAGATCCCATTTTTATTAGTCAATTTTGGCAAGAGCTTTTTAAGCTACAAGGAACTCAATTGAAGCTTAGCTTGGCTTATCACCTGAAGATGGATGGGTAAACCGAAGTGGTGAATCGTTGTATGGAAACTTATCTATGGTGTTTTGCAACTGACCATTCTAAGAATTGGGCTCTTTGGTTGTCTGGGCGAAATTCTAGTACAACTCTACCTTTCATGCTTATATCAACACTACTCCTTTTGAGGTAGTGTATGGGTGCAAACCTCCCACTATTTTCCAGTATGTACTAGGGGAGATTCAAGTGAAAGCAGTAGGAAGAGAATTGAAGGATCGAGATGAGGTGCTTCACCAATTAAAGCAACATCTTGCCCATGCTCAATCGAAGATGAAAGTTAATGCTGACCGGTGTTGACGTCATATGGAGTTTGCCATGGGAGACTGGGTTTTTCTCAAATTGAGGCCACATTGCCAAAGTTCAGTGGCATCTCGCATCCATACCAAACTTGCACCATGATTTTATAGCCCTTTTCTCTATGACCAAATGCATTGAACAGGTGGCTTATCAATTAGATTTACCACCGAGAGCCAAAATCCATTCGGTTTTTCATGTGTCTATCTTGAAGAAAGCAATTGGGACTCCCTCAACATCATTATCTCTTCCTGCTAGCTTTGAGCATGATGAGGTAGCTCCTTTGATCCCTTTATGTATTTTAGCTCACCGTACCATTAGTCGATATGGGGAATTTGAGCCCCAGTTATTGATATAGTGGCAAGATGGAGGAGTGAAAAATGCCACCTAAAAGGATACATTTTTGATTCACCATCAATTTTTAGATTTACATTTTGAGGATAAGACTACTTCTCCATTAGTCGACAATAATAGGGAGCTGCTAGATCTGGATATGGAAAAAGTGGACTTAAGGCCCAATATTTGGAGGGTTTATTGAAGAAGGCATAAAAAGCATGTTGGTAGGGACAGGGGGATGAGTTGGCAAAGTTATTCATGTAAGAGAGGCATGATTTAACAAAGGAGAATAAAAAGGCAAAGAGAGCTGAATAAATGGGGTATGTGAGGAAATCATTCTGTTTGAGTAGAGGCTGAGGAAAAGAGAGAGAGGGACTAATAACTGTGAAGATCCCTACTTTTTTTAGTTGATGTTCTTATTTCTTTCCATTGTAATTTTCCTTTATTTTTTACTCTTGCTAAATTGTAATTGTCATTGGTGGACTGAAGAAATACATCAATACAATCCATTCATCTCATTTGCTGTCCATTTCCTTTCTTTTATCTGCTGTGATATTTGTTGTTATGTAATAGCAACCTTACATCGCCATAGCCATTTATTGCATGAGGCATAGATATCATGGGCATGATTCATCCACCTACATTGAATGGGCATAGGTTTATCATAGTGGTGATTGATTATTTTACCAAGTGGGTAGAGCTAGAACTCTTCAAAAAGGTAGATGTAAGGGATAAGGCCAAGTTCATCAAGAAGAACCTGATATGTAAATATGGTTTGCCTTATCATGTAGTATCAGATAATGGATTACAATTCTCTGGAGAAACCAATTAAATGCTTATCAAATACGGGATCCATCACCATATGTCTTCTCCTTATAGACCTCAGGAGTACGAAGTAATTGAAGCAGCTAATAAGAATGTCAAGAGGATTCTGGCTAAGATGGTTCGAATTTATAAGGATTAGGCTGGTAAGCTACCCTTGCATTATAGGGTTATAGGACTATAGCCAGAACTTCAATGGAAGCTGCTCTATTTTCATTATTTTATTGGATAGAAGTAGTACTACCAACAGAAATTAAGCATCAATCTTTGAGGGTGGTTTTGGAAGTTGAGATACCGAAGATAGAATGGGCTAGACCGAGACTATCATAGCTTAACTTACTAGATGGGGATAGGATGAAGGCATATTATCATAATCAAGTTTATCAGAAGAGGCTTGCCCACTTATTTGGGAAGAAAGTTAGGAAACACCTACTAAAAGAAAAGGATCTAGTGTTCAAATAGATAAGGTCAGGAATTTTAGATATTTTATCAGATAATAATGGCAATGAATTTAGAGAGCTGGTAAATATAGACAGATTGAAAAGGTTCTAAAGAGAAAAAGAATAGAATAAATACCCTACTGGTTGAAAATCAAAAAAATGGCTGCCTTGCTAAAATTGGGCACCTCATCATGATGAAAACCGAAAAAGACATCTTGAACAAAAATTAGAGGCTGAGAGAAAATAATCAGTCAAGAAAACTCAAGAAGGCTGATTGATGATGGGAGTTATGATGCCTATAAAGTTTTAATTCGAGATTAAATAACATGAGTCATTGAGATAATATCAAATACTGATAATACATGTTGAAATTAGAAAGAAATGTCATGCATGTAATCATAAAATCATCCATATAACAAAAGTAGCATATTCTTTTACATGTTCAAATTTGAAAGAGTTCAATGAAAGCATAAACATGATCTACAATGATATACAACCTAATATATCTATATCACCTCTCTCTCATCCAGGTTCCTAATAACCCAGAGCCTATTATAGATGGCTAGACTAGTGATCCACCACTTAAGGAGTTAGGGGTAGTGAAATCACCAGCGCCAATCTTAAGAATGATAGTCCTTAATAGGATTTAGATCCAAATCCTCTGATAATACTCTGATACAAAAAAGAAGGCAAGTGTACCACTGTAGAAACCTAATGGGCACTTAATAATGTCCTATTGATCCCTAAACTGGTGAGCATAATGGCAATAACATAAAAAATGGCACAATGTAATCCATACAAAGGGATGCATCCAAATCCTCCATCCCTAACCACGGAGGTGATAGGTAGCTAAGTACATTTAAATATAATATCAACATCTATTAAGGTACCTAGCTAGTTAATTCCTTCCTGGACTATCAGAAGCTCGCACTGCAAATGTCGGAGGATGACATAATTCATGGGATAGACAACCATAGCTTTGGCTCGAGGAGGAGGTTCTGACAATAGCTTTAGCTTCTTACACAGTAACACGTAAAAAATAAAAAAAAAAAGAAAAAAATCCATTGGGGTGAGTTGGGTTCATCTCAGGCAAAAGTAAGGAAAGAAAATACATGAAAATCCAAAAAGATATGTTTTCCATTAAGAAAAGATAGTATGAAAACCTATAAGGGGTGTACTACCTTTAAAATCAATGACGTACCTAGAGCAATAAGGGTTTGCCCGTAAAGCAAAAACCAGAGTTATAATGAACAACATCTTAGTCGATGGTCTCTGCCAAAGCCAAGTTAAATGGGTTATGCCATTGGAATATACCATCGATTATGTTAAACAACTCATAATCTCTAGTTATAGGCTCCTCAGTGTGCATCAGCAAGCATTGACCGAAATAATATAGTAATACCATGCTAAAAATAAAAAGTGGGAATATCATTAAAGTCAACTAGCACATCGATCAGAGGGTTCAATGAGAATGTCCTCCCATAGGGAACCAAGCCTCTAGCCTTAAAAAGGAGAATTCCAAGAGTATGGGCCACCTTTCTAGGGTATCTGGAAGTAAAAGAGGGCAGATATGGTCAAGGAGCAGGCTTAAACCTAGCATCCACTATAGTAGCAAACTCCTCTGGTAGAGGACACAACTTTCGGTGAGTAAATCTGAACATATAGAACCTCAAGTTCCAATTTCAAGCAATAGCAAGCAATAGGTTCCTATCTAAGGATACCCTCCTTAAAAGTCTTAGATTGGAAGAGGAAGCCAAGAGGGGGTCCTCCCAAGTTCTAAGATCATCCAATAGTCAATGCAATTTCTCAAGTCTAAAAGTCATGATGGTGGGAATTTTAAAAAGATGAAGAGAGAAAAAACCTGAAAGAAGCTTTATTGGAAAGTGAGAGGTTAAAGGTACAAAGATTAAGAAATTTGGGGAGCTATTTATAAAAAGTGGTGAGCCACGTCCCCTCGAAAGGAGCAAGCCACTAGCAGCCCCGTCTATCACCCCTGAAAGGCCATAATGCATTTTTCTTCTTCTTTTTGCATGTACCATACATTTTACATTCATTTTGTTGCACTTTCTCTTATTTTTATTGTGTAAAGAACTCAAGAGGCTGATGGTCTGGATAAATAGCTATGGATAATTCCAAGAATGGAAAGTTAAGCAATTCACAAAATACAATGAATTTCAGGGGGTATTTCAAACTTTTGGGTAAATATGAGTAATAAAAAATAATTAATACATGTAAACAATGTAAACTAATGTAATTTAGGTGTAAATAATGCCCTTAAGTAATTTTAGTTGAGAAGAGATAAAAAATGAAAGAAAAAGATTTAAAAATTGAGGAAAAAAGAGTTAAAAATGGAAAAATAAAGTTAAAAGGGCAAAATAGTCATTTAGCCATAAGGAACAGGACATCCATCAGTCCCGTCTATTGCTAACAAAGGATGGGCTTCCCGTGCCTCACTTGAAATTTTTAATAGAAAGGGTTTTTTTCTTCTTTCTTCCTCATTCTTTTTAACAACCACCATTTTTTTTCGATTTTGAGCTTTCTTCTTCGATTTTTCTTACCTTTTCTCTCTGTTTCTCATCCTTTCATTGAGATATTTGCACTTGGAGACTCTTGGGAGCAATGCACACTTTAGGGGGTAATTTACTTTCGTTATTTTCTATTATTTTCTTTTTTCATCTTTCATAAGTAAGTATCCTCATTTATATTCTTTTTCTCTATTTTATTTATTTGGTCAAATATTTTTAGTACTCCTACATACTCATAGACCTTAAAAGTAGTATAATTTGTATATTATACCTTACAGTGTAGAAAAGATATAGTGCCTTATAGGATAGTAGTGCAACTTAAAACTCTTTTGCATGACACTGTAGTTAGAAAAAATGCCTTGAGTGTAAGCACGTGAATCCATGACTTTTCTTAGCAAGTAATATAGATAGCCTTTGTCTATTTTATGTTTTCAAATGCATGTTATAATTATCCAAATTTAATTCTTTATATTGATAACATGAACTGCGTTATTTTGTGGCCATGATGACCTATGTGTATTATTTAAATTGTCTTTTTATTCAGGAAGCAGTCACATTCTAAGTCGAAATGTTGACAAAATTTTGTTAAATTCTCATAAAATTCAAAGTGTACATTATATTGATAGCATGAACTACATTGTTTGGTGGCCATAATGGCTTGTGTATATTATTTAAATTGTCTATACAAGAGGCAGTCATATTCCTAGCCAGAATGCTGCCAAAATTTTGTTAAAATTCTCATAAAATGTAAAGTAAGCATTATGTATTATTGTCATATATGTTTGCTAAGATGCCTAATAATGGGCTTAGGATGTTGTTTATTGCATTGTGGTGACTAGTGCACATTTCTGTACAGGCTGGTTGTCTATTTTGTTAGTAAAAATGCTGTCAACATTCTTTTAATATTAAAATGTTAGCTTACTTATAAAACAAGACAAGCCTAGAAACTAACATGTTACCTTTTTCGTACAGGATGCCTCGTAGGATCGTATGTGCACAACCACCTTGATTGGTGCCAGCTTATATGATGCCTCAATAGGTTGTTAGATATAGAGCATTATTGTAGGTACAGTACAGATCTAGTCGGTTCATATCTAGGTAGTTTCTGCAGGATTTTTGGGTTATTAGAGGAGTTTGACAAGCTTTTGGCCAAGGCAAGTTGGATGGAGTTCTTTGCCCTAGCCTTTAAGAATTAATTCGACATAACTCGAGTGGTCCTAGCCACACTGCAATATAGGGGTTATCAGAGTATGAATACACAGGAAGGAGAAGTCCAATTTCGGGCACTAGGCATACACTACATCATCATATGCCATTAATTCACACAGGCTATAGGTTTACCGATTGGGCCGAATATAGTTACACCCCCCAATCTTATGGATTGAGATAGATGGAGAGCAATGACACTACCGAGCACTATATACCGATTGGATACTATAAAAAGTACCATGCTGAAAACTCATATCTATTGATATATTCAGAGGGTGCTGTCAGGTTCTTACTTAGGATGTACAAGCAGCCCAGGGTTGATTAACTCAGCCAACATCGCTGGCTTATGGGGGATGCAGAAGGGCAAGCATGTAGACATCACACATGAGATTATTGCATTGCTGGTCAGAGTAGCCACTAAGCCCATTACCTAGATATGTATAGGAGATGTCATCATTGGACTGCTATGGTTATTGGGGGCAGATGAAAGCACGTTTTGTGACCCTATTCTAAAGGGTATCCACATCAACTTGCAGGCAGCAGTCATTATAAAAATGGTGGAGCCTATCGAAGAGTGAGAGGAAGAATACAAGTTGCTGACTATACCAGAGACTAGGCAAAGGTACGGTCTTGACCCTATAATACTGAGGCACTCATAGATAAGGATGGGTAGGATGAGACATAGGAGGATCAGGTAGATGAGCCATAAAAGGATCAGGTAGGCTAGGTAGATGAGCCACAGGGACCTCAAGGGGTAGTGATGGATTCAGACTATGAGTTCGATATGCAGATAGATCTATAAGATCTTCTAAATAAGTCACCCCAGCCACCGATTCATGCCAAGTTGCCTATCGGAGATTAGTGATCTTTACTCAGGAGGATAGGGAGGTTCTTTTTTATGGACATTTGGCTGCATCCACATCTTTAACTCCCCCGCCATATGCTCCACCATGACCAACACACCCAAGGACATCTTTATCCATATTGCTTATAGACATCATGACCTAAGGCAGCCTAGATTAGGGTTACTCGATGATAAGAAAATAGTATATTACTAATAAAAGGTTTGAATCCCAAGGCTTCGATCATGAATTTCTCACTCTTTCTCAAAGATTTTTCATGATTTTCTAAGTATTTAAAAATATTTCCAAGTGTTTTAACAAAAAATATATAAAAATTTCAAGTGCAGCTTCCAGTGGTGATAGACAGTTGTCTGTCACATGAGAGGTGCCCATCTGTGGGCCTTTCACTATTGGATGGTCCATCCAGAGGGTATTTTAGGGAAATCTGAGGTTTAGTGATAAGGAATGGTCGTCCCTCATTGAGGGACAGTCGTCCCTTATTGAGGGATGCCCGCCCCTCACTCGTAAACCAATTTTTTCACATTTTTAGGTTTTCAAAAAGGCAGTTTTGATCCTTAAAAATTCTCTCCCAGATTTGTAGGGTTTTAACTTTAATTTTAGAGGGATTTAAGTTGGATTTCAACTTAAATTCTTACCTTGGTATAAAATCTTAATTTTAGGATTTTCTAAAAGGAGGAATCATTTTTTGGAGAGTCACCATTAGAGAAAAAGAATAGTTTCATTCTCTTTCTAAACCCTTGTGCTCCAAAAATCCTTGTTGAAATACACACCATACATAAATGAATTAGAGATTTTATTTTTTAAGAGAATCATGAATCAGAGCAGAAATCTGGACTATAATCACCATAGAGGTAGAATATCTCATGAGGATAATATTCTAGGCTCTTTTTCAATTTTTTTCTCTCTCTGGAATTCAAATGATATAAGCACTTTATTCTTTGATGCATCTTAACATGCTTTATTTGTTATTTTATATGAAAAATATGCATGTTAATATGAGAAGTTTAATATCGTGGATCTGAGTTGAATTGCCATGTTAATAGTGTATTGAATATGATTTCCTCCATTGTTGTAAATGTAAAGCTTGATGTTTGGTTTCTTTGATCATCCAAATGTATATCCTTCATGTATTTCATATGTGATTTATTGTTATAACACGTTTTGGCATGATTTAGGTCGTGTAAATGTATATTCAGGGCTATAGATATTCTCTGTATAATTTCCTATGTTTTCTGCCATGAAATAATTATTATGGTTCTGTACAAAGGTGATAAATGGGAAGACAGGCTTATGGATGGCTGTCCCTTATATGAGGGATGTGACGTCTTAGTCCCGTCTCCTCGTCCTATCCCTCACTTCCCTTGTGGCTGTCCTTCATCTATTTTGGGCATCCGAGAGTGTTTTTTTAGTATTTTTATGTATTTCATGTATCCTACTATTTCTTTTATCATATTTATACATTACTTCATCTGATTTCGACACTGTACAATATGATCCTACACCTAAAATTATTTCTGCACAATTAAATCTATAATTAATCATGATGTTATTTGTAGGTGCTAATTTATTTGTTTTAGTGTAACTATTTTACTAATCCATTTATCCTTTGTGATTTTCTTTCAAGTGTTTAATGTTTATGGCCTTTGGAGGATTTGTTTTTTTTTCATGGGAAGTTATGCTCCCAACCAGTAATGTCTTTCACTTCCTAGGCCACCTCAGTTAGTTCATTTTATTCATTTACTATGGTTTTATTTCATTTATTATTTAGTCTTGCCATTATTTGTTATTCTATTTTGGATGTATCATCTTTTTCGGGGATGTAATAGTTAGTAAAAAAGGATTTTTGTGCACGATAAAATAAAAGATGCCAAAACATTTTCTATTGAATCTATCGAATTTTCCTTCCAAAATATGGATCAATGTCCAATTTTTGATCCAAAAAAATTCACATAATATAAAAGTCCTTTTTAAATATGAATGAAGGAACCAATATTTCCAATTCAATTAATTTCCCATTTTATGTATGCTACTTTATTTTATTTTGTTGAGGATGATTTGCTTATATAATAATTAAGTAGGTTTATTTTATTACTTTATTAATTGATTGAGATGTTTACTTAATTTCTATCACTTGCATCATGTGAGAGAAGAGAGTGGATTAAATCTAAAACTCAATTATAAAATAATACCTAACCAAGATGCTTAATAAGAGTGATATCCTGAACACCAATATTTATTTGGGAATCAAAAGGTTAATATTAACTTTCTCGATATTCTATAGGGTGGTGACTCCATGACACCTACCTTTTTAGACCCATTAGTAGATGCCTTTATGGGTTGACCACAAGCTATAAACTAGGCTTGATCCCTCTTTATGGTGAGGTGGCCAATTTATGAGTTAATTGAGCCTCTTTCGATCTCGTACCCTAAAGATGGGTCTCCAAAAATCCAAACGAAATCAAAAGATGGTTCCAGTGTGCATCATAGTGGTAACTCCACTAGGGACTAAAGTGATCCTCCTCAAATCTTAGATCTTCAAATTTGCCTCCGAGAAAGAACACAAAAATGAGTGGCATCTCCGATGTGTGTCATAGTGGTGACTCTATTGGGACCAAAGAGACCTTACTCTGAAAAACATCTTGGTTAAGTTCTTTATAATTAGGTTTTGTTATTAATCCTATCTCTTTTTCTAAATTGCATTTCTTGCATACATCTTAGAGCCTTAGAATTAAGTTAGGCATCTCTTTTAGCCTTTGTGCTATCCTAAAGCATTCCCTATATTCACTCAATGTAGGGAGGTGTTAAAGAGACACACCAACCCAATTCTAGTACCAAATGGTATATAAAATGGTAGCCCATCGATCGTTATGCTCATGATGAGCTAGACCTACTAGTAGGGACCATGCTTGGGTAGCCCTAAAGTTTTATCACCTGTGACTTAAGCCTATGTAATGAAAATAGCAATTTCCCCTAGGTTGTATAACCATAATAATCTTTTGCTTGCTACGTGGAACTTTATGTATTAATCAAACTCAAACAAATTAAAAGGGTACCAGTTAAAGGCTACCATACCCCGATGGGCCTAACTCGATCTGTGTGAGTTAATCAAAATATATAGTGGTCAAAACCCATATGCCTATGCTTTTAATTAAGAGAGGTTATACTATCGATTTTCCACCGTGTACCATATGTACTCAATGGGTTCCCTAATGACCCATAAGCTAAGCCTACAAAGGAAAGAGATTAAATGATCTCCTGTGTAAGAGTAATAAGGTTGAAAGGCTATTGTTATGCTTGTGTGTGGTTGTGATTGACGTCTAAAGAAATCATGCATTGCATTTATGCATCATGTATATACTACACCTATGCATCATTTACCATGTATCACTCCTAACCTTTGATTCCTACAACCATTATAGACTCACCTAGGTGGTCCAGAGAGTTAGATAGGTACCTAGTTTAGAGATCTATATCTAGATTGCTAAAATTAGATTTGGGTTTGGATTTAGGTTCAAAATTAAGTTTTGAGTTGGGTTTGAGCCAGTTATTAGAAAGCAATCAAGAAATAAGTTCAGGAATAGCAAGTGATGAAGTGGATAAGATTGGGATAGTGGTAGATGATACTGCTGCAAGGTTTTCGTTCCTAAGTGAAAGGGTGAATGTTACTCCTATTAGGCCTTTGATTGTGAGGGATGACTTGAATTGAAGATTAGATGATGTCTGCACGAGTTAAAAGAAAGGATGTTAGCCATAATTGGTGGGATGGTAGCTTTTGTAGCTCCTAACACTAGAACTCAACCTATGGCACCCATCTATAAGACAACAAAGCTAACAAATGTTGGGAATGCTACCACAATTGATGTTGTTGTGCTTCAAAACCCACCTAGAAGGGAAAAGAGGTATGATCCTAAGGATGACTTCATAAAAGAAGAGGATAAAGAATATGTTCCTTTAGTAAAAAACATGAGGTGAAGGGTTCTACTGCTGAGAATCCAGCTTTTAAGAAGAAGGAGGAAAAGATAAAATCTGTGTCAAGATTGTTGTCTATTGGTAAGGGGATAAACCATAAAGATAGGGATTTGGATAGAGATGAGTCACTACCTTAGAGGTTGAAAATGCCTGACCTACTGAGGATTGATGGTACCTTAGATCCCTCAGTACATATCAAGCAATAAACATTGATCATAAAAGGGACTACTTTGTCTAAAAACTAAAATGTGGAGTACTTTTGCTTAAGTTTGACTGGGCCTATCATAGGTTGGTACCATGGATTGGATAGGCAAACTAAGGAAGATTAGGATTTGCTGACATAAGAGTTCCTTAAGCAGTACAACTACAGTATAAGGATGGAGGTCACTTTGAAGGATCTTGAACTACTCCAGCAGAAATATGATGAATCTTTCCATGAGTACCTCACCCGATGGAGGAATATGGTGATGAAAATGATCTGGGGAAATCGTTGTTTTGTGTTCTAAATAGGTTAGTTAAAGAAGGAAAGCTTTAGCCTTTACCACCAAGGCCTGCAAAGAGTCAAGGGTTTCCCTATCATAGGAAAGATTAATATTGTGCATACCATCAGCATACGGGGCACTCAACTGATTATTGTCACACTTTGAGGAATAAGATTCAAGATTTGATTGACTACAAGTAGATTTCAGATCCAAGGAAAAGAGATAAGAAGAAAAAAGGTGGTTACAATGTTTTTCCTCCACCAGTGTATATGATTTGGTCAACTCGAATGGTATGTGATGAGGGATTTGTCTAGGAATGAGTATTTGGCTGTTATTCGCTCCACCCTAAAAGTAACGAGGCTAGCTAAAGCAAATCAACCAGTTTCTATGATTGACTATTGGGATACTCCCATAGAAAGTGAGGATGAAAAGGCTTCAGTGCCCATTGACATCTAGAGTTTAACCAGTGAGCATGAGGAAAAAGTAAAGGAAGAAAAAGAAGTAAAGCAATCACGAGGAGTGAAAGAGTGGCCTATGAGGTTGAAAGGCAACTGGCTCCCACCGTTATACCTATAAAGAAGGAGGTTGAGGATGATCAAATAATCAAGCAGTTGAAAAAGACACAAGCTTAGATAGGTATTTGGGACTTATTGAGGTAGTCTCCCTAGTACAAATAAAAGTTGGTGGAGGCTTTGAGCGAGGCTACTGTTGCTACAACCATATCACCCTCTGAATTGATAGATTTGGTTAGGGGAGGAACTGATGAGAATGTGGTATACTCTGATGCTAACTTGCCCGTAGAAGGAAGGAATCATATTTGTTCTCTCTACCTCAAGGCTCAGGTCAATAGTAAACACACGGTTTGGTAATGGTAAATGATGGTTCATCGATTAATGTCTATCACTTGGTGGTAATCCTAGCCATTAGATTAAATGAGAGCATGCTTAGCAAGTCTAATTTGACTATCTTTGCTTATGACAACTCGAAGAGACAGGCTGCTGGGACATTCAAGGCTATGCTGAAGATACGGCCCATTGAGATTGAAACTTAATTTATAGTTCTGCCTATTTTAACAAATTTTTCTATGCTTCTTGGGAGGCCATGGTTTCATGAGTTAGGAGAAGTCCCATCAACATTACATCAGATGATTAAGATCCCTTACGATGATTAGGTAGTCATTATTAAAGTAGTGAGGGAGAATCAAATGTCTGTACTCAAAATAGTGAAACACCCATTTAGCGGGTTTCATGTGCCAGCTATTAGCTATAAAGAGAATGAGAATAGCTTCCCTGACTGCCCTTATGTGGTTAATATGCTCAAAAAGATGAATTTTCTACCTGATGTAGGTTTGGGTAAGAATTCTCAAGGATCTCAAACCGTTATGACTGCTAAGGGTTAAAAGGATATGAGAAGGTTAGGCTTTCCAAGATCCAGTAGAAGGGAAAAGAGAATAAGGTAGCAAAAGGGATCCCTTACATTTCTTAGAGTTTTGTGTTGGCTTTAGGCCTGTGTCTTTATTATGGAGAAAACCTCAGATGATAGGGGGTGAGCTAATGCCAGGGTTTGAATTGTTCAATGATACTTTTGACTTGGAATAGGGAGTTATTAATCTAGTTGAGGGTTCTGGGATGAAGAGATCTTGTTGCACCATTCGGCCTGGGATAAAAAAGCATCAGAGGAAGTTATAATAGAGATGTTGCTTGCCATACAGTTGAAAGGTAAGGAGAAAGTAGGAGCTAAAAAGCCATCTGAAGTTGACCTAGAGACTGGAGAGGCATATGATGTTGATAAGATTGAAGAAGACACTTTTATTGATATTATTTATGTTCCTGAACTTTTTGATGGGAATAATGTTTGCTCTTTTAATTACATTAATGAGATGAATAACTTTGCATACTTGCGTGATATTTCTTCTAATTTTAATATGTATGATCATGATCATAAAACATTTATATTTGACATTAACTCAATAAAACATATACATTTAATCTTAGAACTAAGGAAAATCCAAAAAAAATTTATTGGCATCAAATATAACTTCCGAAGAGAGATAAAAATTTGAGAGAATAATGAAAAAATATGAAAAAATCTTTTCCTAAACCTATAAAGACATGCCAGGGATAGATTGAGATGCCGCTGAACATGTTATCCTAACATACTCGGGTTACAAGCTGATTAAGTAAAAACTTAGAAGATGTAGGCCAAAATAGGCTAAAAAGGTAAAGGATGAAGTTAGAAATAGAGGCTAAGTTCTTAATGGAAGTTCAATACTCTACATGGTTAGCAAATGTGGTTCCAGTGGCAAAGAAAGATGGAAGAGTCAGGGTTTGTGTGGATTATAGGGATCAAAATAAACCTTACCCTAAAGATGATTTTTTGTTGTCCCATATAGATGTCTTAGTCGATAGTGCCGCTGGTTATGCCATATACAATTTCATGGATGGGTATGCTAGGTATAACCAGATTTTGATCAAAATTATGGATAGGATCAAAACGACTTTCATAACTGAATGTGGGACGTATGCTTATCGAGTCACGCCTTTTAGACTTAAGAATGCATGTGTTACCTATCAAACGATGGCTACTAAGATCTTGAATGATTTTATTCATAAAGAAGTAAAGGTGTATGTGGATGATATGATGATTAATTTGATCACCTATGAAGGTCATTTTAAAGCATTAGAGAAGTTTTTTCAAAGGATCAGTGAATACAACCTTTACCTCAATCTTAAGAAGTGTATCTTTAGAGTTACTTCAGGCAAACTCTTGGGCTATATTGTAAGTCAGAAAGGCATAAAAGTAGACCATAACAAGGTAAGAGCCATTAGGAAAATGCCAATACCTCAAAAGAGAAGGAAGTCAGAGGGTTCCTGGGTAGGATTCAGTACATAAGAAGGTTCATAGCTAAGTTGGCTTCAAGTTGCGAGCCGATATTCAAGCTGCTCAGGAAGGACCAGCCGGTGATTTGGAATGAGGATTGTCAAAAGGCCTTGATGCCATCCGGGATTACTTGTTACATCCTCCAATATTGAGATCGCCCCAAGTAAGCAAACCTTTGATCTTGTATTTGGCAATAGAGGATAGATCAGTGGAGGCCATGATGGCACAAGAAGATGACTCTGGACTGAGTATGCAGTGTACTACCTCAACAAGAAATTTCTCCTTTATGAGGCAAAGGATGGAAAAGTCAAAAATATTTTTCTAGCTATCATATGGGCATAAAAAAAGTTAAGGCACTACTTCTATTCTTATTGAATCCAAGTGACGGTTAAGTAGAACCCTCTTAGGTACTTATAAGAGGCTCCTTCATTGTTTGGTAAGATGGGAAGGTGGTTGATTCTCTTACAAGAGTTTGATATAGTGTACATCACTAGGAAAACCATTAAAGGAAGGACAATAGTAGAGTTCCTAGCTGATCAACCTTTGGAAGGAGAAGAGGTGACTTATGAATTCCCTGATGAACAAGTTGCAACCATAATAATGTAAGGGTGGCAGATGTATTTTGATGAAGCAGTGAACAATAAAGGAGCAGGAGTAGGTGTAACAGCCCAGATTGCCACTTATAGATATTATCCACTTTGGGTGGACCCTTAATGGAACCAACTCACATTGGCTCTCACACAAGAGAAGTTAAAGTATGAAGTTGTATTTTATTTTTTCTTTATAATTATCACATTATACTAAGAAACATAATGTAAAGAATAATGTAATGAAATTGTAATGTATTCAAGTGCAATGCTCATATAGTTCATCATAATATATCGTTATCTGTATATGTATAAATAGTATGAACTAACACGACAATTACACAAACGGTTTTATCATGTGTAAACCAGTATATAAGATGATGAGTAACAGGAAGATCTAGAGTAGTCCAAAGATGTGATGACTAGTCTAGCATGTTCTAGTTCCTGTTGTTCTGTATATTATCTTTCATTCAATAATGTATATCGTATCTCAATTATTCATATTTCATGTGATTCGTTATAATTCATAGTCATGTTCATGCATACAAGTAGGCTATAGAAGTTGGAGTTCTTAGTACATCATAGTTGTAATTAAATTATTCTTTACATTATACCCTTACATTACATCATTTTAGCAAAATAAGAAATGTACAATGCTAAAACATAACCAAAAGACAACATCTCCATAATTTAAGTTTTCCTAACTAGTGTTAGCTTTATTACTATTGATCTTATCCCTATTGCAAAGGCCTACCATGGGTACCTACACGGATAAACATTCGTACTAAGCTATACAGCTTAGTGGGAATAATAAATATGTGAACAGCCACTCACAGTGATCATCCTCAAGCACACAACATGCAATAATAATAAGATGCAATTATATCATTAAACAATATATCATATCTAATTATGTAACATCTATGTATAATTGGTTAGTCATATATAGCCAATCACCCTTTATCATTAAGCATATACTATTCATCATATCCTGTGAATGACTGCTTAAGTTTTGTGGGTGTAGATAATAGGTGCTGTGGATACCCTTAGGTATCAAACATATAAATACCTAAAGGTATTAAACTTGTGGACCCAAACGGGATCAGAATTGTGGTCCTAACTGGGGACATACTATGGATCCAAATGGGGTCAGACTGTGGCAGCTGTGACTATAATCCTATAGGCATGCCTATCTATCCACCACCAAGTTCTATGTGTAGGCAATGCTCATTTCAAATATCATTTCTTTCCATAGTTTATAACTCGTCATATAGCATAATTATGAAACAATCATTCAAGACAATTATAATAATGTTCTTTTAACTATCATGGCATATCCACATCTATAGTTGCATGTCTATTATAACACAATTTTATCTATATATAGATACATATATACTATGCCATTTATGTGTTTAATGTCATAAATTACCCTTAATTATATGCTTATAATGCTCTAGAAGTGTTTATGAAGGTTTAGGTAGGCTTTGGTATCAATTTGGATCTAAATATCAAGTTTAGGTAAAGACAGAAGGGGGTCACAGTCATTAGTTAATAGGTGTTGATCATGACCTAGGGTTACAAGAGGGGGTCACAATTAGTACCTAATAGCTGCTGACCATGATATAGATGACACTTAGGTTTTGGACTGAATTTGGACTATATCATGGTCAACATAAATTTTTTGCTGACCGTGAGGTCTATTCTGCCCATAGGTAGATTTCTAGTCTTGAATTTTATGCACTTTTAGACCTAAAAAGTGGAATTTCTAGCCAAAGTAGCCTTCTACAAAGTTATTCCTCTATATCTATAGTTTTCAAAAAATTAAAAATTACTCCAATCAGACCTGTATATATCCATATATTTAATAAACAACACAGACTGCTCCCGATGACAAAGCAGCAGTTATAGCTAGAATTCAAGTCCAGTTTTCATCATCATTCAAGGGGACTCCGTTTTCGTATTTTGCAAATGAAATATAGGTCTATGAGTCTAGTTTCTTTAGCAACTAAAATCACTCAATTTAAATCTCTTTAGCTTGAGATATAGCCAAAAGATTCAGGGTAGGTCTAATGAATCCTAAGATAGATTTTAGATATTTTAAGGATTTCTTTGCCAATTCGGTTCCCATGAAATTTTAGGGGCTAATATTCATATTAATACTTCATTATAACCTATTTTACATTATACACATGCCTTACACCTAATAACACACATACATGTAGTGAAAATTTTCTTTACCTTTTTAACAAACCAAAACACTTTCTTCAACCTTTTTGAACTTCATTTCCCTTTCCTTTGCTTTCTTCTCCTTCTACATAGGAAAGATTACAGATATAAACATATACATATCTCCCTTTGATTCAATTCGCATCATACATACAAAGAAAAGGAGATGAAAAGAGTATTTTACCTTAAAACTTTAACCACCAATTTCTCTCTCCTCTCAAGAACAAGGTAGAATTCTTAGGATTGCTTTTATGGGTTATTTAGGGTTTAAAGAGGTAGATTTTTCAGCCTCATGTGGATGACCATCTCTCCCTTAAATACCCCAATTTTATCTTCCAATTTCATGAGAATTCTAGAGAAAATAGATGTCAACATCCTATTGGTCCACTTTATTAGTTTTAATTAATTGCACTTAGCCCTCTAGTCTTCCTTAATTTATGTTCTTACCATAAAAATTACATTTCCTCTTTTCAATTTGAGCCCCCAATTTCAAATTCTCTCTTAATTTATGTACATATGATTTAATGTAAAATAGCCATTTTGTCCCTTTCTTTGCGAGCAATTCCTTCTAGGTCCAAACTTACAATAACATTAACTAAATATGCACATATAGATCATATTATCATTTAGACACATACATTAAGCATTACTTAGTAATCCTTTTAGGGTACAAATAGGGGCCTAAAATCTAACACCCTTACTATAACAATCCTACGAATTTAAGCGATTAAGCCAAAGATTTTTTTTTCAAATCATATGCTTAACCAATTAATTCATTTATTACCAATTCTTATCCATTATTCATGATTATCACTCCAACTTGTTGATGATCTATAACTGTCCCATTTTACTATTTATTTTGTAAAAATTTGGCAATATAACATCTTAAAAACTTGCCTACCTAATCTAAAATCAAACAATCAACAGCCCATCAGGGACACAATAATTTATAAACAACTTATATACATATACATCACTATTCATTCTCATTCCATACATATCACTTAATTCGCTTTATGTCAGAATACATATTTACATATATATACAATAATGTTCAATTACATATCACTTCTTTACTTTAAGTTTAAATAAATATATATACATACCAATACCAAAAATAACTCCTATCTCTTTTTCCTTCAAAATTTCTCTCTTATGTGTACTATAGCTCTAGTTTTTCTTCAGTACCTACACACAATAAACACTACATGCTAAATATTAAATACGCTCAGTGGTGATTATAAATCAAGGTATTTTCCAAACAAGCATAATTGCATTAATTATGCCAAATTCATTAAATTTTCTATAAAAAATACAATCGTTAGCGTTCCTAATAGTCAATTCAACCAATACCAATACTTTGGCAAAATTTTCAATTTAGTCCTTAATTTTTCATTTTATTACAAAATTGCCCTTTTGCACTTTAATTACAAAATTGCCACTAAATTAATTATTTTCACTTTACATTCAATTTTTGGCAAGCAAAATTACCAATTGGTCTTTGTTTTGACTTTTTCATGCAAAATTATATTTTAGTCCTTCCAATTTACAAAAGTTCAATTTTAGACAGTACGGTCACTAAATTACTATTTTACCCTTTCCTTTTATTTCCTTATCATTTTTACTCATTAATCTCAACAATTGGGAAAAATTACTGTTTTACCCCTAAACTTTTTATTTTTTTTCAATTAGATCCTTTTTCATTCTAAACTTTATTTTTATCTGTCTTTTTGAACTTTTAGCTTATTTTTATCATTATGCCCCTAGTATAATCCCATCAGACATCTTCAAATCAGATATAAGGGATGTGAACCCCATAGGACCATAGTACAGACTGATAAATGACCCTAAATGATCATTTCTCATAGAACAGAGCATACACTATAGGAGATCAGTACGATCCTACCATAGCAAAGCAAGTTGCCATGACTTGCACCACTGTATAGGTGTCCCTATGGCTAGTCAATTATATTCTGAGCTAGATTTTGACCTCCTAACTAGTATTAAGGGTAACATTCACTTATATTTCACTTTACTTTTTAGATTTTTGATAGTTTTAACAGCTTTATCATTATAGTTTATTACTCAGTCAATTTTTTCATTACTTTTGCATAGTTTGTGAATTATTTCACAATAATTGACCATTTTCCACTTAATTAATGATTTATTTCCCAATAATTCAACAAATTCATTTAATGCATAAGCTAATTTTCTTCTAAAAAATATTCAAATAATTTCCATAAATTTTACAAAAATTCATGGATACAGTATTTCATCACTATAGTCATTTTAAGGCATTAATCACTAAAATTACACAAATTATACCTTGATTTCCTTTAGGATTCCATTTGGCCAAGTAAGGTAGTCTACCTTACCTATAATTTTAATTCATATTAAGCACTCTAATAGCCATATTCAAGGTTATAAAGTCATTAATCTAAGCTCAATTTCAATTATACATGCATTTTGCCTAATTTTTCTAAGTTACATAAAGGAAAATTATGACAATTCAAGAGAAATAGATCGATTTAGTAGCCACTAACCTTTCTTACTAGCTTTATCCTTCTTAGGCTTTCTTTTTCTTACCTTTGGCCTTGGATGGTTATCCCTCACTTGGAGAACTTATCATGGCCAAATTTTTTATCAATATAAACACCACTTTTTTGATCTCAAATTCTCAAATTAACCACATAAATGAACTCTAGGAACTTAAAAACACTTGTAGGCACCTTTATATAAAATTAAAACCTTAAATTTTACTTACCTCAATTTGATATTCTATACTTTTTCACTTGATTTCTCCTACTTTTTTTCTCTAATCAAGGAATAGAACCTTAAAGAATCATCTAGGGAGGTAGATCTCCACCTAAGATGCTTGGATTTAGAGAGAAAGAGAGAGAAAACTTAAAGAACTTGAAAGAAATAGTGGCTATAATGGTTCGACCACAAGGGAGCGAGACAATCGCTAAAGGGATAAGGATGACTGGCCAAAAATCTCTCTCAGCTGACTTTTATAGTGGCTGAATGGGTTGGGCTTTGACTCAACCTAAAGTCCACTAATTTAGTCCCAAAAGCCCACTATCTCATTTTTTGAATTTCTCTCACTTTCTAAATCCAAATCATCCCAAAATTGATTCCATCATTCTTATCATGTCTAAAATAGGTTGTATAAAAAAATTTATCCCAATTGAAGTCAGTTATTGGTTTAATTCGATCAGATTGGTTTGATTCAACAATTACTGGTTTCACTGAAAATTTAACTTTTTACAGCCAAAATATTCTACATATCATTTTAGGAACCTATATAATTTTTGACAATTTTAGACCAAATTTGCTATTTTTAAAGGCTCGGTAAAATCTAGATCAATCTAGTTACTATTTAAACTGACCCGCTTCATTTTTCATGTTTTTGACTTCTAAAGGCCATTTTGACATCAATTTCACTTCAAATTTCAACCCCAGACTAACCATGATTAATATTTTTTGATAGTTAAATAAGATATTTTTCACCTTCGAATGTACTTTTCAGCTTGAAAGCACTGTTCATTATCGAAAAATACTATTCATGGCTGACCCGATGTTGAGGCCATTATAAATCTCCCCTACTAAAAGAAATTTCATCCTTAATATTTACCTGTATCGTAGAGCAGAGGATATTACTGTCTTAGTGTAGCCTCGACCTCCCATGCAGCTTCTTCCATATTATGATGGTTTTAGAGTACCTTCACTAGTAGAAACTGCTTGTTCTTGAGCTGTCTAACATCTCTAACGAGAATTTTCATTGGTATTTCTTCATAGGTCATATCAACCTGCACTTGGATTTCTTCTAGTGTGATCACATGGCTAGGATCAAATTTTTACCTTCGGAGCATCGATAGTGAAACACATCATTCTTCTTTTCTAACTTCGATGGTAGCTTCAATCGATAAGCTATAGGATCCACTCGCTGAAGTATCTCATAAGTGCCAATAAATTATGGACTTAGCTTGCCCTTTTTGCCAAATCTCAAAACTTTCTTCAACGAAGATACTTTCAGGAAAACTCTATCTCTGACCTGAAACTCTATATCTTTTCTCTTCAAGTCTGTGTAAGATTTCTAACATTCCGTAGCTTCTTTCAACCTACCTTTGATGACCTACATTTTCTCTTCTGAGTTATGGATCAAGTTAGACCTTGCAAGATTCTTTTCACTTAGTTCTATCCAACATAGATGAGTTTTGCACTTTCTTCCATACAGTGCCTCAAAAAGAGCCATCTTTATGCTGGACTAGTAGCTATTGTTGTAAGAAATAGCATGGAAGAAATAATAGAACAACATGATAAAGATAATTAAATGAAGAATAGTACTAAATTTATATAGGATAGCAATAGTAAAGTAACTTAAATGTTTGTATGTTATGGATATATGTGAGTTAGTATAAATACAAATGAAACTAGTTAACTATTTTAATCACTTAAGGGCAATTAATAAAATGTAATTACAATAAGACCAATTAGGAATTTTAATAGGGGCCAAGTAATTGAATGGATGTACTTATACAAATAAAAGTTACATGAGTGAACACAAAGGTAATAAGGAGTCAAATGACTTAGCAAATTAGTAATAAATGAAAAAATGGAATATAAGCCCTACTTATGACAATGCTAAGGAAATTTGTTTATACAACCAATAAGTATATAAATTAGCCTATATAATTCCATTCACTTGAATAATTACTTCGTTAGGCAATTTAATGGATTAAATGTTTGATCGTTAAATGGGTTAATGTTTTAAAAGTAAAAGTATAATGATTGTGCATACCACAGCAAATGGCATAATGCTCTGCAGTATTATTTTATTACATGTTAAATCATTTACTTATATGTGTGCATGTTATTGATGACTTCTATGAGAAGTCATCTCCATAACTTTACTTTGTTCCTTACGAAGCTAGTAAGCTTAGCACGGATGTTTATCTGTTTAGGTACAAAAAGCTAGGATTCATTCTTAAGGTATAAAATCTGCTATCATAAGGCCAACACTAGAGATAGGAAGGGCTAAAATATGAAGTTTTATTTTGTTTCTATCCTTATAATTATCATATTGTAAAGAATAATGCAATTGGATATGTAATGTATCTAATAGCTCTAGTTATACAGTTTCTCACTACACATTGATGTATGCACATGTACAAATAGTATGAACCAAATTGACAATTGTGTAAACAGTCTATCATATGTAAAAGAGTATATAAGATGATAGGTAACATAAGGGTTTAGTGTAGTCCTTATTGGCCTCTACTTATACCCTAAGAGATTTGCTATGTAATGTTTAATATATGTGTTTAACTGGTGATATATATATATATATATATATATATATATATATATATATATATATATATATATATATATATATATATATATATATATGCTTGTTTAATTAATATTATTGTAAGTTAGGAATTAGAGGAAATTATTTGCTAAGAGAGGGGTAAAATGGTCATTTCATATTAACTCATATATGTGTATTAATTGAGAGAGGATATGGAAATTGTGTAAGGCCCCTAACATGACCCTAATTTAATTTGCATATTATTGTAATTAAGTAAGGGGGTAAATTAACATGTTATTATGTTAATTGCATGAAAATATAATAAAAGAGTATGGTTTAATGTTAATTAAGGATGCAATTGAGGATAAAGGTATTAATTTGGGGTTAATTGGTATTTTTTGGCATTTTGGTGGCCAATTGTGTAGAGAAGCATTTAATTCAAGGTTAAATTGAAAGAATGCTTAAATGGAAAGGTTAATGTTTGAAAAATAATTAGTGGAGGGGTTAAAGTCTAACATGCATAAAGGCTTGTGGCATTTGTGTGACATGCAAAATGATGAAGGACTAAAGAGGAGATTGTCATGTGGGTATAAAAGGCTTGGGTTAGAGAATTTGATTGTGAGAATCGGCATTTGTTGAGAGCAAAACCAGAAATTCATCTTCTTCTTCCTCTTTGATTTCCATAGATTTATCTCAAGCATTTAGATGTTAATGGTGCATGTTGGTTAATCAAGAGTTTAAGGCTCTAAGCTAAGGTAATTAAACTCTCATTTTAACACTGCATCATCACCATCTTCTTCTTCATTTTCTATTGACTGAGAATATGTCATTTGCTGGAAATGTATGTTCATGGTGATGGTATTTATGAAGGAGAAGAGGAAGGAAGAAGGATCAAAGGAAAGGGAATTGATAGAGGTTGAAGACATTGGGTTTATCAGCCAAGGTATGGGAATTTAGGCCATTCATATTGCATGTAAAAATGGATTACTGGAAGTGAATAGAATTTACAGAATTGAATTTACGTTTTTTTCTGGAAGTTTATCGTTGAAAGGTTGAAGAAGACAGACTTACCGAGTCGTGAATGACTTCACGAGTCGTGAACATCAGTCCGACTCGTGAAGCTCTTCACGAGTCGTGAAGTCGAGTCTTTCTTCTTCACTCGTGAGCTTCTTCACGAGTCGTGAAGTTCAGCTTTTCTTCCTCACTCGTGAGCCACTTCACGAGTCGTGAAGTATAGTTCCTTCTCCACTCGTGAACCCCTTCACGAGTCGTGAGAATCACCTTATTTGCTTCACTCGTGAATCCCTTCATGAGTCGAACTCCTCTTCACGATTGAATGACCTGTCTTGAATGTTTTGCTCATAAGTTGAGCTACAGAACAGCAAATTGAGTGATTCTTTTTGCATTGAAAAATAGACTTCCATACCTATATTTCACATGAAGAAACCTAAGCTTAAATCTGTCTCTAGGTACATGTAATCTATAGTTGAATCCGGACTAGTTTTCTAGACTACTCTATGTAACAGAAATGGCTAGTATGAACAGATTGTTGCTACACTTGATAATATGATTCTTTAATTGATTGAGACAGCTATTTGCTTATGTGATAGAAAGTTAAATGAATAATGCATGTAATATGACTGTCAATGAAGGAATTGTATGCATACACATGCGTTCATTTGTGAATATGAATAAAGACTAGAAATGAATTATCGAACCCATACCTGTAAGTCTTATGACATGTAAGTGCACCTTTTTATATGCACTTGTGATATGAAAAAGAGAATAATAGCATGACCTTGGCATGTGTATATGTCATATGAAAACATGTTGATATTTTGTATAGCACATGACTTGAATGATGATAAAGGAATATATATATATATATATATATGTGTTGGAAACATACTCATAAGAATAAATCGACTATATGCGAATGTACCCACAGGTATGTACATTTATGATTATGTATATGAGTATATGAGCATGTAATTGCCTATGAGATAGAAGATGAATTAGCATGACTATGAACATGTGAAATGCTTAATGAGGGCATGATCAAGTCTATGATATGATGATTATATGTCATGCTTTTATGATATGATGCAAATGATATAGTCATACAGATATAGATGAGCCAGATATATATATCTTGGCATATGAAATGTGCATGTATCTGATTATGCACCAGAGAATTCACAGGTTGATAAGACTATGCATATGTGCAAACGGTATACTACGAATACAGTATTAAAATGTGAATTGAACACGAATATAGTTCCGCCTGCGATAGAGTTTTAGATGTGGATAGATAGGCGCCTATAGGGAAATTGCAGCTGCCATAGTTGGCCCATTTGGGTCCATAGTATATGATCCCGTTTGGATCATGATCAGCCCCGTTTGGGTTGATAGGCTACCCCGTTTGGGTATGCTTGACCGGTCCATAGTACAGTTGGCCCCGTTTGGGTCTATAGATTCGATATCTTCGGATATCCCTCATTTGATACCATTGTGTATCCATAGTTCCCGCATCCACTGATAAAGCTAAGGCAGGCTAAACGTTATTCATAGTAATGATCAAGAGTAAACAATTAAAGTTATTTTGGCTAAAGATTGATATGTGACTTGTATTGTTGGTTTACCACAGGAATTATGTTTCAATTGAATATGTTCACATGGAATATTGCCATCTATATGAATTATGAAAAAGAAATATGTGTTCCTCTCTCTCGGGTACAATGCTTATGTACATGAGAATATGCTTATGCTTTCTTGTATATGTTATTGTTGCCATGTTATGTTGGACATGTTGATTATAGTATATGAACATATTGTATATGTATGTTTTGATGGCCTTGTGTATGGCCATCCATCTGTAGATATTCCCAACTAAGCTTTATAGCTTAACACGGGTTATTTATCCGTGTAGGTACCTTCTAGAAAGACTTTTGCTCAGGGACGTTCTCTGCATCAGGAAGGGCCAACCATCGACTTATAACCTTGATGTAGGATATTTTGTAATACAGCTATCATATGTTTTGTATAATGGCTAGTCATATTTTGATATGTATATAACGTATGTGGGATAATGTAACTCACTAGTAGTAAAGCTACGAAAGAACATGTGTGCATGCGATATGCATGAAGTAATATCCATATAGTTAGTATGCATGATACTAAGCATGAAATGAAAAACAGGAACAGACAGGTGGCACAAATAATAGTATATGAAATCGTATGGCATGATTAATGGCTAAGTGATGGTTAATTGAACATGTAGTATGAGCATGATTAATAAGTATTCATGATACATGTGAATATAGGGTATTTGCATGAGGGGTGCTACAAATTGGGGACTCAATTAAAATGAGGAAGTGTAAGTTTTATGGTAAGAATGAGATATTGAAGGAAATCAAGGGGTTGTTACAAATGGTATCAGAGCTAGGTGTTGGATTGGTATGCCAATGAAGACGCTGGGTCCCCTAAGGGGGGGTGGATTATGATATCCCACATCGATTGAAGAGGAAAATGAAGCATGCCTTATAAGGGTGTGGATACCTCTCCCTTGTAGATGCATTTTGGATGAGTTGGTTCCCCAAAAGCAAAACCGTGTAGGCGTGAGAGTCAGTGTGAGTTGGTTCCATCGAAGGTCTACCCAAAGTGAACAATATATGCAAGTGGGCGATGTAGGCTATTACAGAAGTCTAGCATGTTCTGGTTCTTGTTGTTTTAAATCTTATCTTTCATTCAATAATGTATACTGTATCTCAATTATTCATATTTCATGCGATTCGCTATCATTCATAGTTATGTTCATGCATACAAGTAGGCTATAAAAGTTGGAGTTCTTAGTAAATCATAGCTGTAATTAAGTTATTCTTTACATTGTACCATTACATTACATAATTTTAGCAAAATAAGAAATGTGCAATGCTAAAACATAACCAAAAGACAATAATATCTGGTGTTGGCTTTACCGTTGTTGACCTTATCTCTATTGCAAAGGCCTATCTTGGGTACCCATACTCTTATAAAGCATGCTTTATTCTTCTCTCCAACCGATGTGGAATGTCACAGTAGGAGTAATTCTGACTACCCTGAAGGGAGAAAAGTTACCATTAGCTAAGTTAAGATATAAAGCCATGAACAATGAAGTAGAGTACAATGCTTATGTTTTCAGACTAAAAGCCTTACTAGCTCTAGGTGGTAAATTAGCATAAGTTTTTGGGAATTCATCTCTAGTGATTTATCAAGTAAGTGGTGAGTGGTCGATGAAGGAAGAATGCCTATTGTCCTATCTCAAATGCTTAAAATTTTTGAGCAATCAATTTGAGGTCTATGCATTCAGATATGTGCCATGGGAAGAAAACCAGTTACTAAATGATCTAGCTACCTTAGTGTCTATTTAGGATAATCCAGAAGGTGTAGTCATGAAGCCTATCCTGATTTTAAGTTCTGACAAGCCATACTTTGAGAAAGAGTGTATTATAGATATCAAAGTGGGTGATGGAAAGCCTTGGTACTTTGACATCCAGAATTATCTAGAAAAGTCGATATTTCCCAAAGAAGTCGCTAAAAAGGATCAAAGATTGATTCATAAGCTCTCTAGTCAGTTCATCACTGTGGGAAGGTTCCTTTACAAGAGGCAGCCTGACAAAATTTAGTTGAGGAGTTTAGATGAAAAGGAAGCAAAGAAGGTATTAGAGGAAGTATATATGGGAGTGTGTGTCGCTTATATGAATGGCTTAGCCTTGGCAAAGAAGATTATAAAACAAGGTTTCTTTTGACTCATAATGGACATCGATTGTTCTAAGTATGTAAAAGAATGCTAGTCATGTCAATAGTATGCGGATCTAAGGCATTTGCCTATTTCAGAATTGTGTAACCTCACATTACCATAACCCTTTATTGCATGAGACATAGACATCATGGAAATGATTCATCCATCTGCTTCGAATGGACATAGGTTTATCATAGTGGCCATTGATTATTTTAACAAGTGGGTAGAGGTTGAATATTTCAAGAAAGTATATGCCCAAGACGTGGCTAGGTTCATCGAGAAGAATATAATATATAGATATGTCTTACCTCACCATATGGTGTCAGATAATGGGTTGCAGTTTTTGGATGAAACCAGACAGGTGCTCATTAAGTATGGGGTACAACACCATAAGTCTTTTCCTTATCAACCTTAGGTAAATGGAGCAGTTGAAGCAGCTAACAAGAATGTGAAGAGAATTCTGGAAAAAATGGTTTGAACTTTTAAGGATTAGGCTGATAAACTACCCTTTGCACTATAGGGTTATAGGACTACAACCAGAACGTCCATGGGAGCCACACCATTTTCTTTGGTATATGGGATAAAAGCATTGTTACCAGTAGAAATTAAAAATCAATCTTTAAGGGTTGTTTTGGAAGCTGAGATACCATAAGCAGAATGGGTTATACAAATGCTGTCATAACTTAACCTATTAGATGAAGATAGGATGAGGGCTTACAATCAAATTTACCAGAAAAGGCTTGCTCATTCATTTGGGAAGAAGGTTAAGAAGAACCCCCTCAAAGAATGAGACTTAGTGTTCAAATAGATGAGACTAGGCATTCTAGATATTCGAGGCAAGTTTAGACCTACATGGGAAGGACTTTTTATGCTTAAAAAGTTATTATCCAAAGGTGCTATTATTTTATTAGACAATAATGGCAATAAGTTCAGAGAACCTGTAAACATTGATAGACTAAAAGGTTCCATGGATAAAGACTAAGAAAGAGAAAAAGAAGAGAATAAATGTCCCACGGATAAAAAACTAAAAAAAATAGTGGCCTTGCTAAAATTAGGTGTCTCACCAGGGTGAAAATCGAAAAAAGGCATCCTGGGAAAATATTAGATGTTAAGAGAAAATAATCAATCAAGAAAATCCGAGAGGATTGATTGATGATAGGAGTTATGATGATTTGAATAATATGTGCCATTGAGATAAGATCAAATGCTGATCATGTGTATTGAAATCAGAAATAAATGTCATATATGTACTCATAAGTGTCATTTAAAATATTTAGGAATAACATTTTTTTCTATCACATGTTCAATAAGAGCAAAAATATAATCTATGAAAGTGTCTGATCTAATCTATCAGTATCACATCTCTCTCTCCATCTAGGTGCCTCAAGTGAGAAAGTTTGTTATCAATGCCCGAACTAGTAACCCATCGCTTATAGGAGTCAGAAGTAGTGAAGTCACAGGCACCAATACCAGGAATAATATTCATCATGTGGAGTCAAGTCCAAATCCTCTCAAAGTACTCCATCAAGAAGTGAGCAATAAGAATGCCTCCACAAAAGCGCAAGGGATGCCTAACAATATCTCATATGCCCCTAAATCGGCACATGCAGTAGGCAATAACATAAAAGGTGGCTTGATAAAGTCCATAGAGAGGGACACATCTTGACTCCATATCCTCGACCATAAAAGTAATAAGTAGCCAGAAACACCTAAACCTGATGTCAACATTTATTGAACGACCTAACCAATCAACTACATCTTAAACTGACTAAAACACCCAATCCAAATGATGGACTATGATGTAACTCATAAGATAGGTGCCTAGATCTCTAACTCAAAGAGGAGGCTCTAATAATAGCTATAGTTTCTCACGAAGCCACACATAAAAAAAAGCCTCTAAGGTGAGTTGGATCCATTTTAAGCAAAACTAAGGCATCAAAATACATGAAAATTCAAAAAGATGCATGTTTCAATAAGAAAAAGCTAGTATAAAAACCCACAAGGGGCATACTATCTTTAAAAATAAGGATATACCTGAAAAAGTACAAGGCTGCTCGTGGAGAAGTGAAAAGACCCACGCTGAGCAATGGAACTATGATATGCATCCAAACCATTAATAGTCTCAACCACAAGCATGTCCAAGTATCGAGGTCTAATTTGACATCTACCATGGTAGCAAACCCTTCAGGCAAGGGGTATAATTCCTGGTGAGTGAAACAAAACACGTGAAGCCTTGGGTCCTAATACTAAAAAGCAGTAGTTAGTAGGTTCTTGTCTGGAACAACTCTCCTCAGAAACCTCAAATTCAAGTAAGGAATAAAAATAAGATCCGCCCAAGTCCTTGGGTTATCTAACAATCGTTGTATTTTTGCAAATCCAGTTGACATGATAATGGAATTTTTCTAAGAATTTGAGTTCGGGGAGAGTAAATAATAAAGAAATGACTAAAAGTAAAATACATAGAAAAGAAAAAAAAGGAAAAAGGAGAGAGAAGAATACTCGAAGGAAGCTTCTTGGAAGATGAGAGGTTAAAGGCATAAAAACCAAGAAAATAAAGCACTATTTATAGAAAAGTTGTGAGGGATGATCGAAAGTGATGAGGGACTTCCGTCCCTTACCACTGAGTGAGCCACGAGTTACTCATCCCTTACCTCTAAAAGGCCAAGAGTCACACTTATATGTCCCATGCATTGTACGTACATATTAATTCATTTTCCTTTTACCTTTTATTTATATTTTGCAAGAAATTTGGAATGCTTAATGACCTGAACTAATAACCCTGAAGAGTTTGGAATGTGAAATGTTATATGTATTAAAGGGCGCTTAAATTTCAGGGTATATCAGACTTTTGTATAATTGTGTGTATTAAAAGAATAATTAAAGCATGTAAATATTAAAAAATAATGCGTAACCTATAAAAAAGATGGTAAACATGTTGTGAACTAATTTTAAATGGATAGAGAATGAAAAATTTATAAAAATAGTTAAAAATTTGACAAAAACGAAGTTAAAATGTGAAAAAATAAAAAGAAATTAAGAGCAAGGGGCATTTTGGTCATTTTGGCTTGAGGAATAGGGCACCTTTTCATCCTATATGTCACTTAGTGAAGGATAGGCTTCCCATTCCTCGCTCAATTCCAGCAATAAAAGGGCTTTCTTCTTCATTTTTCGGCCAAACCTTTATATTTTTTGACTTTTGAGCTTCAGTTTTGATTTTTCATCCCGTTCTCTCTCATCCAACTTCCAATTTGTGAGCCGTTTATGCCTACAAAATCCTAGAAATGAGTCATACTTCAGCAAGCATAGCTTTTCTACCATTCTTGCTTTTTTCTTTTTACCTCCCCTAAGTAAGTACAATTCAATTCTTTTATTATTTTTAATTCTTTTTATTTCCTTCAAGTTAGGAAGTAGTTTAGATTAAAGAACCTTAGTTTCAAGCATGATGGGTGTGAGAACTTGCTGTTGTATCAATATCTTATTGTTATTTTTGTTTCTCTAGTGTAAAAAGAAATAATGCCTTGTATCCTAAGTAACATAATGTAATTACTTAGCTTGCTTCGTATGACGTTTTACATGATTGTCAGCCTTGTATATGAGCACATAACCAATGATTATTTCTTCTTTTTAGTGATATAAATTTGTGTTTTTGTATAATGACTACACCTAGTGTGAATATCTTTGATTTTGTTTGGCGGCCCTGAGGGCTTGTGTTGTTTGGGTTCAACTAAAAAGGCCTTTTTTTGCAAGAGGCAGTCACATTCCTAGTTGGAATGCTTCCAAATTTTTGAAAGACATGAAACATGATTGTATTTATGGCTATCACAGCTTGTGTATTACTTAAATGCATTTCTTATGTAGGGGCAGTCACATTCCTAGCCTAAATGTTGTTGAATTCTTGCCAAAATTTTTTAATGAACGTGAATTTTGCATTGTTTGGTGGCCCTAACGGCCATCGATCTTTCATTTTGAATATATTACTTTTTATAAAGGGAAACCACCTCCCTACCCGGAAAGCTACCCAAATTTTAATCTCCTATAAAACATGTAACATATTTACCTAGTTTTTCATGGACAACTGTTAGAATTATACATACATCAAGCATTCTTGTGTAGGTTAGTTGTAGATATTTAACCCAATATAATTTTTACATTTTGATTTGCTCATAGCTCAAGATGATCTCGAGCTAACATGTAATACTTTTTTTAGGCTACCCCATAGGATAGTGGATCCCCAGCCATCCCAGCCAGTACTGACCTACATGACACCTAGAGAGGCTACTAGGTATCGATCTCTGGGCTAGGTTCAGTATAGAGCAAGTTGATTCATGTATAGATAGTTTTTGAAGGGCTTTGGGTTACTTGAGGAGGCCGATAGACTTTTAGCTAGGGCATGTTGGATAGATTTTTTTGCCTTAGGCTATTATACCTATCCAGACATCACCTAGGTGGTACTCACCACTATAGAGTATGGGGGATATCAATGGTTGGACACCTGAGAGGAGGCAATACTGTTCAGTGCCTTGGGGGTACCGTTTAGTATTACTCACCGTAGATTTATAGAGGCTATGCAAGTTCTCAGTAGCCTGAGCATAGTAACACCACCACGGATGATGGATAGGGATAGGTGGAGAGCTGTGACTTTGTCAAGAGTAGTATATGACTCAGACAAGGTGAAAAGCATGATGTTGGCTCTTCAGATATAAGGATACCTTCAGAGGGTGTTATCTACCTCATACTTAGGATGCACAGGGAGTTTGGGTCGGTAGACATTACCAGTTTATAGGGGATACAGGAGGGCTATCATATAGATATCACTTATGAGATAATATCTACGTTGACCAGAGTGAGCACTATGCCAGGGATGTAGGTGTGTATAGGTGGGGTTATTATTGGACTGTTGATATCACTAGGGTTGGAGAAGGATCATTTTGGAGATCTTATCTAGGAGAGTATTCATATAAACCTCAAAGCAATGATCACCATGAGTATGGTGGATCCCATAGAGGGGCGTAAGGGCTAGTATCGATTACTGACAGTTCCTAAGACTCGGTAGAGACACTAATTGGATCCCATATTCTAGATGCAGCAACTAAGAATGATGGACATGAGCAGGCAGCAGACGAGGCACTAGTAGAGGCTCGAGTACCTCCAGAGCAGCCACCTTAGTAGGATGGCTAGCTAGATGAGCCTCAGGATGCAAATGAGCCCTAGGAGGCCCATGAGATAGGAGCATATTTTGACTATGCATTTGATATGAAGATTAACCTACACAATCTCTTAGGCTGCTCTCTATAGACTCCAACAAACTTCAGATCCCCCATGAGACACCAAAGGTGACCAGCTATGAGATTTTCTCTATATGGGCACCCAAGGCATCATCTTCTACGGCTCCACCACCTTATGGACAGCCAAGGGGATCCACATTGATTGTACCACTACCATCAATTCAATCATCTCCTACATAGGCACCATCAGCTACTTCCTCGAGTGACTTCTCCATGAGGCTGGCAGCACTTGAGGCATCTAACAAATGCCAAAAAGAGACATTACAGATCATGCTTACAGCAGTAAAATCCCTTCAAGCCTTACCAATGACTATTTAGGCCTTATTAGCAATTGTTCAGACCTTGTATATAGATGTACAGGGCCTCAAAGTAGACATGCAGATTGCAGGTCAAAAATTTGATGAGTCTTTATAGGTGGTTGATGGTTTTATTACTCATATCAAAGACCAGAGCACTTGCATCCAGATCGCAATCCCTAAGGCCAAACAAGCTATTATTAAGAATGATGAGGAGCTAAGGAGATATATCGGGGACTCAAGGTGAGACCTGATAAAGTATCTAAAGAGCCACTTTAGGGCAGTCCATAAGGTAGGTCAAGGGTCAAAGAGATTGGCAGAGGTCATAGCACAGGTTTTGCAACCCTTAACATCGGCATTACTAGGTTTCAGATTTGTATTTGAGCAGGCAGGAGAACAGCCACCTTCGGCACCTCAAGCCATGGCACCAGCTCAACCACCTAGGCTACCAGCTCCTAAATCGCCATCAGGGCTAGCATATCGCAGAGCACCTAGATCAAGTCCCTTTTAGTGATTTTTTATTTTGTATTCAAGGAGTACTTATCAAAATTTTTGATGTATATAAAAACAAGATGTATATAGTTTATCATTTTATTTCTTTTCTTGTTTTATTTATGTTTTTCATGCTTGAAAGAATGTCACAAGATTAATGAGTTGATTCATAAATAATTGCACCTTGATAAGGCAAAGTGAAAGGAAGAGTTATAATGAGAAAAATAATAACCAATAAATGGTAGTAAAAAAAGAAAAAAATATAATGTAATAAGCAATGAAAAAGAAAGCCCTCGAGGGTCAAACTCAACAAATAAGACACTAATACTTAAAACTTTTTCACCACAGGAATAGAAAACCTCCACCATGGAGCATATGGCTATTCTTCTAAGAAGAATGCAGGCGTTGCTTTGCATTGTAAGAAACTGTCTAAACATGTTGAAAAGAAACACATAATGAGAAGAATTGTAGATGTATATTTATCAAAAATCTCCCTAACGAATAGATATGTCTATCAGAAACCACCCCAGTGGAATACTATCGTAAGAGAGCAACCATACCTTAGAGAAGCAATAACTAACATTCAAGTATAGCAAGTCATCCCGATCATGCATGCCTCAGGTGCTGATTAAATCCAACCCTAGTATTTTAGTTCTACATGCCCTACGCACTAACCAAATATATCTAAGCAACACTGATTTTGCATGCCCCAGGTGCTAATCAAGTCATTTTGATTTTGCATGCTTCAGGTGTTAATCAAACTCATTCAAGTAACCTAATTTTGCATGCCTCAGGTGCTAATCAGGTGAAAATTTTCTATTTTATCCAAATTCTACATGCTTCAAATGCTAATTGGACAAGTGGAGACTCGCCACCTTCAATAGAGTTAGTCTCAAGCCTTGATTCTACATGCCTCAAGTGATAAGTAGGAAACCAGAGACTCATCACCTTTAATAGAGTTAGTCTTAAACCTTGATTCTACATGCCCTAGGTGCTAATAAGTGATTTCAAACAACAAATAAACCAATAGATTTGCTACCTCAGGTACGTATCTTTTTCCTTTCACTCTGAATTTTAGCTCACTTTTGGCACCAGTGCACTAGCTTACCAAAATTAGGGGCAGTTATAGACATTGTGACCTAAGGTAGCCTAGATCAGAATTACCCGATGATGAGGAAATAATATATTACTGAATAAAGGTTCGAATCCTAAGGCTTCGATCATGAATTTCTCACTCTTTCTCAAAGATTTTTCATGATTTTCTAAGTATTTCCAAATATTTCCAAGTGTTATAAAAAAATATACATACAAACCTTAGGTGTAGCTTCCAGTGGTGACAAACAACCATCTATCACATGAAATGTGCTCATCTATGGGCCCCTTACTCCTGAGTGGTCCATCCTGAGGGTATTATAGAGAAATCTAGGGTTTAGTGATGAGGGACAGCAATCCCTCATTAAGGGATGCCTGTCCCTCATTTGTAGACCAATTTTTCCACATTTTTAGGTTTTCAAAAAGGCAGTTTTGATCTTTAATGATTCTTTCCCGAATTTACAGGGTTTTAAATCCAATGCTAGAGGGATTTGAGTTGGATTTCAACTCAAATTGTTACCCCGGTATAAAATCTTAATTAGAGTTTTCTAAGAGGAGGAATCATTTTTTGGAGAGCCACTATTAGAGAATAAGAATAGTTTCTTTCTCTCTATAAATGCTTGTGTTCTAACATTCCTTGTTGAAACACACACCACATATAAATGAATTTGAGATTTTATTTTGAACAAGAATCATAAATTGGAGCAGAGATCTGGACTATAATTTCCATAAAGACAGAATATCTCCTGAGGGTAATATTTTAGGCTCTTTTTTATTATTTTCTCTCTCTAGAATTCAAATGATATATACCATTTGATTCTTTGATGCATATTAACATGCTTTATTTGTTATTTTATATGAAGTATATACATGTTAATATGAGAAGTTTTAGATTACGAATATGAGTTGAATTGCTATGTTAATAGTGTATTAAATATGATTTCCTCCATTTTTGTAAATGTAAAGCTTGATGTTTGATCTCTTTGATCATGCAAATGTATATCCCTCGTGTATTTCATGTGTGATTTGTTGTTATAGCATGTTTTGGCATGATTTACTTTATGTAAATGCATATTTAGGGCTATAAATATTCTCTACATAATTTCCTATGTTTTCTACCATGAAACAACAATTGTGGTTCTATCCAGAGATGACAGATGAAAAAAAGGGCTGACAGATGGTTGTCCCTTATAATAGTATCAGATCACTTGATACCAATAGGTATCATATCACTAGGCACCTTTCGATGCAACACTACACTTGCAGTTGCGATCATTATCCCCTTTATAGGTATGCCTATCTATCCACTACTATGTGAAATTTAGGCTTTAATAAGTCACAAATCACTCAAGAATATCACACTTGATACATTTAGAATCATAGATTTAATACATACAGTAGAGTATACGAGAAGATCGCTATACAATTTATACTCATAATTAATTACACTTAAAATACACTTCAATATGGTTATCACTTATCATATAACATGCAACACTAGACATATCATTAATCATGTTCACTCACATTCAATAATTTTACAAATTCTTATGCTTTAACGCTTAGTCTTTAACTTTACTTCACTAATTTATTATGTTGTACATTCATTTTATGTCACATATTACTCTTATTTTTATGTTTATAACACTTTAAACATGTTCTGAAAGGTTCAGGTATGCTTTGGTGATAATTTGAGGCTTAAAAATCAAGTTTAGAAGAAAATAAGGTAGGGTCACGATGGCCAATAATTTAGTGATGATCGTGAGATATGTGTAAATTTGATTTTAGACTAGCTCACGGTGGTTACCAATTGGTGCTGACTGTGAGGTCCATTATGCTTTTATGTCATTTTATACCTAATAAATGATATTTTCCAGCAAAGTGGTCTTCTACAAAGTTGTTCTCCTATATCTCTAACTTCCAAAAATTTAAAAATAACTCCATTTAGAAATATAAATCTTGAGATATCACTAAAAAAATATAGACTGCTCTAGATGACAGTATAGTAAAGGTCTTTCAACTTTAAGCTCAATTTCGAACATTTTAGGGATAGATTCAGGTTTTGGCATCATTTACAAAGTTATAGATCTATTTTTTATATTTTATTTTCAACTAGAATCACTTTTTTATACATCTATGAAGAGAGTTATACTCTTTACATTAAAATTGGTCCAAGTGAACCTTAGAGAAAAATTTTCATTATGTTACTTATTTATGCATAATTACCATTTTCATGCCATAACACCATCTTCACCTAACTTCATCATCAATAACATAACCATTATAGCACATATATTATCTTGAATCAATTAAACACATAACAAAGGAAAAAGAAACCCCTAAACCTCTTTAGCAAGCTCTAATTCTTCTTTTAGTTTTGTTCTCTTTCTTTCTCTTTACCCTTACTAGATTCTCTAACTAAAATCTATCATAAACACATATCAATATCCAAATCCCATCTATGATTCTAGCTCCTTATTTATAGAACAATTAAAAGATTAAACTTGAGCCAAAATCTCATAAAACTTACCTTACTTTCAGTTAGGGTATATAAACCCTTTTTAGGCTAAACTATAAACAAAAGAGTGGCATAAGGAGAAGAAGAAAATGCTTGAATTCCTTGGCCAAAATTGGCCGACCAACCCACTTTAAAAGGGCATATTTTTCCTTTTTTCTTGTTTCTTCTCCATTCTTCTAGAGTTGCTAGGTGTCCATCCTTCATTGGTCTAATGTTTGCCCAACTTAAAATTGCATTTCACTCCCTCTTATTAGATTTAATTACTAATTACACAACTTATTAACTTCTTTTAATACATTCCTCCCTACTTCTTTAATAATAATACACATTTATCCCTAAATTGATAATATATAAAATTGGCCTTCACTTTCGCATTAATATCGATTACATCTTGATTATATAATTAACAATTTTTTACACTAAAACCTTTTCAATCTCTCTCTACTAAACTTTAATCCTATTAGGATATGTTTTGAAGCCTTACAATTTCCTTTAGATCATGATTGAGTATTATCATGTTTACTGCCCTCATTTTAGGCAAAGGTGAATAAGTATAGTATCAAGTTAATTACAACAGTATTTAACTGGTATATAGTAGGTGTACTAGATCAGTTAGTAATATAGAAAATATAATTATGATCCCAAATATCAAACCTAAGGGAAATTGTGCAAGTACTAAATGATTTCATATTTTAGAATGAAAATTATGTGTAAAGAGTGAAAGAAATCCAAAGTTTATAATGATGAAGGTCTAACTAAACCAAAATAGAAATTTAAACAACCCAAAGTGATAAAATTAATGTACGTAAATATAAACTTAACAAAATAAATCTAAACTTAAACAAAGTAAGCAATGAAAATTGGTAAAAATCAATAATAAGGGCAGCTTCTGCTAAAGGACTATCCACCTTAACTAATATTGCAATGATTCAGTTTCAAAAGTAACACAAGTGATTATGGAAAACCAATAATAAAACTAGATATCTTAGTCAAGAATATCTCTCTAAGTATTCAATCTTTTTATTAGGAATAATTCAACACTTAACATAAAAATCTAGTTTATGAACTCCTAAACATCTGTTAAACTTTTTTTAAGCAAACTTAACTTCAATCTATTCTTAATTTTACTTTTCTTAGTCTTAATTCACTTTTACCAACACATAATTATCTCTAATTCATAATATAATCATCCATCAATATGAATAAATTAACCTAAGAACATTCATATCATGGATCTTACTTAAATTCAATAATCAACCATTAATCAAATAAATCAATCACCAATTCAGTAAAATCAAAGAGAAGAATTTGCTCAAGAACTAAGAAATAATCAAACTTACATTTTAATTAAAGCTCAAACTAAGTCATTACAATAAAAGTTTAAGGATTCAAGCATCCTTTAGCAAAAGTAAAGAAACTACTCACACTTCATCTAAGAAACTAAAGGAAAATAAATAAAAAGAAATATGATACATATAAAACCCTTTAGTTGCTCTTGAAGTCTTCTTCAAAACTTTAATTGTAGCCTCCAAACCTTAGGTGAAGAACTAAGATAAAACTAAGAAAATTCATAATTCAAAAGTCTCCTCTTTATCAGATGTTTAGGTCTGCCTTTAAAGCTTACAAAGAGGGAGTTTTGGTGGCTTTAAACTTCTTATTTTAGTAGAAAAAAAAGTTTAATCTTGTTTTAAAGTCTCTGACTTGGTAGAGTGACAAACTCACTCCACTGAGTAAGTACTCCCTGCCTAATATCCTTAAACTGACTCGGTAGAGTGAAAAAACCACTCCACCAAGTAGCCTTCTTCTCTTCTTCCTCTTTAGGTGACTCGGTAGAGTGAAAAATCACTCTATTGAGTAACTAGGCTCTATACTATCATGAAAAATGCTTAATTTACACCTTTGCCCTTTCAATTCCTTCTTTTCTTCAATCACAAACCTAAAAATACCAAATTAACCAATTAAGCTCATAAAATGCTAACTTAAGAAATTAAACACTAAATTACCACTAAATTAACATAATAAACACATTAAAAATACACTAATAACATAGTATAATTCATACTTATCAAATACCCTACACTTAGCCCTTGCTCACCTCTGAGCAAATCTGAACAATCCAACTTCTAAAAATAATTAAATGCTAACTCAGAATCATGCAATTCAAAACTAAGTTTATTAATTAACAAGAGCACTTAATAAAATCCTGGCTAGAATAAGCTCAAATAAAGAAATAAAAATTAGTTTCCATATATGTGTGTAAGACCAAAATATTTTTAAGCATTTTTCCAAAATCAAATACCCATGCATCTCATAATCAAGCTTTAGAATTGATGAACACTAAGTGTACACATGGTTTTTCTCTTAAAACTATAAAAACATCATAGGCCTTTCCTTTAGCACCTAAACTCGAAGGTCATCCCCGCTAAAAAACTTAAAGGAAAACTTAAAATCACCTATATCTATATTAGGTTATAATAGGGTTAGGGTGATTGTTATCAAAGAATGGACAATAGTTAATAAAAAAGAATAGCCACTCTATACCTGAATAGATATAATTCCAAAAATTTCAAACTACTAAATATAAACCGTTTTACCATGCTTATTCCTTAATCCCCTTAAATATTAAGCAAATCCATGAAAAAATAAATCCAACATCCTTCTTAATTTACTCAATTCCCTAACCCTTAAGAAGTCAAAATTTTATTTCCCTTATACATACCCCACACTTAAGATTTTGCCATATACGCTAGCTTTATTTCAATTTTTTCTCACTTTTTCTTTTCTTTCTCCTTTTTTAATAATACATTTATTACTGGCATATTACAATAACATGGGTAAAAATAAGAAAATCCTTCACCTTTTACTTAACTTCATCCATAACTATTGCCAAAAATATCCCAACCTCTCTAATTATACCTATTTAAAATGCCCATCAATACTAATTCATCCAAATCTAGAGTGGCTAATTATAGAAGGTAAGATAAAGGCTTTTTAGGCTATATCTGTAATGTCCCAAAATTCAAGTCGGTTGATAATTTGTGAATAGTATTTTGATATAGTGTTGTAAGGATAAAAATTATTAAAAATAAGATGAGTAGGCATTATGGTTTTAAAGGCCTTTAAACTTATAATTGTAACCAAAGTACACCTTAATGGTAAATAAGTGATTGAATATGACATGGTATGATAATCATGATAGCACAGCGGAAAAACAAAAATTTTATCATGCATACCATACATATCCAAAACTAGGAACGAAAACATGCAATTTTAGGGTTTTGAAACTTACAATAGATGATGCCTTTTTATTCTTTGATTTTGTGATGTCCAGCAACCAAGATGCCTTTATCCACCTTAGTTCTCGATCACCAATGCCAAGGAACAGCCTTTTGCGCCACTCCCTCTATTCTCACACACACACTTGTACCGACGGCTTAAAATCGAGATTGCTAGCTCTCTTTTTCGGTATTGTGTAATGGTTATAGTTTGAAGCTACAAAACTTGATTTTGTACTTCTTTAGATTGCTATTACTGCTCAATAACACAAGAGAATGAGGAACAATCCTTTCTCCTTGTGAAAAATTGAACAAAAGAATTAAGAGAGAGAGAGTCACTATTCACCAGTTACTATTCACGAGTTACTATTCATGCCACAAAAAAAAATAGGTTTAGGGTTTTATTTCTTTTAATATATATGCTTATCCTTTGGCAAGTCATTAATCTGAATTCAACTATCCTAAGATAATTAATTCAAACTCTATCACTTCCTAAAGATAAGTAATATATTTTGAATTAAACTCCTTTGAATTTAAATTCAAATTTGAAATAAAACATAAGACATTTAAATAAATGAAATCACTTAATTAAATATATAAGTGATTTAATTTAATTTAAATTCCTTTAGGCTTTAATATTAAATTAACTTAATTAACACAAGATAATTAATTAATTGAAATTAAACCTTATGGGCTGAATTTCTCTCTCTCATGGACCAAAGCCCAATAGCAATATTATAACCCATTACATACATTAATTTGACTTTAATTAAAAGCCCAAATTAATGTCCAATACTTAATTTAAATATTTTAAGCCCAATGCTTTGTGTGAGATCCTATAGGTCCATTTAATGTTGGCAATGAATTAATAAATTAATTCAAAGGCTATATATATTCTCTAGCAAGATATTATAGCATTCCAAATTAAATGAAAATGCATATGGCATTTGGTGACCTAATGCAATTTCGCATAGTCCCTTACCCATAAATATCAGAATTAATATAAGGCATGGAACTAGTCATCCTTATATACATTAATTCATTTCTTGATATTCCAGTGACACTGAACTCTCAGATAAATAATGATTACTCATTATTTCATCTCGGTATGGCCATACACTTCTCAGTTCATTGATCAAGTGGCCGGTGATATTTTTCTCTCTTATCGAGAGGGGTAATCCCTTCACTTCTCTCATGCTCTCTAACATGAATCAGTGCATACCCAATCATACCCGTACTTGTCACTCTGTTACGAGCACGTTAGGTGTATGTCAAAGTACACAGTAATTCATAAAGAGTTTCATAGAGATTTCAGGTCTAAGAACTCCGATACAAAACTTGCATATGAGAAACACTTATGACTTGTACCATGTAGTGTTCTCATGAGCGGATCGAATCCAGATACCATGTTCTTTAACATGTATCTATGATCTCTGATTGACACTCTTGTCCTAATGATCCGTAAGACAGAACTCATAAGATCAGAGAGAGCATACTAGTCTTAATTCATTTGTTATTCCCAAAACAATGACTGACTAGGGATATTTAGAATGATGTCTCATTTGTTTCAAGGTCTTACAATCCATGTGCCTCACACATGATAACTTAAACCGAAACGACATTCTTGGATAGTTTTATCAATTGATATGCACAGGAATACAAAAGATAAAACTAATGCCTCATTTTATTAATTTCAAGTGTTTCGTTACAATGCATTGGGGCTAGGGCTTACACTAACAATAAGAAACTAAATTAAGTAGACAATAATAATAATAATAATAATAATAATAATAATAATAATAATAATAATAATAATAATAATAATAATAATAATAATCCAAGAATTCTCTAGATAAAGACACCATGGCCACAAATCTATTAAATAAATAATAATTAAAAAATAAAAAGGGAGAAAGGAGCAAGGGAAAGGAGAGAAGGGGACAGAGATCAAAGAAGGGAGAGCTGTTGTTCAGTGGCCATATCAGCCACCCTAAATGGCAATGACTCGCACGTGCCATGTGGTTCCCCATCATCAATGTTGCCTTCGATAGTTTGAGCACTGTTTCCTCCCTCGATTTCTCTCTTTTGTTCAAGACTTCACCTTCAGTTTTCGATGATTAGTGGTGGCGAATGGCAACATGATCGGCATCAATGGGACCTCAAGGTTGAGATGGTTTCTCCGATGTCTATCACTCCTCATCACTTGCTAATAATAGTTAGATTAGAGAAAAGAAGCTGCCACCTGTTTAGACGGTGGTTGAGTGCATAACCAACCATCGTGGGACCCTAGGGTTTTGAGCTACATGGCGGCAATAGTATTGCATCTCTGGTGAAGCATCGATGATTGGTTTGACAAGCATGATGATTGATAGAGATTAGAAATAAATGCAAGAATTTCACACTCGTTGGCACGTGACTACCAAATTTACTTCCAAAGAATTTATTTAAATTAATTTTGAAATTTGGTTGAGAATTATTATACTTCTTTGAAGTATGTGCTTGTTGTTGTGTGATTTATTAAGGATAATGCACTTTTTGGTTGAGTCTTGCTAATTTAAGATCCAGTCTCGAGTCTTAATATTTTATTGAAAATTTAAATCTAATACGTAAAAGAGTGCCAATGATATGAAATGCCATTGTTTTTTTTTAAATTGAGATCATTTTAAAGTTTTAATTTTAAGAATGACTATTTGGTTTGTTGCTTTAATTTCTCTATTTTATTAAACTTGGGATTGAATTATTAAAGGTTGTAAATTGATGGTCATAAGGCTGTAAGGGGGATAGGTATAGAGATAAAGAAGTTAGATGAATCCTAATTATTAAGGTAGTTGAGATTATAAATATAATTTAGGTAGTAATTTAATTATAAAAGAAATACTTAAGGGATGGACTAATTAGATGTATAAAGGTGGAATTTCTCATATGCTTAAATTAAACTAGTTACAGAATTTTAGATTAAAAAACAAATGAACATTTGGTGTTATTACTTTAATTTTTCTATTCTGTGAATATAGAAAGGTAAGTAAAAGCATTTAATGACCTGTTAAGCATGGGAAAACTAAGTATGATATTGAAGTTGCAACTATGGAATTAGTAATCAAATTAGCTAATAGATTGACCAAAAATTGAATAAGTTATATGAGTGAAACTAGATAGAGTTTTGAGTTAAATGTCATGATACTGTTGGTTGAATATAATTAAACAAATTGATAGTTAAGTTAATTCATTGGTTTCTTTCATAGCTTTGTTTATCTTTATAAATTTTATATTTTGCTAATTTGCTTAGTGAGTCAATGGGTTAAATGGACAAATATTGAAATATTAGATGAAACCATGACTTAGGAAAATTGAGAATATGATTATAAATTTAAGTAGTAATTAAGTTGTAATACAACATAGTTAAGTTGAATTTTTGCATATAAGTTTTATTTTTCTTAAACTAGATGCATTATGACCAAGATAGAAATTCTTATGTGCTTAATGAGTAGGCCAAATGATAATAATATACTATTACGAATATATAATGCTACCTAAGGCGCTAAAAATTGTTTAAAGCATCGAATGGGAATCTTAACTGAAGTATTGGTGTTTCATATTTGCAATTATAGTAAGAAGAAAAGAAATTTCCAATTAAGAGTTTAATATACAAGAAATTTAATGAAATGAATTGTTATAGGTACCTCATTAAAGTTATGAGTGACGTACTAAGCTAAAATTTAATTTCTTATATGTCTAATTTAACTAAAAAATGATTGCAATTGAATTGTTTAATTATAAGAATGCATTTCTCTTAATTTGTTAATACTTTGTCATTCGAATTATCATTACTAAGAGGTTATTTAAGATTATAATTAGAAGATGTATGGTTGTATATATAATAATGAATATTATCGAGGTAGAGAATCTGGGATTTTTCTTGATTAATGGATTAACTTATGTATGTATTTAAGATGGTTCATAAGTAGAGTATATTTATATTTTAGCCTTATTGTTATGACTTAAGTAGTGCAATGAATGGGATATGGTAGAATTAGTGATGTCATTGTTTGTGATAATATAGAAGATGAAAATGACAAGTATTGAGAATAAGTAATGCTGACATATACATGATACTATTTATTTTATTTAATGGTGATTTTATAATTACCCTTAGTAAAATTAGATAAGAATTGGAGTAATAGGATAAGGTTGGCATGCCAATTAGGGATGTCTAGTAGTATTGCATCTTAATGTGGTTACTGGATTGAATAGCTCCAAGAGCTCTTTCGATGGAGTGATTAATTTGAGTCATAGGCTGAATAGCTCCGAGAGCTCGATCCATATGTGCATGTATATAAATATATTAAATGGTGGGCTTAATGGTTTTGAGAACTCAGTCCTCATATATATGTATATATATGTGTGTGTAAATATATAGTAATGATAAAATGTTGTGTGTCAATAATGAGAAAATGATGTTGAATAGATGGAATGATTTTAAGAACTCAATCTCGTATTTGATTCTCATTTATCCAGCTCTTTTTACAATTTCACTGGATTTTACTGGGGGTAAATATAAAAAAAGAATAAGTTGGTAGAATTTTTATAAAAACACTTTATTGAATAAAGTGGATAGTTTAATTATTTTGTGGTTAGTTATACAATACACAATTTGGTATAATCTAATATGATTAGGAATGCACATATATATATATACAAGTATGTGTGTGTATGTGATCGTGTGTGAATGGTTGGGATTTGATGTTCGTGTCCAATTGGTATTGTTTAGCTAATAACTTAAGTGAATTAAGGTGTCAATCTTGAAAATAACATTTTAGTATAATCACATTTTCATGGTAGATAAGCTAATTAATGCTAACCATTTAATCTTATGTAATTTATAAACAATTAAGTACACTTTTAAGAAATTAGTCAAATTACACATAAGGTTTTAATATTGTTTACTCATTCTTATGTGCACTATGAGTTTGGAATCCATAACTTTTATATATATATTTTATGATTCTGTACACATATATTTTAAAGTGTTATAAATGTATTTTACATTAAAGAGGTAAATTTGGTAGTCACCACTAAGCTTTTAGCTTAGCATATAATTTCTTTTTTGCACGTAGGTTGTGAACCAAGGAGATTAATCCATATGTAGGAAAGGTCAGGATTGGCTGCAGATAGCTATGTCAAGGAGTTGGATCGAATAGTGGAAACTAAGTCTAATTATATTATTATTGTTTTATTTTGGCATGTACATGGATAAAGCTTATTTGTAATAATTATTAAGGTTTTGTTAATGTTAAGAATTAAATTTTGTAATTGTTACAATTACATAATTAAATTCTTAGATATAGTTGAGAATAAAGGTTTCTGTGCAGGTGAAATTTGATTTGATTGATTGTTGAGGAGGATGGGAAAACTTATGTTGGAGTTTGATTAAAGTTGAGAAAATATTTGTATGATTTTAAAAGTGTTTTTGTATTCTTTTTCATAAGAGGTTGCCAATAATTAGGGGTAGTTCTACTGAAATTTTTATAAAATAATTAATAACTGCCAAAATAATAAGGTTTTAGGTAGTAAATTTTCTAGTTGGCCTTCTTAAAGGAATTTAAACCTAAGTGTGAGACCCAATATCCGAGTCTTTTCACTGACCGGGTATAAGGTGTTACACTATGGTTAATAGGTAAGTGTAACAAAAAAAATAAATATGGCACACTTTAAGCTTACCTCATTAGGCTAAAAATGGCTAACAAGGGACAATTATGCAAAAAGGGTAGGAAAACAATCTTAATATGATTCAACAAGAAAATTTTACCTAGATCATTTCTAAGTTGTTTCTATGCTTTGAAGGATGATAAGAAAGGTTCTAATGTCCTAAAAATTCTTGCTTGACTATTGCAATGCATAGTTTTTCTTGTATTTAAAAATTGGTCTCTGTGTGCTCAATAGGTGGAAACTAATAATTATATGCCAAGTTGAGTGTTAAACTAGCATAAAATTTTATTAAACAACATACTTGCCTTAATGCTAGACAACAACTTTAACTAATGCACATTTCAAAGTTAAGTTCAATACGGTTAATTTTCTGAGAATAAAACTAGGGAAAACTAAGCTTTGGGTAAGCTAAGTGACAATTTTTAACTAACTATTTGATAGTGTAACTAAAATGGAAAAGCAAACTACTAATAATAACTAGCAACATTTACTGGTAATCTATCACTTAAAGCAAAATATAAAGTTTCTCCTAGAGTTAACCTTACAGACAAAGCAGTAAAAACTTTAAAAGAAAACAAAACCAATTACATAAGAATAAAACAATAACATAAACAAAAACATAAGTGTTTTCACGAATAAAAGGGGTGAATTAGATTTTACTTCCTGAATCTAATCAAAATTGAGCTTAGAGAAGCTCTATCCCCCTCTTAAAATTTTGCTATCCATAGCAAATTGAAATGCAACTCATTCAAATGGTGGGAGTAATGGAGGTGGATAACGTGCCCAGAAACTGGTAGTGAACTGCTCAATACTTTTCTTCACTTCATTTATGCTTTGTTGCAGACTATCCATACGTGTTTGTTGCCTGTCCAACCAACCATTCACTTGATTTATAAAATCAATCGTTTGGGTCGAAGGTTCCTATAATGCAGGTTTTTGTGCAACAGGCTCATGGTCTTCCTCTCTATTTCTACCAACGGTGACTAGCTCTAAATATTTATCCCTATTGAACCAATGTCGATGTGGCTTCTTGACTAACACCTTCATCCAACTCAACATATCATAATTTATAAATGCTGCCTCTCCAAGAGAACCCCTCATATCTAGATGTCGTACGGCTTTTGCCATAATGTTGCAATCCACCCTAGAGATGTCTTTTTAATGGTACTCTTCATTTTCTATAGCTTTTCTATTTTTCATCACAAAAGGACTGCACCATTAATCCATATACCCTCAACCATGCATCTTAAAAGCATGCATTCCTCAGCATTAATTGCACCTGGACTGCCAATGTAGCTAAAGAAGGTGAGGGATAAGAGTCAGTGAAGAACTCGAAGTGCATGATTGCCTAAAACACAGGCTTTTAACTTACTTAAGCAATAGGGCACTGGATCTATGGGATCTCTAATGACTTCAGTGGGGTGGCATTGGGTAATTCACCTATAGTATCCATAGAAAATCCCAATTTCTTAACAAACTCCACAAAAATCATCCGGTGAGTCTTCTTGCCAAGTTTGAAACTAATTGTGCCTGAGCCTTGTACGTCTTTAAATGAAAGATGAAATAATGTGAGGAATTATCATGCTAGGTGTGAGTACACTCCTGGTTGATTTTTGATGAACTTCTCCCAACCAATATTTCTAATCAATGGAAATATCTCATCTTATAAATTTCCATTTACTATATCTAAGTAAAATTCCTTTAAATACACTAGCTTGACAAAAGTGACCATCCTAAAGTATTCATACAATTCTACATCCTCATCAATATATGCCAGAATGTGTGTTCTAGATAAACTTGATGCTTTACCCTTTCTTGTTCTCTTAGGTGCCACTACACAAAGTAATAATAGCAAATGTAAGTGCCAATAATATGTAAAATTCAATAATCACACTTAAGAGAAATACGTAATATTGAGCCCAATCCTTCACATGTCAATGCATGAAAATAAGTGTAAAACAAATTCAAATCAAGTGTGTAAATAAAATGTCATCATATGAGAATGATTTATAATGATTAAGAGTAAGAGAATTTAAGCACAAAGTAAGAACTTAGTCTTTATGGAATTTTATCAAACATGTTGTGTGCACAACTTAACTAAGATATATTACATGCAATCTTAACCATTTAAAACCCAAATATAAAATTTCATGATCAATTTTCAACACTAAGTGCACATACAATCAATAGAAAGAAGAATATTAACATTTAAAGGTCAAACCAAGTGATGCAAAATGTACATATTCAAGAACAAAAACTCTAAGTAAATTTTCACTACAATATCAAATTGAAAGAATTAAAGTAACTAAAGATGACTTACTTGATTAATTTAATGAAACAAAGATGACAAACCAAGAAAACAAAAAAAATTGATTGCTTTTGTAATGTAAAAAACAAATGGTTTTTATAAGGAAAGGGACTAGGTGGAGTGGTTTTTCACTCTACCAAGTGGTGGAGTACTAGAAAAACATTAGAGAAAATCAAGGTTTGGGCATTTTTTGAAGGACTTGGTGGAGTGAAAATCCACTCTACCATGAGTGATTTTCCACTTTACCGAGTCCTTGGTCTCTGGTCCAAAGTCATAAGAACCAAAAATTGTTCTTTTGTCTTTCTTGCACAATAAACTTTAAACTTAATTTTTTTAACTTGATTTCACTTGATGTTCATTACTCCCTTGGTAGTTCAAAGGCAAGTAATACTGAATATGCCTTGACTGCTATAAAACACTGCTGATATACACTTGAATCTTTCTCTCTACTATAAGTATGAAAATCTCCTCCTTTTGCTTCATGAAACACTTAACCATTTAATAAAGCACTAACTTATACTTAGACAGGCAAAGCACCACTAAACAAAAGAAATAAAACTTAACAACACAAAACAAATTATGACAAACTAAAGCAAAGAAGGAATTTAGTTTTGAGTTTAGCAAGTCCTCAGTTAGACTATTAAAACTGCCTTACTTATCCCAAAAAACCAAGGTTGCCTCAACGACCTCCATTTGTCCTACATGATATGACTTTAACCTGTGACCATTGACTTTATACTTACGTCCATCCTTCGAACTCTTTATGGTGACTACTCCAAATTTATTACTTGGGAATAATCTCAGTCAACTGTTATACAATAAAACCAACATACTTGGGGCAAATTCCTTTGGATTTAACCTCTTGTCATTCTAATGCTTCGTTTTCTCCTTGTAAAGGGTTGCATTATCATAAGACCACTGTCAAAACTCATAAAGTTTATTGAGCTATAAACTTCTTCTTTCTCCTGTACATCTTAAATCAAAATTAAGCAGTTTTGTTGCCTAATATGCCTTATGCTCTAATTCGATTGGTAGATGACATACTTTCCCAAAAACCAATCTAAAAGGAGACATGCTTATAAGGGTCTTATATGCAGTTTTATAAGTCCAAAAAGCCTCATCTAACTTGTTGGACCAGTTTTTGTTATAGAGTTATTCATTATTTTCTCTAAGATTGACTTTAACTCCATATTAGACACTTTCACTTGCCCATTTATTTGAGGATGATATGGGGTTGTAATCTTATGCCAAACACCAAATCTTCTAAGCAATGTTTTGAATTGATAGTTGATAAAATGTTTGCTCCCATCACTTATAATAGCCTTTGGTGCCCTAAAACTTGTGAAAATATTCCTCTTAAGGAATTCAAGCACTACTCTAGCATCACATGTCATAGTAGCTATTGCTTCTACCCATTTACTCATATAATCTACAGTAACTAGGATATATTCGAATCCAAATGATTTCGGAAATGGCTCTATAAAATTGATACCCCAAACATCAAAAAATTTGACTTCTAAAATATTATTAATAAGCATATCATCCCTCTTAGATATATTTCCTACACGTTGACACCTATCACATAACTCTATAAAAGACTTAATATCAGCAAAAAAAGAAGGCCAAAAGAAATCTAACTGTAAAATTTTTTGTATTATACGATTTGGCCTATGGTGAGCTCCAGCTTCTCCTCCATGACATTGTTTTATAATATCCTCTTGCTCCTCTTCTAGAACACATCTTCTAAGTACTTGATCCAGAAAAATCTTGATCAAATAAGGGTCATTCCAAAGATAGTGCCTTGAATATGCTTTAGTTTCTTCTTTTTTTGCCAAGTGAAATCCTTTGGAAGGTAATCTCCTACAAGATAATTAGCAATATTAGCATACTAAGGAATTGAAATTTTACAAGAATAAATAGCACAAATACATTTATCAGGAAATAAATAAAAAAAATTCTCCCTTTTCTATATGAGCATGATCCAATCTCGATAGATGGTCAGCTATAAAATTTTTAGCTCCCTTTTTATCCTTTATCTCCACATTAAGTTCTTGCAATAGAAAAATCCATATAAAGAGATGTCCTTCTTTGCAAAGAGATATCAAAGCACCACATGATCCAACTATACTATTACTTTAGAACCAAGGAGATATGGCTTGAATTTTTCAAAACTGAACACTATCACCAATAACTCCTTCTCCATGGTGGTGGAATTCACTTGAGCTCTTGTGAGTGTGTGACTCGTATAGTAAATGGTATGAAAGATCTTTTCCTTTCTTTAGCCTAAAATTGCTCCCACTGTATAGTTACTAGCATCATACATAATTTCAAAAGGTAAACTCCAATCTGGTGATGCTATGACAGGTATTGTAATTAACTTTTGCTTTAATTGATTAAAAGCCTACAAATACTCATCATCAAAGTTAAATGCATCATATTTAAGTAGTAAATTAGAAAGTGGTTTTACAATTTTAAAAAAATTCTTAATTAACCAACACTAAAATCTGACATGACCAAGAAAACTCATAATGCCTTTAACACTCATAGGGGAAGGTAATTTATCAATTACATATACTTTTGCCCTATCTACCTCAATTCCTCTCTTAGAAATCTTATGCTCTAGGACTATATCTTCCCTCACCATAAAATGATATTTTTCCCAATTGAGGATAATGTTCATTTTTTATACCTTTCTAAGAATAATGCAAGGTTATTTAAATAGGATTCAAAATCATGACCATAAAGAGTAAAATCATTCATGAAAACATCCATGAATTGCTCAATAAAATTATGAAATATGGCCATCATACACCTTTGAAAGGTGGCGAGGGCATTACAAAGGCCAAATGGCATTCTCCTGTATGCAAATGTACCATAAGGGCATGTGAATATGCTCTTCTCTTGGTCTATCGGGGCTATAGAAATTTGCATATACCCTGAATAACCATCTAAAAAGTAATAAAACCTATTTTTAGCTAACCTTTTTAGCATTTGATCATTAAAGGATAAAGGAAAATGATAAAATATAAAGTATATACATAAAATTCAAACATACATATGTAGAATCATAAAAATCATACAAAGATCACCAATTCCTAATTACATAGTGCATAACACATAACATATAATAAAGTAACATTTTCCATTCTATACTCAAACCTACATTTATCATGTATAGATAAATGATTTTAATAATACATTTCACAGTCAATAAGCAACTTTTTATCTATTCATCTAGTCTCATTTAATTATAAATAACTCAATATGGATACACAAAGCACTAAGTTCCCATTTACATCCCAATAATCATTTAATGTCATACAGTATGCTATAACTAAATTACTAAAACATATGCATGTACATTACTCATTAACTTTTCAAGAGCAGTTATTATTATCCTTTTTATTCAAATATAACATTTACTGTGCAAAATAATTTGAAGGAATTCACCAAATTAGATGCATGGGACTAAGGTCCTATGGGCCTATTGGAATTGGAGTGGTCAAAACCTAACACTGTACTCTATCTCTATATTTATTTGGATTGGAGTGGTCGAAACTTGACACTACACTCCATCCCTATATTTATTTGGATTGAAGTGGTCGAAACATGATATTGCACTCCATCTCAATGTTTATTTGGATTGGAGTGGTTGAAACCTAATGTTGCACTCTAATCTTATGTAAAAAGAGGTCAAAACTTGATACTAGTCTTTTTACACCAAATTATGATGGGCTACAACCAAGCATTGGCCTCTTTTGTATAACTTTGCAAATTCTAATTAAATTTACATTTTAGGTCACATTTGGAAAGTCTTTTCGATTGGAGTGGTCGAAACCTGATACTGCACTTCAACCAAGTGTAAAAAGAGGTCAAAAACCTGACACTACTGTTTTTACACCAAATCATGAGTGGTCGATACCTGGCACTATACTCACCCCACATACGTAGGTTTTCTTTCATTTATACTAAAGATCGCATTTATTCAAGTACTCAACTGAATTTTCACTCTTATGGCCGACAAATTATATCCTACCCATAATTCCTACCGTTTACTATAGGCAATAACGTCTTTTATTATTATTATTATTATTATTATTATTATTATTATTATTCAATTACCACATATTTGGTCATAATTACATCAAATGGAATTTCACTCTTACTTATATTTTAGACCTTAGGTTATACAATAAATAAGACAAGAAATTAAAACAAATTGACTTCATCAGCACTAATATGATACGCATATAAATTACTATAATTACCAAAATTTTTTAGTAAATGTAACTGTAGATTTAAAATATAACTCATAAACATGTTATCATAACAAGCATGCAATTACAAGTCAAAAATTCAAGATCACATTATTTCAATTTGGTTTAAACTAGAGATGTCAATTCTCTTGCTTCCTACGTATCCCATGTAGGAAATCAGAATCACGTAGTTCTACTCGTACACTTCTTGTTATGTCACCTATTTTTTGTAATGCCCAATTTAAGTCGACCAAAAATATTTTCTAACTCATGAATAATATTTTGATTTTGGTGAGAGCAGTATAATTTTATCGAGGATTTAGGATGACTAAGCAATTATTTTTAAATTTTTGAATTAGTGGTTTTAAATTAAAATATATTTTTATAATAAATCACAAACTAACATAAATTAAGTATATGAGAAATAACAATAATAATAATAATAATAATAATAATATCTCTTAAAATCCCTTAGAATTATCCAAACAACAAAGAAAATAGTCACAAATAAAGAAAGGAGAAAGAAATAAGAGGAAAAAAATGAATTATTTCAATTTGGTTCGAACTAGAAATGCTAATTCTCTAGCTTCCCACGTATCCCATGTAGGGAATCAGAATCATGTAGTTCTACTCGTACACTTCTTGTTATGTCACCCATTTATTGTAACACCCCAAATCTGAGTTGACCAAAAATATTTTCTAACTCATGAATAATATTTTGATTTTGGTGAGTAGGGGTATAATTTTATTGAGGATTTAGGATGACTAAGCAATTATTTTTAAACTTTTGATTTAGTGGTTTTAAATTAAAATACATTTTTATAATAAATCACAAATTAACATAAATTAAGTATATGAGAAATAATAATAATAATAATAATAATAATAATAATAATATCTCTTGAAAGCCCCTAGAATTATCTGAACAACAAAGAAAATAGTCACAAATAAAGAAAGGAGAAAGAAAGAGGAGGAAAAAATGAAAACGGGGGAAATGAGAGAGACGGAAATCGGGAAAGGTAGTAGGGGGCGGTTTGATTCACCGGCATGCCGCCACAGTCTATCGCTGGCTGCTACAACATCAGTGTCCCTCCATCACCAGCGATGCCTTGCATCGTTTTCTTCTCCCTTCCTTATTTGTTCTTCTTTTGGTCGAATCATATCTCTTTTCTCTTCGGCAACTCACAACAGTGGATGGTGAAATGAACAACACCAATGAGTCCCTAAAGGAGAGGAGCTCACTTTGGTACCTCCTCTCTTGTTACCAATCATCGGTAATGTATTCATCAAAGAGAGAAAGCTACAGGCTATCCTAGTGAGACCCAATCAAACCCAATGGCACCTGAGCATGTGAACACCGACAGTGGGACCCTGAGGTTTAGATCTCCAAGTGGATAACATTGGTGAAACACTGGCAAAGCTCTAGTGAAGTTTCGGTGAAACTCCTACAAGCCTTTGGTGAGCACGGTGATGAGCAAAATTGAAGGAAAATGTAGAAATTTGACACCAAATGGTATGTGACTACCAAAAATGCCTCTTTTGATTGAATTTTAATAAATGCTAAAATTTGTTAAGATTTGTTTATTTTATTTAAAATTAAATGTCTGTTTGCTGTGATTTTATTTTTGTATAATGTATTCGGTGGTTGGATTTTGCTAATTTAGGGTCTAGATTTTAAATTTCAATGTTTGTTGATGATTTAATCATACTATATGAACCAGATGCCATGGATATAACTTGTCGCTATATATATATATATTAAGCACATATTTGATGAAAGAAATTTTATTACAAAGCATGTTAATATGTTTTCATTATCGAGTAGTATTATATTCGGTTAGAATGTATATTGTAGCTCAATTTTGAACTATAATTCAAGTTTAAAAATGTTAATGATCTTGAAATTATAGCAATTTAAGAAAGACATGTTACCTTATCTAGTTAGGTAATAGTAAGGGTTTAATAGGGTATAGTTTCCACATCTAGAAGGTTAGGGAGTTTGATCAAATTGCTGATAATACTCAAAAGTTAGTCATTTTAATGAAAATAAGTTCAAATGGAAGTAAGAGAACACATATGGCTTAAATTAATTTTCTTTGAACAAATATTGGTGATATATTTACAGAACTTATTATGCTGTAAGTTATATGTTTATGGGATTTTGTTAATGAGTTTATATATATTGCCTGTCAACATTAGAAAGGAAATTTATAATATTACTAATGGTGAAACTTTTAATAATTAAAAGAAAAAAAAGGGTGTCTTTGTGGTTTCATTTTTATTCAGAAGCTAGGAGGCTATATTTAGTCATGCATATATAATATTAAGGTTAGCTAAAGCTTAAAGGAAACAACTTAGTTTACATTTTGGAGAATTATTAGATTATAAGATTTACTTACAAGATTTAATAACAAATTCATATTTTTTACTTAGTTTGGTTGTAGAATTTTACAAACTTGAATTGTTTTAATTAACATAATGCACTTCTTTTTGGCTTGATTGTTTGTTTGTCATTTCATATTATCTCTTTAAGAATTCATGATTATAATAAGATAATGTGTTGTTATACAGTGTGTACAGAAACAAATATACATAATTTGTCTTAAATGATCTTTTGATGATAATTATGTGAACTAGATTGAGTTATATACATTTAAAGCCATGATGAGGGCATAAATATCATTCAATTTACTATATATAATAATGAATGCTATCGAGGTATAAATTTCGTGCTTTTACTTATTTAATAAATTAACATAGGTGTGTATCTAAGATGATTTATAAACATGTTATATCTATGTATTATTGCTATGACACAATTAATGCAACGTTTGAGAGATGACCAAATTGGTGAAATCATGTCATATGATAATAAAGATGATGAAATGATAGGTATTGAAACAAGTAGTGCTGATATATAAATATGATTCTATTTATTTAATTGATGATGATCTTCCATTTACCCTTAGTGAAACTAGACAGGAATGGGAGAAATAGGATAAGGTTGGCATGCCAATTAAGGATGTTTAGCAGTACTGTGCCTTGTTATGATTACCGAATTGAATGGCTCCGAGAGCTCTTCCAGTGGATATGGTTAGATTGAGTCATAGGTTGAATGGCTTTGAGAGCTCTATCCATATATGCATGTATATAAATATATTAAATGATAGGCTAAATGGAATTAGCCTAAGTCATGGGCTGTATGGTTCCGAAAAACTCAGTCCACATATATGTATGTATGTATGTATTTATGTATGTATGTATGTATATACATATGTATGTGTGTGTGTGTGTGTATAGTTAATTGTAAAGTTATGAATGTTAAAAATAATAAAAATAACGTTGTCTGGATCGTATGATTTTAAGAGCTCGATCCACTTATGTATGTATATATTATATATATGTATGTATATGTGTGGGTAAATATATAGAAATGATTAAATATTGTATGTCAATAATGAGAAAATGATGTTGAATGGACTGAATGGTTTCGAGAACTTGATCCCATATTTGAATTTCATATTTGATTCTCGTTTATCCAACTCGTCATACCATTCCGCTGGATTTTATCGGGGAATAATATCAAAGATGAATAAGTAGGTAAAATTCTTTTAAAAATACTTAGTTAGTTAAAGTAAATAATCATCCGTACTGAGGTTAATTGTATATCACATAACTTGGTACAATTTAGTATAATTGGGAGTATACATACGTATATACGAGTACATGAATTAGCAAATAAATTAAAGGAATTAAGGTGTTAATTTTGAAATTAAAAATTTAATATAACAACATTTTACCTATAAATAGATCAATTATCTTTATGCATTTTAACCTTATATAATTTATAAGCAATTAAGTACATTTTTAAGAAATCATTTATTTTAAGTTAAATGTGAAGTTTTAATATTGATCTATTATGCTTATATGCATTTTAAGTTTGAAATTTATGACTTTTATATATACATTTTATGATTTTGTATGTGATTATTTAAAGCTTTATAAATGTATTTTAAATTATATAACCGAAGAGGTAAATTTGGTAGTCACCACTAAGTTTTTGGCTTAGCGTGTGGTTTCTTTTCCGCGCGTAGGTTAGGGATCAAAGAGATTAAGTTATAAGTAGGAAAGGTCAGGATTGGCTATAACAAGCTGTGTAGGAAACTTGGATGGGATGCGGCAACTAAACACAGTTACATTATTATTGTTGCTATATTTTGGCATGTACAAAATTAAGGTTTTGTTGTGACGATATTAATAGTGCCTGGTTAATGTTGAGAAACGGATTTTGTACTTATGACAAATGTATGATAAAACTATAGATATAGTTAAGAACGAAAATATTGGTATAATGTTTTTTTTATAGGTGAACAATTTTAGGCTTAATGTTTATTGAGGATGATGGAAAAACTTGTGTGGGAGTTGATTGAAGTTGTGGAAATGGCTGTATGATTTTCGAAGTGTTTTTGATAAATTTTCTACAGGAGGTTGTCGACAATTAGGGAAATTTCTATCAAAATTTTTAGAAAATGAACAATAACTGTGAAAATAACAAGGTTTGAAGTAATGAATTTTATAGTTAGTCCTCTTAAAGGAAATTAAGTCTAGGTGTGACATCCGATATCCAGGTCTTCTAACTGTATGAGCATAGGGTGCTACATTTGTATTAACCTTTAGAAATATTTTAATACCAAATATTTCACCAAATAAAAATCTAAATATTAAATGTCAAAAGTTAATCCAAAAGCACCCAAAATTAAATTAAAAAGTTCATTTAATTACCTAAATAAACCTTATTATAATCTAAAAAAGGGTAGCATTTCCCATGTACCAGTCACATACCCCCTGTTCACACAAGAAGGTACACACACACACACACACACACACACACACACACATATATATATATATATATATATATTCCAATTCATACCATTCTCCAATCAATTCAAACTTCATTACATGCGTGCACACACACACACACACACACACACACACACACATATATATATATATATATATATACAACAAATAATTTAAATGACTACTTATGATTTACTTATGTCTTATTCACTTAGTTACCAATTACAATCACCTAACAATTTATATGAAGCCTTTTAATTATGTAACAACACAATTATTATGTATATTTTATAAGTTCCATGGAATTCTTAATCAATTAATTATAAGTATAGTTGCAGCATTTGAATTCTTATTTACATCATAAAATATTTCACAAATAATCATAAACATATTCAATAAAACTAGTTACCAATTAATAACGTCTTCCATAATCCAAACATTGGTTGTATTTTAATTTGTCACATACACGATCATAAGTTATTTTCACTTGACTTGTTCAAATTCTAGATTCTTTATAAGCTTAGCTCCTTAAACATATTCCCACCTAAATTATTTACATTTACTTGGTCTAAATTCAATAATCAACAAATTAAATACTCTTATCAAATATGAATAAATTCGATCGAGAAGCTTAAATCACTAAACTGACATTTTTCAATCTAAATCTTAATTCAATTCACCTCATCGAACCAAATTTTATTCTTCTAAACCATTTGAGATTTAAATCATACTTTTAATCATGGTCAATTTATTCAATGCTAGCATTTTATGAGTTTAATGTTTTTTAAACTTCTTTAATCATAATTTGTTTACATTTAACATATTTATTTTCAATTAAATAAAAAAAACTAATATTCCCCTATTAGGCATAAAATAAATTCTATTAATAAGCTCAAGTTACCTAATTAACTTTTCCTTTTTTTACCACAAATTAAATTTCAAAATTTACTAATTTTAAAGTGTGTATAGACTAATTTGAACTCAACATCTATAAAAATTTTGCCCCCCCCCCCTTTTTCCAACTTATTACCTTCAGGATCAACCCATTTTTGCTTATCATTGATTGCCAACGATGCATCGCCATTACCAATGTGAAGCTTAGAGCACCATGAAAATGCTTCCAATGGTCACATGCTCAATCGTCGCTTGGTTGGGCCAAAATCTGCTCTGAAAGATCTCATCATCCTCAACACCGATCTCCCATTTACCGGTAAGTGATGACTGGAGAAGGGTACTTTCGAGCTTGCCTCAGCATTGTAATCTGATCGGTGTAGGTTGTGTCACCGTTTACCACCACGGCTCATCAGAGGAAGAAAAAAAAAGCTTTAGTTTGGTGAGAGAAAACAAATTGTGAAAGACAGAAAAAGAGATGCCACATGTGGAGAAGTGATGATGACGGCCTGACTAGTGATGGGAGGAGAATAATGATAGTGTGAATAGTTACCGATGGTACCACAACTAGCGTGGCACCATTAATCGGGTGGGAGTTGAAGAAAAAATCCTTTTTCTTTTGCCCATGTTCCGCCTTCCCATCCTCTATATTATTTATTTATTTATTAATATTTTTCTTCTTTTTGACCATTCCGTATTATTGGACCTCACTCATCTGCTTTCAAACTTTTTCCTCTCTTTGAATCTACTCTTACCCTTTTCACATGCCAACTTTTTCTTTCTTTTTTTTATCATCAATTATAATTAAATACACAACTTTTCAAATTCACATTTTAATACTTAATTATTTATATCAAATCAATTTTTATAATTTATTTATTTTTGGATATTAAATGATAAGTTTAGAATGTTTTTCAATTCTCTTATATATATATATATATATATATATATATATATATATATATATATATATATATGCCTATTTGTTGCATATTATTATTATTATTATTATTATTATTATTATTATTATTATTATTATTATTATTATTATTATTATTATTATTATTATTATTATTATATATACACAAACACCTATTTGTTGCATATTTTATTTAATTAAAAATACCATTCAACTCAAATTTAATACCTTGACTTTATTTCCTCATCTATAACTTTCATATAAATACATTCATTTAATTATTTGATCCTTAATAATTATCTCGAAAAGTGTTATTTTCAATATATATGTTGATAATGATATTCAAACTTTGGGATGTTCATTTTAAAAAACAAATTTATACTCAAAATTTATATGAATTAAGTAAAAATGAACAAGTCCTTATTATGATTGCTTTCTAATTTCTTATAATCCTATGGGTATAATTATGTAGTGGTTTGTGTACATTAATATCTGAACACAATATTAACGATAGTTTCAATTTCCATCCTCATAATCTCACTAGATTATCTTATTCATATATGCCATGTACTTCCAACTCTTTACATGTTATCATCCTTGTCATTATAATCAAGGTATCATAGGGAAAACAAATCTTACATTTTCCTCTTCTACCATGAAGCATTTAAATTGTTACTCCTAATACCATAATTGGTCATAACTTATATTTACTATAATTATCCCATAAATGATACTACATCACCATTATAGAATTTTGCCATTATAAATATCTCTCTTACTGTCATTATTTATGATTTCGCTTCCTCAATAATCATTGGCGTGAGCATCTATTTAATCACTTACTTTCCTTATTACCTATTTTACCCTTATCAATTCCAATAAATTACCATCTTTCCATTGACATATTTTTCTAAATTCAATGTATATCTCACCACTTCCCTTTTTAATTGGAGCATACACATATGATCTAATGATTATCATGTATGGTTAAATGATGCTGATGTAAGAGATGTAAAATGTTTCATGTGTGCAGTATTATTCAAATGCATATCTCATGTAATGGCGATGTTTGCCTCATCTCATGCTATGAAATGTTTGAGTAATTACCCTTATTTTCAAGAATTACTGACAGGTACATAGAGTACCAGGCCTTCTTTCCTATATTATGCTACCCTAGGTCCATAAATGCCTAAATCTAGACTCTGACACCACTAAATATAACACCCTAAACTCACTCAATTAAATAAATTAGTTATCAAGTGTTATCCCAATTTTATAATCCATAAAAATATAGACTATATATAAAAAATTCCTTTAGAATAAATCAATCACTATAACAGTTACTATAAATTTTCTAAAAGAAAAATTCAATAGAATTTCCCCTAAATGACTCCAAGACCTCATATAAAAGTAATATAAAAAAAGACATTGAAATTAACCCTAACCTCCCATTTAAACTCAAATACAATAGATAAGAATTTATTCCTTCCTCAACTATTTCCAATTAATCAATCAATCAATCAAAATTTACTACATGTCACATTAAGTATATTGAGAAAACCTCTTAATCACACCCCTATACTCATTATCACATCAAAAATATACCAATTGAAATAAGCTGCTCAATTTATTAAACAATTTTAAATATATTTTTAAACATTTCCTGTGTACATAATAATATATTAAATAAAAATTTGAAATACATCTTAGACACTCTTTTTGAGATGCCTATTTCCATCTCTTTGATATGACTCCAGATTGTAGCATATAAAAAATATCTCTTATGATTCAAAAATAGGATCTTTTAACCTACGCATGGAAAATAACAACACGTAAAGCAAGGTGTTTAATGGTGACTATCACACTTACTTTCCAATGATAAAATATAAAGTATATACATAAAATTCAAACATACATATGCATAATCATAAAAATCATACAAAGATCACCAATTCCTAATTACAAAGTGCATAACACACAACATACAGTAAAGTAACATTTCCCATTCTATACTCAAACCTTCATTTATCAAGTGTAGATATATGATTTTAATAATGCATTTCGCATTCAATAAGCAACTTATTATCTATTCATCTAGTCTCATTTAATTAATAAAAAAACTCAATATGTATACACAAAGCATTAAGTTCCCATTTACATCTTATGAATCATTTAATGTCATACAGTATGAAATAATTAAGTTACTAAAACATATGCATGTACATTACTCATTAACTTTGCAAGAGCAACTAATTATCCTTTTTATTCAAATATAACATTTACTGCACAAAATAATTCAAAGGAATTCATAGAATTAGATGCATGGGACCAAGGTCCTATATGCTTGTTCGAGTTAGAGTAGTTAAAACCTGACACTGCACTCTATCTCTATGTTTATTTAGATTGTAGTGGTTGACACCTGACACTGCACTCCATCCCTATTTTTATTTGGATTGGAGTGGTCGAAACCTGACACTGCACTCCATCCCTATATTTATTTGGATTGGAGTGGTCAAAATTTGATATTGCACTCCATCGCTATATTTATTTGGATTAGAGTGATCAAAACTTGATGTTGCACTCCAATCCTATGTAAAAAGAGGTTAAAACCTGGTATTGCTCTTTTTACACCAAATTATGATAGGCCACAATTGAGCACTCTCCTCTTTTGTATAAATTTGCAAATTCTCCTTAATTTTACATTTTAGATCACATTAAGAAAGTTTTTTGGATTGGAGTGGTCGAAACCTGACACTGCACTTCAACCAAGTGTAAAAAGAGGTCAAAACCTAACATTGCTCTTTTTACACCAAATCATAAAGTGGTCAATACCTAGCACTGGACTCACCCCATATATGTAGGTTTTCTTTCATTTATACTAAGGATCACATTTAATCAAATACTCAACTAAATTTTCATTTTTATGGTCGGCCAATTATATCCTGCCCACAATTCATATCATTTACTATAGGCAACAACATCTTATTATTATTATTATTATTATTATTATTATTATTATTATTATTCAATACTTAATTACCGCATATTTGATCGTAATCACATCAAATGGAATTTCACTCTTATATTTTTCACCTTAGGTTATACAATATATAAGACAAGCAATTAAAACAAATGGACTTCATCAGCACATAAACATATGTGCACATAAATTACTATAATTACCAAAAATTTTTAGTAACTATAACTATAAATTTAAAATATAACTCATAAACATGTTATCTTAACAAGCATACATTTACAAGTCAGAAATTCATGATCACATTTTTTCAATTTGGTTTGGACTAGAGATGCCAATTCTCTAGCTTTCTATGTGTCCCATATAGGGAATCAGAATCATATAATTTTACTCGTACAATTCTTGTTATGTCACCCATATTTATTAACCTTTAGAAATATTGTAATACCAAATATTCGATCAAATAAAAATCTAAATATTAGATGTCACAAGTTAATCCAAAAGCACCCAAAATTAAATTACAAAGTTCATTTAATTACCTAAATAAACCTTATTATAATCTTAAAAAAAGGCAGTATTTCCCCTATACCAGTCACATACCCCCTATTCATACAAGAAGATATACACTTTATATATATATATATATATATATATATATATATATATATATATATATATATATATATATATATATATATATATATATATATATATATATATATATATATATATATATATATATTTCAATTCATACCATCCTCCAATCAATTCAAACTCCATTACGCGCACGCACACACACACACACACACACACACACATATATATATATATAACAAATAATTTAAATGACTACTTACATTTTACTTATGTCGTATTCACCTAGTTACCAAGTACAATCGCCTAACAATTTATATAAAGCCTTTTAATCATTTAAAAACACAATTATTATGTATATTTTATAAGTTCCATGGAATTCTTAGTCAATTAATTATAAATATAGTTGCAGCTAAGGTGAGCATGGACTGGTTAACTGGTACATGAGCAAAAAAATTAACCAGTCCATTAATATGATTTTTTAAAATCACTAATCATGAACCGATCTATTACATTCAGTTAATGAGTCCATCAATTTCGATTTTTCGGTTTGGTTAACCAATATTTTTCGGTTAATCATTAAAATTTATAACATAAAATTATAAAAAAATTAGATAAAATTCAGTTCAATTTCAAATGTGCAAAGTAATTTAATATAAAAATTATGAAACAAACATAATTTACTAGCCAAAATTATTCCTCTAAATTAATAGATAATATTATAAAATAGATTTGATATTTTTTAAAAATTAATATATTTAATTCAAAGTCAAATAAAATTTTGGATAATATTAAATATTATAACATAAATTTTAAAAAATAAGAAAACATAATTAAATGCTATTAACTAAAATATGGACACCAATATATGATAAAAAAACAACATATATAAAATTTAATTTGATACTATATATAAATATTTCTATAAAATTAAAGAGAATGATATAATATAAATTTAGTTTAAAGAATTATATAAGTTTTATAGAAAAATATAAAAAATTAAGATATAAAAATAAATAAATAATTTAAATATATTTTAAAGTATTATTTTATGTAAATTTTAGAGAGAAAGAAATAGAAAAAAAATTGAAGATATTAAAATAAAAGTAATATATATATATATATATATATATATATATATATATATATATATATATATATATATATATATATATATATATATATATATATATATATATAAATTAAACCGGTCAATTAATCGAAATCATCGATTTTTCAGATCGTGGACCGAAATTCGAATTCTTATTTACATCATAAAATATTTGACCAATAACCATAAATATATTCAAACAAACTAGTTACCAATTAATGACATCTTCTATAATCCAAACATCGGCTGTATTTTAATTTGTCACATACATAAGCATAAGTTATTTTCACTTTACTTGTTCAAATTCTAGCTTCTTTATAAGCTTAGCTCCTTACACACATTCGCCCCTAAATTATTTACATTTACTAGGTCTAAATTCAATAATCAACAATTTAAATGCTCCTAAAATAAATTCAATCGACAAGCTTAAATCACTAAACTGGCATTTTTCAATCTAAATCTTAATTCAATCCACATCATCGAACCAAATTTTATTCTTCTAAACCATTTGAGATTTAAATCACACTTTTAATCATGGTCTATTTATTCAATGCTGGCATTTTTATGAGTTTAATTTTTTTAAACTTCTTTAATCATAATTTGTTTACATTTAACATATTTATTTTCAATTAAACAAACAAACTAATATTCCACTATTAGGCATAAAATAAATTCTATTAACAAACTCAAGTCTCCTAATTTATTTGTTTTACCACAAATTAAATTTCAAAATTTACTAAATTTAAAGTGCATATAAACTAATTTGAAGTCAACATCTATAAAAAAATTTCCCCCTTTTTCCAACTTATTACCTTCAGGATCAACCCATTTTCATCGATCATCAATCACAAGAACTTTATTGGAGATGCACCGCCATTACCGATGTGAAGCGCAAAGCACCATGAAAATGCATCCAATAGTCACGCTCTCAACCGTCACATGGTTGGGCTAAAATCTGCTCTGAAAGATCTCAGCATCCTCAACGTTGATCTCCCATTTGTTGGAAAGTGATGACTGGAGAAGAGTACTATCGGACTTGCCTCAGCATTGTAATTTAACCGATGTAGGTTGTATCGCTCTTTACCGTCATGGCTCGTTAGAGGACGAAAAAGAAGCTTTGATTTGGTGAGAGAAAAGAAGTTATGAGAGAGAGATAAAGAGATGCCATATGTGGAGAATTAATGATGATAACCTAACCAGTGATGGGAGGAGAACAACAACGATGAATAGTTATCGATGGTAGAGCAGCCAGTGTGGGACCGTTGATCGAGTGGAAGTTGAGGAAAAAAATCATTTTTCTTTTTCCCCGTGCTCCTCCTTCCCATCCTCTATATTATTCATTTATTTATTCAATAATATTTTTCTTCTTTTTGACCATTCCATATTGCTGGACCCCACTCAGCTACTTTCAAACTTTTTCCTCTCATTGAATCTACTCTCACCTTTTCCACATGCCAACATTTTCTTTTTTTTTATCATTAATTAGAATTAAATACACAACTTGTCAAATTCAAATTTTAATACTTAATTATTTATATTATTTTTTTATATCGAATCCATTTTTATAATTTATTTATTTTTGGACATTAAATGATAAATTTAGAATTTTTTTTTCAATTTTTCTTCTCCTTATTCTTATATACACACACACACATACACGCACACACCTATTTGTTGCATATTTTATTTAATTAAAAATATCATTTAGCTGAAATTTAATACCTTGACTTTATTTCCTCATGTATAAATTTTATATAAATTTATTCATTTAAATATTTGATCCTCAATAATTATCTTGAAAAGTATTATTTTCAATTTGTAAGATGCTATTGATATTCAAAATTTGGAATGTTACATTCCCACTTTTCAAGGTGATTGCCTTTGCTTCTTCTTTTGAATTTCAGTTTCTATTGGATGGAAAAGTGCCATGGATTCTATTTGAGAGAGAATTTGCAAGTTCCCCTACTTGAGTTTCTAAATTCCTAATTGAAGCATCTTGATTTCTCATTCAAATATCCTGAGATTTTCATCTAACATATTGGCTATACATAAATATGGATTGAGTGGTCATAAAGTTAGTAAACATCTCTTCTAAGTTGGGTTTTCTATCCTGAGTAGGTTGAGGTTTAGCTTGAAAACCTTGGGATTGATATGGTGGAGTTTGATATGTGGATGGATGGTGTGGTTGGGCTTAAGCTTAGTGTGGTTGTTGGTTGTTGCTATGAGGGCTAAATTTTGACTAAAGGGAGCCCTAGGTTGAGTAGTGGATGTAGATGCATGGTTCCCTTCTCTTTATGAAAAATTAGGGTGATTTCTCGATCCAAAATTATAGGAATTGCTATAAGGATTTAATGCATTTACATTTTCTACTAATGTACCTAAGCCTTCCTCACTCTTATTTTCAAATGCTACATGTGTCCCTGTATAAGTATTACATGATTGAGATAAAGATGACATATTTTGTACCTTAAACCAATTACCTCTTTCTTCAACAACTCTATTTTTGCCCTTAGCATGGCTACCTCATCTACACTATGTACTCCTTGCTTCTATTATGTGGATCTAGTACTTTCCCATTAAGCATCATTCATGACCATTTCATCAAGGAGTAAGAAAGCTTCTGCAGGTATCTTATTCATAAAACTTCCACTAGAAGTTACATCTAGGAGAGACCTTGTAGTCTGATTCACACTTGCATAAAAAGTAGATTTTAGTTGATGTACAATAATTTCATGGTATGAGTAACTCTTTAAAAGTCTTCTAAATATTTCCCAAGCCTCATGAAATGGCTCATCATAAAAGTGATAAAAACTATGGATATTGCTTCTAATAGTGGTTATTTTGGTAGGTGGGAAGAATCGGCATAAAATATTTTCTTGCATTTGCACCCATGATCTAATGGATTGACTTGGTAGCATTTGCAACTAATTTTTTACCTTACCAATGAGAGTAAAAGAGAATAACCTAAGCCTAATAACATCCATATAAATATTTGAAATTTGTACTATATCACTAATCTTTAAGAAAATATCCAAATGTTAGGTTGGATCCTCTATTTTTTATTCCAAAAATTGATTCTTTTGGACCATGGTAATGGTAGCAGGTTTTATCTCAAAGTGTTGATTATGAGATATCCTAATGATCCTATACTCCTCATTCCACCTAGGGGTAGCATAATCACTTATGGTTCTAGGTCTAAACCCATTTCTTTAACCTTGGTTATTCATGCCTTAGTCTTCTATCTTAGATGGTGGATCATCTATAGGTAAGTTATTAAGTTTATTATGTTTCTGATCTTCTGGATTCATGTTGATTTATCTTAATCTCCTAATCCTATGAAATGTTCTCTCAATTTTAGGGTCAATTGGCAAAATTGGATCGCCTCTTACCATAAACTATCAACATCTGAAAAGAACAAAAGAAAAAATTAAATACAAGAATAAAGAGTAGAAAGAGAAGAAGAAAAACACACAAATTCCACTTTAAAAATCTAAAATACAAAAACAAATGCCAATATCCTCGGCAACAGCACCAAAAACTTGATCGATATCTAGCAAGTATACTAGATCGGTTAGTAATATAAAAAAATATAATTATGACCCCAAATATAGAACCCAAGGAAAATTATGTAAGTGCTAAATGATTTCAGATTTTAGAATGAAAATTGTATGTAAAGTGTAATGCCCATTCTAATTACCTTTATCTATACATTATCTTATTTAATTATTTACACAAAACTCAATTAATTTACTCATGAATAATACACAATTCTTAGGGCATATAAATATAATTACATACATATACACTGATTCAAAAGCTTGATAAACATTTACTATTATACGAGTTTAGTGTAAGTTACAAAATTTCATTATCTACATTACAAAATTTGGGTTATATACCAAAATCTTCCTCAAGCTCTAATCCTTGTGGCCTACATATATTTCCAGACACGTAGTTCTCTATGCTTAAACCTGGGAACCTACACGAAAAAACACCCATACTGAGTAATAGCTCAGTGGAGAGGCAAAAAAATAATAATAACACTAGTACACTTGTCATAAAATAAAACATATGGAGGTCATAAAACCATTTCATCTGCTCATTAACATGCCAATAGTATCTCAAGGACCAAAATACTATTATCGTAAAAAACATTCACTCCTTGATACTTATGGTCATTCACTCATTTACAATATTTCATTATTATTATACAACTTGAATTTCTATGAAAAGTGAATAATGGGATAACATTGGATACTATTAACCAGTATCAAACACTAGAGACGGGAGTCTTGAAACACTAGATACCAAAGGTATCAACACTAAACACCTACAGGTGCCAACACTAGCAGCTGCATTCACTATCCCTTATAGGCTGCCTATCTATCCATTTCTATGTATAATCCATAATTTTACTAAATCCTTAAACATGTAGGAACAATGTGCTTCATATATTTAAAATATTGACATTAATGTACTTAATAAAGTATGCAATTACATCACTATATCATGTCACTTATATTCTTATACATGAACGCTTAGTATTTAACTTTATTCCATTAATTTATTATACTTTATACTCATTTTATATCACTTATTACTCTTATTTTCACACTTAAAACACTCTAAACATGTTTAGGAAGATCTAGATGTGCTTTGGTATTAATTTGGGACCTTAAATTCAAGTTTAGGAAAATGGCAAGGAAAGGTCACTCTATCGAGTGGCTTGCTACCCTATACAGTGGGTAACTACTCAGTAGAGTAGAGAAGCCACTCTATCAAGTGGGTTGCTACTCAGTGGAATGGAGAAGTCACTCCACCGAGTGGACCATTGGACAGCAATTCTATCCGATTTTGCATTCACTATTTCTCCTAGTATATAAGGTTTTTGGGTCAAGTGGACTTCTACAAAGTTGTATCCCTATGTCTCTAGTTTCCAAATCATCAAAAATAACTTAGTTATGACATCTAAATCTCAATATATCACTAAAACATTACATACTGCTTCCAAATGATAAATTACAAGGGTCTATCAACTTCAAGCTAAATTTCGAACACCTTAGAGGTACATTCAAGCTTTACAATCTTTTAAAAAGTTGTATAACTATGTATTATCTTAATTTCCAATAATAATCACCTTAATCTAACATCTATAGAAGGAATTATTTCAATTACACTGAAACTAGTTCACATAAATCCTAAGCAAAACTCCACTTCTCACTTTCTAAAGTATAAATCATCATTTTCTTAACACAACACAACAATAATCATGTACATAATCAATAAAAAAGCACATATAGCATATACATCCATTGGAATCAAATAAATATATATAGCATATGGAAGAAAAACTCCCAAACCTTCACAAGCTTCACTCCTTTCTCTTCAATCTTCTCATTCCTTCTCTTTACCCTTGCTTGATTGTCCTTCAATATAGAACAACTTATAAACAATCATCTTATTAATTACTTTAATGTTTACTTACTTCTCTCTTGAATCAAAGTAAGAAGATTATGAGAAATTTTTTACCTTAATTTAGCCTAAACACTAAATTCTCTTTCTTTCAATTGCTTGCTCTTTCTCTTTTTTTTTTTGGCTTATTTGGAGTTTGTTTAAGGGAAATAAAGGAAAGGAATGGCTGCCTAAAACACTTAAAGTGGCCGGTCATTCCCTTAATAAATCTCAGAAATTCTCTTCATCTTTCAAGAATAGTCTAGAGAACTAAGAGTTAACATTTCATTGGTCCACTTGTTGACCAAGGAAAAAAATTCACTTAGCTCCATAATTCTCTTCATTTTGTTATATCTTCCCCTAAATTTTCTCTCTCTTGCTTTTTAATTGAACCCCTATCTAATATTTTCCTCTAATTAAACACATGTATAGCTTATTTTAAAAGGACTAAGTTGCCCCTACTCTGTCAAAACAATTCCTTTTAGGTCCCACTCATAGTGTATTAGCTAACCAGACCTATATTGGTCATAATATTATTTAAACATGCATACATTCATCTGGGATACATATCGAGACCTTACATAAAGAGTGAAATAAATCCCAAGTTTATAGTGATGAATGTCTAACTAAACTAAAACAGAAATTTAAACAACCTAAAGTGATAAAATTAATATAGGTAAATAGAAACTTAACAAAAGAAATATAAACTTAAACAAAGCAAGTAATTGAAATTGGTAAAAATCAATAATAAAGGTAACTTTTGCCAAAGGACTATCCACATTAACTAATATTACACAGACTCAATTTGCAAAGTAACACAAGTGATTATGGAAAACTAGTAAAAAACCATATATCTTAGTCAAGAATATCTCTCTAAGCATTCAATCTTCTTATTAGGAATAATCCAACACTTAGCATAAAAATCCAGTTCATGAACTCCTAAACATTCGTTAAACTCTTTTTCAACCAAACTTAACTTCAATCTATTCTTAGTTTCACTTTTCTTAGTCTTTATTCACCTTTACCAACACACAATTATCTCTAATTCAGAATATAATCATGCACCAATAATAAATTAACCTAAGAACATACATATCATATATCTTACTTAAATTCAATAATCAACCATTAATCAAATAAATCAATCACCAATTCAGTAAAATCAAAGATAAGAATTTTCTCAAGAACTAAGAAATAATCCAACTTGCATTTGAATTAAAGCTCAACTAAATCATTACAATAAAAGTTTAAGGATTCAAGTATCCTTTAGCAAAAGTAAAGAAACTACTCACACTTCATCTAAAAAACTAAAGAAAAACAAATAAAAAGAAATACAATAGATATAGAATCCTTTAGATGCTCCTAAAGTCTTCTTCAAAACATCAATCGTAGCCTCCCCTAGGTGAAGAATTAAGATAAAACTAAGAAAATTCGTAATTCAAAAGTATCCTTTTTCTTTGATGTTTTGGTGGTTTAAAACTTCCTCTTTCAAAAGAACAAAAGAGTTTAATTGTGTTTCAAATTCTCTAACTTGGTAGAGTGACAAACTCAATCCATCGAGTAATTACTCCCTACCTGATGTCCTCAACTAACTCGATAGAGTGAAAAAACCACTCCACCGAGTAGCCTTCTTCTCCTTTTCCTCTTTAGGTGACTCAGTAAAGTGAAAAATCACTCCATCGAGTAAGCTTTCTTCCTTTAATACCTCCTCTTTAGGTGACTCAGTAAAGTGAAAAACCACTCCACCGAGTAACTAGGCTCTAGACTATTACAAAAATATTTGGCTCCTTAAAATCCTTCAAGTGATGAATTTACACTTTTGGACTTGTAATTCCTCTTTTTCTTCAATTACATACCTAAAAACACCAAATTAACCAATTAAGCTCATAATATGCTAACTTAAGAAATTAAACACTAAATTGACATAATAAATACATTAAAAATAAACTAATAATATAGTATAATTCATGCTTATCAATATTCTTCTACTAAAGCTAATTTTTCTAAAGAGGGTATGGTATCATGTCTTTTCTAATAAATTTTTCTGTTGCGCTAGTATCAAATAATATCAAACCTACTAAAAGCATTAACAGTCAAAATTTAATTCTTCCTTAAACTAAATTCACAACTAAGAACACACAATTTTCAAATCAAGTATATAGAATTCACAGTTATGGCACACAAACAATTTCCTAAATGTCTATCAATAGGCAACTCAACCTAGCCAACAATAAATTGGCATTCTACCAATTTAACTTACTATCTCATTTAAACATGCATCTTAAGGTGTCATTTTAGAATTAAACATCTCATACAATATAAATTCTACTATTTTCTCTAACATTCATAAAGAAATTTCACAACCAAACTATACAATCTTTTTATTGTTTACCACTAGATGTCGTTTATGATAATTTAACAAACATTACTGAATTGAATGCATTTTAAAAAGATTTTTACAATTCTACTTTTCAAATATTAGATTCATCAAATATTTATCATCATAATCTGCCAAAGCTTAATCTGCATTTGACCAAAGTTGGAATTTTATACCAAAGTTGGAATTTCATTTAGAGCAACGGGGATCACATTACCAATTCAATAGAAAGTCACAATGTTTGTGACTCAACCATACCACTGCACGTTAAAAGTTTGAAGATTTATGAATCTAACAAAATTATTTGTGCATTTCATATTAAACAAATTACAACATTCAACTTACTAACTTCATGTTTAACAAACTTTGGCATTTTAATTTCACCGTTATATAGTAACAATCATGGCAATCATAAAATTGAAATCATAAAAAAATCAAAATAATCATCATAATCATAACACTTAAATTCCTATAAGGATCTATATAATGGCCTCACAACATTGTTAACAATTTTCATAATATCTACACTCACTAAAAAAAATAGTGAAAGGTAATTTTGGTAGTACACTTACAATTTTGAAGGCAATTTTCTAAAAATTTTGGTTTATTTACTGTGGTCAAACCTATTTCACCGGTCAAATTAACGGTCATCGAAGCATCGCTGGGGAGCTACTTCCACTGCCTATATGAAGTTTAGGCCACCAAGGACCTACTTCGATAGTCACATGCCCACTTGCCACCTTATTTGGTTGAAATTGTTGGGTTTCGACATAGGAAAAATAAAATTAAAATGTAGCGAAAATAATGAAACCCATCAGGATCCATGCGATCCAATTGACTCAATGAAGAGAAAGTAACGATTACTAACCTCTTGAAGCGTAAAATCGTCTTACAGGTGCTGCCTCACTAGTATCCACACTCGAACGTGAGGAACCAATTCGTCTGTCCTTCTTTGGCTGCTAGGGTTACAGAAAATGAATTTCTCTCTTCACTTTCTCAGAGTGACGGCTCACCCTCTTAGATATGTGTGTTAGGCTTATCAACCATATATATATATATAGTTGGCCTAACCCTAATTATGAGAAAGAGAAAATTTCGGGCCTATATTTCTTTTTAAAATAAGAAATTTCTGACTTATGAGCCTATGATGCGATTGGAGCCCACTGTCAATATAATATGAACCTATTGGGTTGCACACATAGAATGTGATGAATGGAATAAGGGTTAATTTGGACATTTTGAATTTTATTTTAAGACAAATTAAAATTCGAAATAAATAATGAAATAAATAAATATTAATTAGGATTAATATTATAATTTTATTTTAAATAAGAAATAAAGTATTTCTTATTTTATGTCTTTGCCCAACTTACTAATCCCACTTAATTTTAAATATTTAACTAGTCTCCAATATAAATTCCTATCACTTATTTTTCCTAGTTTGATTAAAAATTGCAAAATTATAAGCTCCACTTAATTCTGTTGTTAATTTCTCATACAACTCACTTACTTAGCCTGAATTACTTGTTGACTACCCCTGAACAATTGTGACTTTCAGTCAAATTCTTAGCCATACTTAGACCTAGCAAAATTGATCCAAATTCAAAACTCCGCGCAAACCCATCCAAAAAAATAACCCAAACCCAACCCAAGTAAAAAAAAGCCTATTGGACCAACTCAAAAATGACCCATTAAATATGTAACTCTTTTGGGTCTGGCCAAGATGCCTAATGGGCCTTCTACAAAATGTCCAATAGATCTAGCTATGATGCCTATTGGGCCAACATTTTGGACCATCATATTTTTTTACTGCAATAATTTTAATATTACATTATATTGAGAGTTAATTTCATTAAAAAAATAAATCAAATGGGTTGATTTATATTTGTTTTATATACAATTTATCTGAGTCAACCAATCCATTTGGGCTATCCAACATATTTGGAATAATATTTTTTATTACAGTATTTTTGTATCATGTTATTATACAAAAGTGTTAATTTCGTTAAACACATCTGGATTACATGCAATTCATCTAGCCCACAATACGACTTATCTAGATCATTCGATCCATTTGGGTTATCCAACATATTTAGACCAATATTTTTTTATTGCAGTATTTTTTATATTACGTTATTGTATAAAAGCGTTGATTTCATTAAAAATAGGTCAAATAAGTTGATCAGCATCTAGGCTATATACGATCCATCTGAGCCACAATTTGATCCATTTGGGGTATGCAACATATTTGGACCAACATTTTTATTGCACTACTTTTTGTATCACATTATTGTACAAACGTGTTAATTTCATTAAAAAAATATATGTCAAATATGTTGATCCACATCCGGATTACATACGATCCATTTGGGTCCAATGGGCCTTCCCTTTCACTCAGTCTACTTCTCCTCACCTCTCTCTCTCTCTCTCAAAATTGTCTATCCCTTCGACCCTTCCCGCCTATAATATCCTGAAACTACTACCAGTATAAATAGTACTTTCTGATGATGAATAATACCACTCTGGATCCACCAAGACTTAAAAAAGTTTTACGTCGCCATTAGAAAGTACAATTCATAACGAGTCTGGTGGTATAAGTTGAGCTGAAATTGAGATCAAATAGTCATCCAAAAGTCGGAAATAAAAATAAGTAACGAGACTGAAAAGAGATCAAGCTAACTTTAACCGGCTTGAAAATATACAACAAACTTCCGAAAATTATTTTGATCACATGGAACATCTTAGAATAATAATATTAATTTTCAGAAGTAAAAAATAAATTTTTTGATACTTTTAAATTTTAGAATTTTTGGACCGATCGAAAATATTTCGATGCCCTGAATCTATCGAAACGAACTCCGATTGATATGAAATTTTAAAAACATCTTAATTATAATATTTAAAAAAATTTTGGTGAAAAATAAGATAAGGATGGATGAACCAATGAGAAATGAACCAACATGCATTAAACTTATCGATCGGTCCAAATCCGTCCAATCCATTTGGCTATTGATCCATTTATGATTCATATTTTTTTTACCCATATATAATCCATGCATTTATGATCCATCCATTTATAATCATATTCAAACCCGTCCATTTGTAACCTATAGCCATACTATTAATCTCATTATGCATTGTTTACCATCCTAAGAATACAATTTACATAACTGAAAATTTTGGTGTTATATATATATATATATATATATATATATATATATATATATATATATATATATATAGTGTCTTATTTAATTGTCCAAAATTTTTCTTGAAATTTGAATTCAATTAGTTAATTTTTAATAAGTATCAAATTTACTTTATCATATTAACTATTAATTTGTTAAAATGATTAACTATAAGAAGTGAAAAATTAATAAAAGTAGAACATAAATTTAGAAAAATAAATTATATTTATTTTGTAATTTTTTTTTAAATTATTTTGAACATTTAAAATTAAATTGAATTTAATTTTTTTAATAATTGCATGCTAAATTAACCAAACTAAAAAAACCAAAATCTATGAACCAATTAACCACATATAACAGACCGATCAATAATTTATGATTTTAAAAAACTAATATTGAGTTGATTAAGTTTTTTACTAATAGACCAGTCAACTAATTCATGCTCACTCCTAATAAACACCATATTTTTTTTCCTAATAAAATCACCTATGCACGGGGTCATGATTTGTTTTAATTATTATGGTTAATCTAGATTATTTAGGAGGCTAATCTATCAATTTCAAAAAAATAAACAATAAACATCCATACTAAAAATATTGCCAGTGTGTAATAATATTTTTCATAAATTGCATGAACTGCAGAGTAATAACAATAGTTTCAAAAATAACCCTTGAGAAAAGGGATTGATAATTAATTAAAGAATACATAAATACCAAAAAAGAGCTAACTTTACAGAACAAATATAAACTTACAAAGTTTTCCACGGAGAAAAAGGTGGACAAACCAAAAATGAAAACTACATATAATTTTTTAAAAATTTCTGGTACACTGAAAAGAATAAAAAAAAAAAAGAAAAAAAGAAAAAAAAAACTCTTTTGCAGAGGTATTTACGCAACAGTTTTATTTTTGGGGTGTCAAAAAATTACCCCTCTTTCCGCTAAATAATGTGGGGAAAGAATCAGAACAAAATGGCAAAGGATCTTAAGGCAGCAACTAAAGAGGAAATTTGGATGAGATTAGGAGCTCATCATCTGTGCACAAGTATCATACAGGTTAACAGATTATACCTTTATGCCAAAAACAATGCCTCCAAATAATCATCAACATAAGCCAAGCACGGCCAGTGATCAGTTCTAATTCGGACTAAGGTTGAAAGATCAGACACTTCCATTTGGAAAAGAAGATGGAACCTTGGTGGAAGAAATATCAAAATGTAAAAGCAACCCATGTTTCTTTTATAGCCATTTACCTGACTTTCTCTCTCATCTTCGTTGTTGAAGTATGTAAGATGAAGTGGACCTCTACGTAAATCAGTAACTGAGGCAGCATCCTTAAATATGATGTTTTTCATGGTTCCCCCATCCCTCACCACATTAACAAGCTGTTCTCCAATCACACTAACAACAAACGAAGCCAAATGCTTCTCAGTGGCATGAATCAGAGGCTCCACAGGAACTTCAAGCAGCTTGACCGATTGGGTCCCATTGATTGCTGCCACACCCTTGCTTCCTTTTAATGGGAATGTCTCTCGCCCAATGTTCGAAGAAGCACCACATGCCTCCCAAAGAGCATCAAACAATCCTGCATAATAAGCAGGCACCGTATTCTCTGGGACATCAGATGGCACAACAGCCTTTTGAAACATGTCCTCTATACCTACTGTTATACTTTGAAGCTGACCATGTACTATCTGGCCACTCTCAACATTTGCTTCAATGAAGATATCCACCATACCAGGTGTAGGCTCCCGAGGTTCCAGCTCAACAGTGACAGGAGCCCTGTAGTCTTCTTCTCTAGAACCATTTTCAACAGGAACAATGTCCATCGAAACTGTTGGTCCACCAACATGATCAATTCTGGAGGGCTCACCAAGAAGAAAGGGTATATGATAATATGGGATAGACCCATATGGTGCTGAGGATGAAAATTTAAGCACAGTTGCATATAAGGCAGGAAGGGCACCTACACCTTCCAACCCACTAGTAGGAGAGCCATCCCCCAATAATTGAGTGAAAGGCACAGATTCAAGTCTCAAACTGCAGGATATGCTGACCTTAAGCCCTGGCATGTGCCTAAAATCAGGGATGCAAGAGAAGTGCCTCCTCAATATCCCTAAGATATCTGAAATTTTTGAATCCATTACAAGCAAAGGCTCCTGCAACTGGTTAGTTCTCTCAGATTCTGAACTGGGCAGAAAATTAGTGCTAACATCAATCTCCCCTGAATCAACCTGAGGTTCACTTTCTACTATGCTCTCTGAATAGCTAGGTTTACTACTCCCAATATCTAAACGAGACAAACACAATGACCAGGATTGCTTAACAAGCAATGGTGTTGTGCGCTCAAGATGAATGCAGGATGAGATGCTTCTAGATTTCTTGAAGTTCTGATAATTTCGTGGAGATACAACATTGAAGAAAGAACTGGAATGAGTAGATGGTGAAATGTCAAGGAGTTGTTCCCCAAAGTTTAGTATACCTTTTAGCTTCCTTCCTGGTATACAGATCAGCATCCGCAAGTAGATCCTAGACAGTGACACAATTAATGAAGAAAAAATCAGTAGAAACACTTAATACCGAGCGATCATCTATCCTCTATTTTCAGGTGGGGATGAACAAAGAGGCATAGAATCTTACTAAACTACAAATAGCACTAAAAAAAATAAAATATCTGCATGTATTAGAAAAGAAAAAAGAAGGAAATAAAAATTAAAAGATTTATTAGCTACCTTGCATTGTCGCGAACTTCCAAATCAGGGAAGTACAGACAAGTGAATGCAAAAAGGTGAGACAAGCCAAGGAACAACCTAGAGCTATAATGGTGCACCAGCATAGTACGGCAAATGACAAGAACTTTACTACCCTGCGACCATGATTTAAGTCCAGTGTCAGGGCCATGTTGTTCAACAAGGAAAACCGTAAACTTGGTGAGTAGGTCTAGCAATCTCTGAGGTGGTATTCCATCATTCTCAGCAATTCTATCAAATATGGGGAAGTAATAAACCAATTTATAGTCTACTGTGACTTTTGGAAGCAAATACTCATCAACCATCAGAAGTAGGCGCTCTCCCAGCCAACAATGCTTCTGGCAGCCTGACAACCGGTCAATGAAAGAAACAACCACAGGGACCAATCTTAGGAAATCCAATGTCAAGCCAACCAGCATTCCCTGGACAAGTGAATTTTTGAATATCAGCAATATAGCAATGGAATTGTTCAAGCATATAACAAATACAAAAAGAAAGCATAAAAGAGATAAAAAAAAAAAATTGGTAAACTATTACAGATGTCATATTTTATACCTCAAAAAAGCTGGCAAACTATAAAGAAACTCACAGTTACTCAAGTCACCCATGGTTCAGACTGTTCATTTGTAAGGGACATGAGCTCCATGAGTAAAAAATCAATTGTATCATGGATTGAAACTATTTTTACAGAAACCATATAATCAGTGAAAACTACTTTTAGTTTATTTTTAACAGCATGTGTAGATCTCCACCTGCAACTGTCTTTTCAATTTCTCTCTCTGACACTGCCTAAACAAATGCTTCCAGTTTTCTTTTGACTGCCAAAATCTATCTTCTCCTCTATAGATCCGTTTGTATCCACTTTCTCTAGATTTGTCATGATTTTACACACCGCGATATGAACATGAATAATACAAAGTAGGCTACATTTCAGGAAAGTGACACACTAGCAATAGCTGAATCAATATAAAACCATTGAAAAATAACCTCAAAAGAGAAACTACTCAACCCAGATACAAAACCATGAGCAAGAAATTTAATTCAGACTGATGAAACTTATATCCCTGTTGCACAGAACACCATTAAAAATATATCATACATCTACTTTCATGGTTTAGAAGAAGATATACGACATCCATTATATATGAAATCGAGCCACTAACACCTGTCCATGTTCACACTTAACTATAATTATAGACTTTGCTTAATGGATGAATAGTACTATGTTTTTCCTCCCTCAAATGCTTCCACTACCAGCAAATTGATAAGTCTTTGTGACAGTAAATCGATGCTTGCCTTCACATACATCATTCGTAAGAATGAAAAATTGAGAACAAACTACAAATACATAGCTGTTCTTAGCTGCTTTACTAAACCTTGTAATAATTTATGAAAATTTGTTAACCCTGCATATATGACTCAACCTTACATAGTTATACTCATTGCTAGTCCCGCAACAAGAAGTTTAATCCATACATCTTTGTTTAACTGAAAACATGAGCGACATGGATTGATCACCAATCAAGTATTACCAAATGCTCATAAACTAGAATGCCTCTGAGAAAATTACTGAACACGTTTCCAAAATGGGAATAGTCCATGCTGTTCAGAAAGAAAGATAGGATTATCTAATAGGCAATGGCTGTACAATTGCCTCTCAATCAGAGATAGGGACCAAATAACCATCTTACACATCAGTGGATATTAGATATGGATGCAATTTTTTCCCTCTCAACTTCAATAAATTACAACATAATCAGCAATACCTATTTCAGGACAGAAGATTCATACCCATACTGTGCAGGTAAATAAGCACAATGCTACTATGTTAGAACTTCCTGCTTCACAATTTAGGATGATGACAACCTGATATTGATGTCCCACTATTGCCTCAAGACAAATTCAAATGCTAAAATGAAGAGCAACTCTTTGGTCAATATCAAGAAGATATAGGCCAAAACCATGGGCAACCTAGTTTTAGATAATCTTCCCAAAACTAAAAGTGAATAATAAGCAAAAAAAGTAGAAAGTAAGAAAATATAACAAAATTAATTATAAATGGAAACAAAAAAAATTAATTGTAAATGGGAAAAAAGTTACCTGTAACTTATGAAAGACAAAAGAATTCATGAGGTTCCTAGCAGTGGAAGGATTCATGTCTGAATGAGATGAAGCACCTATCAAAAATTTATGGAAGGTGCGAAATGCCACAGCAGTTTCAGTGCTCCAGGGAGGTAACCATTTGAAAGCTGAGACAGAGAGAAGACCAACTTCAAACAGCTTGACCACGGTCCCGGAAGTGCCCCCTTCCTCGCTAGAATCACTCTCTACTTTCAAACTATCAAGACATGTGGAGCAGAGAGCAAGCAAATCAAGCTTCAATGCTTTCAAAGCAAGTGGATCAAACACAGAAGGATAGAACCTCAAACCCATCTCAACAACCGATTTATATTTCTTATCCTCTCTATTCAACATGAATTTACTTAATAAGCCCAACAACCAATGAAGAGAAAGTAATCGGAATACCAAAAAATGCTGTGCTTCCTTGGAAATCAGCATTAATCGCCTGACAATCTCAACCTCTTGTCCGTCAAATGCATCCCAAAAATGAGAATACATAACCAAAACAAGATGACACAACAAAGGATCAAACGAATAAATCAATCCAAAGAACTGGACTTTCAACAAGGACGCCTGTAACTCCAAAGCCAAAGCTACTGGCATTATCATCTGCAGAAACTCCATCATCCCACATGGAGTCAAAATCTGGGGTGATTCCAATAAAAACGCCAATGCCCTTCTCATCTCCTTGTAATTCAAACTCGAAGTAACCTCTTTACCATCACCATTCAAAACTGATTGAGGCACATTGAAAGGAACCAAAGGAACAGAAGTATTCAAAATGGAAACATTCAACTTTCGATTAACAATATTATACACAACCATTGTAAACAACAAAAGATAGGACTGGCAAGCATGAGTTCTCTCGCTTTGACACAAACTCCATAAATGACCAGCAATACCTGAAAGCAAACAAGGGTAACACTTTTCCAATTCACGCAAGCACTCACAAGCAATAGCTCGGGTCTGGCGGTCCAGCCCATGATTTGGACGATGAATAACGGTGAGCAGAAGCTCAGCTAAACCCTCAGTGTAGCGCGCGTGAGATTTGTTGAGCGCGTCAATTGATATAAATATGGAAGTAGTTGAGACCATGAACTGCTCTTTCAATAAGAAAGTAATAGCGATACCATCGACAGGAGCTTGAACTATGGCACGGAGGGCGTCGAGGAGGCAGTCCAATTGAGATTCGTCGGTGAAAAACAATTCGGAGAACTCTTCGAGAAAGATAAGGAGTGGGATTTTTAAAGGAAATTCTTTTCTGAGGAGAAATGAAAGAGCTTGATCGAGAATGGAAGAGAGAGAGTGAGGAAGCGCCGTCCATTTGTAGAGGCGAGCGCCGCCATGCTGGAAGTCGTCGATTAGAGTCTCCCAATCTTGGGGAGAAAGCGGCGGCTTTAACGGCGGAGGCTTGTCAGTCATAGCTTGCAAACCCTATAACCGCAGGAATTGGGCATGAATAGTAGAATCAGTGAATCGGATCAATTTTGCATGTCTGAAATTCAAAACAAACTCAATTGACATAAACAAGGATCTAGGCGCTTCATCTCCAGTACGCTGTCAGATTGTGTCGCAGTTCGGTACGCCCCGTTCGGGTTAATTTCACTAGGGATGGCGACGGGCCGCAAAATCCCATCCGAACCCAAATAATTATATAAATACTAGTATTGAAAATTCTATGGATTAATGTATACGGTGGAAATTTACATTTTTTTAATAATATTAATTAAGAATTTTACCAGGAAATTACAAAATTTAACTAAGTGAAAATAGATTTTTACTTTTGAGAGTTATTGAATAATTGATCATTTCGTACCGAATTGTCAAAAACTATAGTATCCAGTGGCGAACACATTCAATGTTAATGCATACTAGAGAAAAAGCAAAAAAATCAATAATAAGTGGGTGACAATTAGCCGAAAATTCCCCGAGGCTAGTGGAGGATTTCAGCCAGAAAGAATAGAAAGAGGCAAAGAAAAAATCTCTTTTAATCCCATCAAATTTATGCTTTTATACCGTAAATTAAAAGCCTAAGTCTAATAGGTTTGTTGGAGTCATTAGAAATCCGGAGGATTAATTTAAATGGGTTGCTGTAATTATTAATTAATTTGGCTTCCAAATAAATCCAATCCAACTTATTTTAGAAAGGGCCATGTGCAGAGACCCTTTCACGGGTCTTTTTTGCACGGACTTAGATTTAATTATTCAAATTAATTTCAAACGTAGTCAAATTAAATATGAAGTTAATAACTATTATAGAACATATTTATGAGATCCCAAAGTATACCTTAGTAGGATTGGAGTGTGATTGAATATGTAAATAGCATGAACGAATCGAGTTTTAGTGCATAAGCGCATAAATTATTATTAGGGATGCAATTGAAATTTTTATATTTGTTAAGGGCAAGTGGGTAATTGTATAAGCAATGACCTATGCAAGTGATTGAGGACTAAATTGATGGAAAAAGTACTAATATATGTTTGTCTTAATTAAAAGAAGTAAAGAGAAATTAAAAGTAAATAAGCCAAGGATAAAAAAAAAAAAAAAAAAAAAAACTTCAGCCAATGTGATATTGGCACCTAGTGAATTCTAGAAGAGGCAACAATTATAGAGGCTTGAAAAATATGGCTCTTAAGGGAAGTTGGTCGGCCCTTCTTGGGGGATAAGTTCTAGATTTTTATTATTACTCCCTTCCTCTTTTAAGTCTCCTAAATTCTACTCCTTAGATTGAAGTGATAAAAGAGATAAAGAAGGATTTTCCAGCACATGAGTGCCAAAGTTAAGGTCAGAATAGGTTTATCTCTTTCAATTTATTTCTAAATGATACTTGAATGAGTAATTAGTAGAAGAATGACTATGAAATGTTATCTTTGTGAGATTAATTGGAGAAAATTCAAGACAAAGTGTAACACCCTCTATACTATTATCCAATCCATACTGTTATATTAATATCTCTGTTTCTAATTAATCTTTGTCCAATTAAATGAAAATTTGGCAATATAACGGCTTAATTTTTGTCATTTTTCAAACCTGTAAAAGTCAAATAACACTCCCAAATTCAATCCTCCAACTCCCAAAACTCCAATCAACAACACAACACTTCTATATTCTCAATCATCATGCAACATCATCAATCATTCATATTGACATACACAACTCATATCATTTCCATTAACTATATTCATCAACTCACAAAATATTTAATTTACATATTACACTATAAAATTTCTCATAAATTGTCACAGTACCCATAAACAAATATATAACAAAAGCTTCAAAATATTATTCTTCAGGGTACATGCCACGTAAATTCTTCAATGCTTGTCCCGCGGTACATGTCCCTACGCGCAGTCATAAAACTACACGCTAAGCAACCTAATTATTTAGTGGTGAATGTAATTACATAAAATTTCACTCCAATTAACTATTCACCTAAAAACTACTAGTTATTAATAAATCAATTAAATTTCATAACTTAACAAATTTTCAATTTATTCTCCCTACATTAAAATTTTTATCTAATTATCTCAAAATGTATTATTCCTATTTAATTTTGATAATTTTCCCGTTTAAGTGCAAAATTACAAATTTACCCCTAAAGTTGACTTTTCTAAAAATTTGACCTTAGGTTGACTTTTCTCTTAATTTAACCCAATTAATCTCAATTTTGATCCAATTGACCTTTTTCAAATTTAATTTCATTGTAATTCCTTAAATTATATATTAGTCCCTATAAGTTTCGATTTAGTCCCCAGACTTTAATTTAATTACAATGTTACCCATTTTGTCAAAATGACTATTTTATCCCTTATTATTATATTTTTCACATTATTTGACCATTTTACCCCTGATTACCCACATAATTACAATGTTACCCTTGTTTGCTCTTTTGATCTCATTTTTCATTCTTTTCACTTTTATTCACACCAATGGTATTTTTATTATGGTTTTTCCCCTAGTAGACAACAGTGGAACACCGCTAGACAGGATAAACGGAACAAACAATTTAATAGGTCGGAGGAACCATACCACTAGGGTATGATACTCTACTCCAGTCTAATATCAGAATGAGCCGGCTAAGATCAGTCTTATACAATAGCAATAATGATGACAGAAGCAGTAACAGAAGCAATAATTCGCAGGGTAAGTGCCCCTATGGCTAGCCATACTATCCTAAAATCCTGGTTACCCGCTAAACACTAAGGGCAACATCAAATGTTATTACATTTCCATATTTTGCTATTGTCATTCTCATCAATAGCATTATAATAATTAATTTATGTTCTCATATACATTGTTATAGATTCGTTACCCATCACATTTTTACATATGCAATTAATATTATAAAGTTTCATCAAAATCATCATTTCTCTTCACTTTACCTTTGAATCACTTTATAACGCCCCGAGACTGACATCTGACATGCCTGACATGTTGTAGACCACAAAAGGTAATTTTGAGATAGATTTCGAAGCAAACAGAGTTGAAAGGAGCAGAGAAATTCAAAAAAGTGTAAAAGTTAAACGTGTTCAGGCTAGAAAAATCGAGGATGGATGATTTGGCGAAAAACTTAGGCCGATAGTAAATTATGAAAATGGATATTAAATGGAGTATGATAGAAAAATTTAAGGCAAAAATAAGTTAAAATGGACCCTCAAATCAGACAGAAAAGTTTTTGCTCGGTATCGGGGAAAGGATTGACAGGGAGTTTGACCGGGTTTAAGAGTATTCCATTGACCTCTAAAAATTATTCCAATCATATGGATATCGTAGAAATAATGTAAATAAAATATTAGAAGTGAAAAAAAAAATTTTGACAGTTTTGAAATTTTAAATTTCGGACCGGCTATCGAGGCTACCAAAGCCAGAAGCATGTCACAATGATGTTAGAATGGACTGAAATTTTAAGTACATGGTTTTGAATTTACTAGTACCCACGGGGTAAAATATTGAACTATTCTGACCATTGGAACAATAGTTTCATAAAATGATTAAGGGATAGGAAAAAAAGGGCTAATTAAGGATTCAATGAAAATTTAAAAATAGTAAATAACTACTAAAAATACCAAACTTTCAAGATACATTCAAAATGGTCCAAATTATTGGTTGGAAGTGAAAATTTATTTTTCTGGTAATTTTGAATTTTTAGGATTTCGACAAGCGGGATTTTCCTCTAAAATTAGAACCACATTGAAAAAATCTCCAAATGATCTAAACTTTTAACCAAAATCATCTTCATATGTCTAGAAATTTACATTAAAATTTCATAATATTTGGATGAGTGGAACATTAGTTTCTGGAAAATGGCCAAATTGGATTGGCGAAAGTAAATCGAATAGAAAGTGGACTCTGATTAGCCTAAAAATTTATGTAGAGACCTAATTTATTATTTTAAGAATTATAGAATTGATTATAAGTAGAATTGATAATGGGAAGAGAGATAAATAATTTTATGGTGCAAGTTGGGCTTAAAGATACAATTTGGGCTTAATCTAGGCCCAACTATTTTAATTAAGCCAATCCAACCCATTAGCCTATGTATAAATAACCCAAAGTGCTGCTGAATCTCCAAAAATCTCCCCATCTTTTGACAGATCTCTCCACTCCTCATGGAGGCTGAATTGGCCTCTCTCTCTTTTCTCTATTTTTCATTCACTCTCTTCCATCTTTTTCACCAAATTCAACCTCTCTAAGTGAATTCCAGCCCCTATTTTCATTAATAGTGGTCTCAAGAGCTCAAAATAAGTGAAGAAAGGTGTAGAAATCAAAGAACAAAGGTTATGTGTCAAAATTGAGGTAAGAGAAATTGGAAGTTTTAATTTAATTCAATGGTTCCAATAGATAAATTAGAGTGTCTAGCATATATTTATGTGATTATTTTGCATAAATGAAGAAAGAAATTGATGAAAAATCATCATGAAGAATTCTGTCATTAGGGAACATAAGGAAGATCATGGCGTTTCAATGATGGAAGATAAGAAAAATGAAGAATAAAGTGTAAAGAACAAGAATTAAGGTAAGTGGATACAAACTACACTCTATTTCATTTAATCCTTGAATTTTAATATGAAATTTGTATTATGTAACTACATACATTTAAAGAATAATGAGAAATAAATTAAGATAACAATGTAAAATGATAAATTAGCATGAATTAAGTAGGAATTAAGAGAGAAATCAAACATTTAGCAAGGAGACTAGATGAGGCTGAATGGTGTTCTAAATGAAATAAAATGATAATTGATGATTAATGAGATAGGAAATGCAATTCTAATATTAAAATAGTAATTAAATATGTTATGATGAAATTGGCATCAAAATAATATATGTATATGTGATTGAGTATGAAACATAATAGTGATCATATAGGAAACAAAGAAAAAGTAAGATAAAATAAATAAAGGAAGGCATGTGCATATGTAATTTAATATTAGAAAAATAAATAACATGAAGTACATGGAGAAAATATTAAGTATGATGGTTTTCTTGGGTTAGACGAATGAAGTGCATAGTAAGAACATTGTATTTAATTAATATTCATATGTTATTTACGTGCACTTATGTAATTATGAGTGATAAGAATGAATGTATAGAAAAATGAAGATGTGTATACAAATAATTATATTAAGTTTACCTTGAAATTTAAAGTATTTAGTTAACATAATATAAAATGAATAGTTGCCCTTAGTGTACAGTGGACAATCCAAGATGCTAGGATATAATGGCTAGCCATAGGGATACCTATATCGTGGTAGTTTTTTACAGACAGACATATGTACATACAGACAGACAAATAACATAGAAAGGCCTTTCCCCTACATTCAGACAGTATCGAGGTTGGCTACCCTCAAGGTAGTCACCTCACAACCAGTCAACAGTCCTCATCCCGCACATCCGATTCAAGAATTTTCACTGGCCATCACTAGGGACGAGACGATAATTATAATAAAAAATGAAAAAAGAATAAGTAATTAAGTCAACAAAAAAGTCATAAAGATAACAGAGTGAGAAAGAACACGAAAAGAAATTTTAAAAAGGGTGAAATGGTAATTAAGTTCCCAAACGGAGAGAAACAAAGAAAATATGCAACAAAGGTATCAGAAAGAATAGTAAATAAGGAATAGAGTAAGAGATGTTGCCAAAAAGTCAAAAAGGGTAAATATATAATTATACGAGAAAGTAAGGGCATAAATGTAAATTTAAAAGTCTAAATGTGATCATACCGAAAATAATGTAAAAAGGGTGATTCAATAATTCAAAAGAGATAAAAATGACGTTACGCGATTAAATAGGGGCCAGTACGAAAATTTTTATAAGAACAGGGACTAAATAGTAAATACGACAAATAGGAGTATTGAAAAAGTAAATTAAACTTGAAAATGTGAGAAATATGATTAATAGGTTCAGTGGGGGTAAAAATGTAATTATGAGAAAATAGGGGTAAAACTGTAAATTTTGACATTTATATAATGATAATAGAAGTTAAAATAGTTAAATAAAGCTAGAAAGGGAAAATAGTAAATAACAAAAAGAATAGGGACCTAAAAAGTAAATTGCCACTTTAAGGAAAATTTTTAGGGAATAAATTATAAATTATGAACCTGGATTAAATTAAAAGTCAAAGGAGATCAAACTAGTCAATTTGGAGTCAATCCAGTCAAAGTCGGAGTTAAAGAAGATAAAATATAGTGGATTAAATTATAGGGACCTAAACGTAATTTTAAAATGAAGAAATAAGTGAAATCCAGTAAGAAATATTTATAGTAAAGAGAATCAAAATAAATTATTGTTTTAAATGAGCAAATTACAAATTAAAAACAGGAGATAGTAAGTAAGGGTAAAATAGTAAAGAGTAAAAAGGAAATTACGTAAAGAAGCGGGGTTGAAATGTAAATTTAGTAACAATAGTACATCTAAAAAGATTAAAGCCGCTATAAAGAAAGAAAAGGCAAAAATGAAAATAAAGAAAAGTTTAAGAGTCAAAATGAAAATTTCCATTCCATAGTAAAAATAAGGATAAAAAAGAAATCATCCATCTAAAATAAATTAAATGTCAAAAAAAGTCAACGGAGTCAAATAAAAAGTCAAATAAGGTGAATAAAAGATTAGGTATCAAAGTGTAATCATGTAATTAACCAAAAATATTATAATGTTTATTAAATAAAAGTGGGACTTAAAAGAAATTATAGAGAAGTTGAAAATGAAATTGTTGATCAAAATTATTAGAGAAAGAAACAAAGGGGTAAGATTGTAATTACACATAAAAGAATAATACAAAAAAAATTTAAATATGCTAATAATTGAATTTTAAAAGTAAATTAAATATAATAAAATTTAATTATTGGATGAAAGGAGACATAATAGAATAAGCGTAAACACAAGGCAAACCATAAAATGAAAATAAATAAAATGCAGGGGCATAGAAGTAGTCAAGTATTGAAATAAAGGGATAAAAAACTTGGAAATAAAACGATAGAGATATAAAACAGAGTGACCATAGTGGAAAAGTAAGCTAGAACAGACTGCAATAAATAAAAGGATGAAAATTTGAGTCAATGCGATGTGGAAACCTAGGATATCAACGATCAAATAGTCAACAGTCTACAAAAGTAGGAAAATTAAAATGATTATGAAGTACAGACAGAAAGGAACAACATAAAAGCTAGATAATTTAGTATAAAAAGAATGGAATAATAAGTAGTCAAAGATCAAACAATGAAAAAGCAAAAGTATTCAACAGAAAGATAATAGCAAAAAGGTAAGTCAAGACAAACAGTAACAAGTAAAAGCAAGTGGAATCTAAAGCCGGTCAGGAAAAAAAATAAAAATATAACAAACAGTATAATAGTGGAACAGCTAGAATAAAAGATTGAAAAGGAATTAAGCGATAATTTCACATACAATAAGCCTCAAAAGAAATAGGCAAAATTAATCAAATAAGTTCAAAATGAGAAAGGATGAATAAGGAATATAAAAGAGGAGTAAATGAATAGCAAATTAAATCGAATACTAACAACACACAATTGAAGTGTAACAGAGGTAATAAATTTATTTAAATGAAATCTTATGTAGTTGTATCCACCACTAAATGACAACATTGCTTAGCGCGTGGTTGTTTGATTGCGCGTAGGGACAGGTATTGAAGATGCAGGGGTGAAGGTGCAGTTCGACATGTGCATGTGGTGAGGATCAGAAGACAGTATAGATGCATTATAAGTAAACTAAGGGTGTTACTCACTTAGTATAGTTAGCTTTGCAAATTGTTTCTTTTTCCTTTATCACATCACATTTAGTTCTATTATCATTTTATGTTATAATATAGTGATTTACATTAATTTAGGTAAGAAATTTAAAATTTCCTTAACTTAGTACATTATGTAACATATACATAATTATGTATACCTTCTCAATTTCCATTTTATCACTACCATTAGCTTCCTAATGTCTTAATATGCTTAAATATCATTTATTCTTTAATTTACACCAAAGCACATCAAGATTTCTTATGACATACCATTCGGCCACCTTGAATTCTATTGCTTTTATTTTTAATTCTTCACTTATTTATGTTTCCAATGAATTAATTTATCATTATATCAAGATATATTAAATTATTTCATTATTTAAAGCCATATGATATAGTTACATAATAGGTAATTTATGGAAATTGAATCAAAGATAGTGAAATTAAATGTAAAGCACATCCACAAACCTCACTAAAACTTGCAAAACACCTATTGCTCCTTCTCTTTGCCCTTTCCTTCCTTCCTTTCCTTTTTTTTGTCTTTCCCCTATATGGTCGAAATTTCAAAGAAACAAAATACAACTTTAGCTCATCATTTCAAGCAATTTAAAGTTACTGCTATAATCTCCTAGTCCTATTATACATGCTCATGCAATTTTCCCTTCAAATTTCACCTAAATCTCACAAAATTCCAAAAATTCACCTTAGGGTTTTCACTTTAAATCCTTGATTTCTAGGCCTCTTCTTGATGTAAGCCCTATATTGAGTAAAAGAGGATGAATTTGGAGTAGGTGGTTGGAATTAGGGGGTGAGATCAGGAGAGAGAAAGTTTGGTTGAATGAAAATGGAGAGAAGAGAAAGAAAATGGAGGTTTCGATTTTGCTGGAATAAGAGCAAGAAATTGCTAGAATTTTCACGAGATTTCCAGTTATCTTGCTGCTTATATAGGGTACTTTAAGTGTGCAAAAGGAAGGGCCATGATTCATTTTGTAACTATTGAATCCAATGAATTTAATTTTTGCCACTTGTCACTCATAAAAGCATTTAGGCTCATCCTACTTCCCTACGCTCACTCACACTTGATCACCACTCCAGATTAGTAACTCATATAAAATTTCATGATCAAATTCATGGATTTGACCCTTCAAATGACTCGATGTCGGTTTTACATCCCAAAATATAAATTTTTGTTTTCAATATCTGATTGCCTAAAATTTTCCCTGAGTGTCACTATATATTTAATAACACGTGGTAAAATTTTTAGCTCATTCCGATATCATTTCAATATACTTTTAGTTTCAACGGCCTGTGCAGCAAGTCTGAAATCCAAAATTCCAGAATTGTTATTTTTCACTTCCTTGGGTGTCATTACACTACTTATAACATGTATGTGAAATTTGGAGTCAATTGGAGGTCTATAAGGCCTCCAAATGTTTAGTCAAAGTCTTGATCAAACCTACGTCGAAATAGTAAAATTTTTCTTCGTTTTCCTTTTTGAAGGTATATATGACCCCAATTTTATCTCAAATTATACCATTGGACTCTGTTCAATATGTACTTTCATATTTTATATTAAACCCACACTGCCCGCAGGGTCACTCATCCTCGAATTTCCTAGCTCAGGCACGTTTAACTGTACAATCTTTTCAAATTTTTCCGTCCTATTCAATCCCGATTAGTCCGAAATTTATCCTAGGGTAACTATTCATGCTTTACAATATGTCATGCATGACAAATGCAAATTTGGGGGTGTTACACAAAGACCAAGGTAGATATGAGGAACAAGAGAAGAAAGAAAGAAGTTTCAAATGAGGTATGGGAACTCAATCAATTGATTTTAGGGACATTTAATGTGTTGATATGGTATATTCATGGTTATAGATGTGTAATTAATGATTGAGTGTTGAATTGATGTCAATTTACATGTGTTAGTTGAATTGTATTCGAACTCATGTTTAGAGAAATTTTTGTCATAGGATTCGTATGATCTAGGCTTAGTAATTTAATCATATCTCAGGCCCTAGAGCTTTAAATGGGTTGATTCTAGTTGGATAATAAACTAGGCTATATATCTAGAATTTATATGGAGATCAAAACCCGATTCTACCTCTGAGAGTTTCTAAATTTAGTTTAAAGTGGAGTGATAGTTGTTGCCCTATCATCCAAAGCGATCTGTATTATTTTAGTGATATCTCTTGATTTATAAGTCTAAATATCTTTATTTTTAAAGTTATGGAAACTAGAAACATAGCAGAACAAAAGTTCGGAAGACCATTTTTCCTCAATCTAGCTAAAATTATGTCAAAAATGCAAAACACAGTGAACTAGGGAACTTTGTCCTGTAACGAGTTGGCACCACTTTTGACAAGTCCGCACACTTAGCCTTTGTCACAAGTAGGCACCACCCATGCAGAGTTGGCACAGATCTAACTTGAACAAAATAACTTTTAAATGTTCATAGATTTTTACTAACATGTGCATAGGGTCAATACATGATAAAATGGCCTAAAATGAATGGTTTAACATTGAAGTATGTACTTTAATGGTGATATGCTAAGTGATTAATAAATATATATATGGATTTTAAATTTATTATTGTTGTTTATAGCCTTAAAGCATACGTAAGTGATTTATATTTTGAATAATTGAGTATAGTTGCACGTTTTTAAATGAATGGTGTTGAGTGCTTACGAGTATGTTTACTGACATGTGATTGTAATAAAAGTGTAATTGACATGAGTGATGATATGCACAAAGTAATATAGTGAGAGAAACCTTCATTTAGGGCCTAAATTAGATATGGACGTGGATATATATGGGATAGTGAATCGATACCTTTTGGTATCAAGTGTTGGCACCTAAATGATGTCTAGTGAATCGATGCCTTTTGGTATCCAGTGATTGGTACCTTTTGTTATTTAGTGAATCGATACCTTTTTATATCTAGTGATTGGTACCTTTTGGTATCTAGTGATTTGATGCCTTCGAATATCTAGTGATTGGCATCTCAATGGTGTCTAGTGATTTGATACCTATAAGGTATCTAGTGTTTCCAATTATCTATGCCTATATTGAATTCAAGCTACAAAATTGAGTATGATTGAAAAGATCATTAATTTATTAACACGAATATTATTGTTAAAATTGATGATTGTATATAGTTTGTGTATATGTAATGTAGTAAATGTATATGTGAAATTGAGTACGTAATGATGGTAATGCCATATGTTCATGTGATGGATGAGACATGAAGTGTATAGTTGATGTTTTACATGTTAATTAAATATAAAGTATAAATTATATGTTTATAACTACATGGTTCTAATTTTTGATCGCGAGATATGTAGGAAGCTTGAGATACTAATCCAGAGTTCGAACCAAATGTCAATGTATTGTTAATTATCTTAGTGATTAGTGGCAAGTTATTGAAGTGACTTGCAGAAGAGTTTTAAGGGTTAGTAGAAACTTTAGAGCAATAAGTCAATAGGGGAAATCCTTAGTGATCTTACTTCGAATATAGTGGAATTAGATGATTTTGCTCATGCACCTAAGAATTATTCTAAATAATGAAACTTAGTGCTAGCTAAATTTAGTAACGTACATATAGAACGAAATATGAAAATTATGAATTATTTATGAGTGATTTAGTTGTACTTAGTGAATTGTTATCATTTATAATTTAGTTTAAAATGTTGCTTGAGCAGGTCTACAATTGAAGACGTATCCAGAAGCTAGGAGGCTGGCATCCAATAAGAGTTTCTCAAAAGATGTAGTGTAGTTCATAAGAACTTTCATATATTGTGTTATTATGTATCATGTATATGGAATTGAGAATTGTAATTTTGATGATAGCAATTTAATATTATTGATATTCAGTTCCTAATTAAAGTCAATTAAGTTATTTATTTATTGATCCTAGTATCGGATGGTTGTAGCATCCTGGAATACTCTTGAGGGGTATTAGGGTGTTACAATTTAGTGGTATCAGAACATAGGTTTAGGCGATTCTAGCCGAGAGAATGGATATGATAAGTATAGTTATGTTAAGAATAGAGTAGACAAATATAAAGAAGATATTGTGCCATGACAGATGCTTCTCTTTATTTAAAGATTGTATAAATATAATAGGATATTGCACCATGACAGATGCTTCTCTTTATTTAAATATTGTATGTGTTATTTAGTCATCATTTAGACTTGATATGTTATAGAACTATAAAAGTAATGCATCAGTAGGAAAAGGACATAAGATCGTTATGGAAGTTATGAGCTTGTAATGTGAACTAAATTGATGTTTTAGAAGTGAGATAGTGATTTTAAATATATCGAATATAAGTATGAATTTCAAGAACAAAATTCTTTAAGGGAGAGAGAAATGTGAGGCACCAAAGTGTACCCTAGTAAGATTGAAGTGTGATTGAATATATAATTAGCATAAACGGATCGAGTTTTAATGAATAAGCACATAAATTGTTATTCAGGATGTAATTATAATTTCTATATTTGTTAATGGCATATGAGTAATTATGTAAGCAATGACCTATGCAAGCGATTGAGGAACAAATTGATAGAAGAAATACTAAGTTATGTTTGTGTTAATTAAAAGAAGTAAAGAGGGATTAAAAGTTAATATGCCAAGGATAAAAAGCTTCAGCCAATAAGAGATTCGCTGTAACACCCTTACTGAAACAGTTTCAGCGACTTATGCAATTAGCCGCAAAAAATTTTTAGGGCCGTTTATCGGATAATTAATGGGCCTAAACTAAAAATAGTTCAAGCCCATTAAAAAAGCCCAACCTAAGCCCATTTAGTGGTCATATAGAAGGCAGAAAAACCAGAGAAAAGCAAAAGTTTTAGCAGCCATCTCCTTTCCTTTCTTTGGTCGAACCCACTTTTACCATTTCTCTCTCTAATTTTTTCCATTTCTTTCTCAATTCACACAAAATCCAAGCATAAGATAGGATAATCTGCCTCTCTAAACCACCCTAGAAGCCTTTAATATTTGATTAGATGAAATAAATCAAGAGAAATCAAATGACAAAGTTTAGGTGTCAATTTGAGGTAAGTGAATTTCTTGGTTTTAATTTTGTTCTAAGGTGTCTTCTACTAGTTTTAGGTGCCTAAAATTCATATTTGATGTCATTTTAAGCATTTGAGATCAAAATCATATGATTTATTTTGATATTAATTTCGGCCATTAAAGGATTTCAAGAGGAAGATCCAATTGCCAAGGCCAAAGGGAAAGAAAAGGAAACCTAGGCAAAGAAAAGTACAAGAAAACGGTTAGTGACTAATAAATCCTTTCATTTCTCTATAATTTGTATGATTTTCCTTTAGGTTTATTCTGAAAATTTTAATATAAATGTGTAAAATTGCAATTGATGTTAGAATAGTGTAATAAGACCCTAAAGAAACCTATTTGAAAGCCTAAATGAAATTAAAAATTTATGTATGGTGATGATCATGTAGTGGCCGAATGGTTCTTTAAGGAAAAATGATGTGTATTTGTTTGATTTTAATGAAATTAAGCCTTATAATGATAGTAGAAATGAAATTTGATGTCCATGAATTTTTGTAGACTTTATGGGAATTAAATGAATAATTTTGATATGAATTTTAGTTATGTATAAAGTTAAAATGTGGAATTAAGGTGAATTAATACATAATTTGATGAGAAAGTGGTGAATTATTGTGAAATAATTCACAGACTATGTAAAAAAGACTAACTGAAAATTTATTGTATTGAAAAAGTATTGAAAAGTGTGAAAAATCTAAATAATAAATTGCAATTAAGTGAATTTGTGGCCTTAGAAATAGTCAGGCAGTAAAATCTAGCTCAGGATATAATTGACTGACCATAAGAATATTTGTACCGCGGTGCAAGTCATGATGACTTGCTTTGCTATGGTAAGGTCTTTTGATCTCTTATAGTATATGTTTGTTTTGTGAGAAATGGTACCTTGGGGTCATTTCTCAGTCTATATATGGATCTGTGAGATACACATTCTGTATATCCGATTTGAGAGTTTCTGCCAAGTCTGTACTAGGGACATAATGATAATAATATGTTAAAAGTGTAAAAAGAAAACTAAAAGTGAAGTTAGAAGTGAAAAATGACCTAAATGAAAAGAAATAAAAAGTTTAGGGGCAAAACGGTAATTTTTTCTAATAATAGGTTTAATAAGTAAAAGTGATAAGAACATGATTAATAAAGGTAAAATGCTAATTTAGTCAATCAACAGTCTAAAAAGTTAACTTTTGAAAAGTTAAGGGACTAAAATACAATTTGGCATGAAAAAGTCAAAACAAGGTTTAATTGGTAGATTGCAAGCCAATTAATAGACCAGAATGTGAAAATAAGAAAAGAAATGGAAAATTTGTAATTAATGTATAAAAATTATTTTTTTTTGTAATAAATTGAAAGTTTGACAACCAAATTGAAAAGGTATGTAAAGTTTTTATATTAAATGGAAAAATCTGTTTATAATAATGTACCATGCTTTTAGATAAGAAAAAATGATAAATTTAGCATAATTAGGATAATTATACATGTATAGAAAATACTATGATTGTTAGTCACTATGTTTAATGCTTAGCACGTAGGATTTATTGTGTGCAGGTACTGATATTTCTGGAGCAAAAGTACACAGGGCATGAGGGATGCTGAAAGAATTTGAATGATAATCTTTGTTGGCATATATATTATTTATGATTGTGCTTCAGAATTGATTTGTAAAAGAATAGTTGTATGTAAGGATATACTGGACTGTATATGTTTGTATGGAAAGTAAGTTTATGTTGTTTTGGAGAATATATGGATGAATTATTTATTTTGTTATGCCACTGAGAGGCTGTAGATATTGTTTGCTTTTCAGGGGGCTAGTTAAGAATATAGGCATTATATTGCCGAATTTTAGAAAAATAAATAGTAAAATTGAACAGTTATAGGTCAACGACAAATAGAAATTATGAACTGAATGTTGAGTTAGTAACCTTAAATAAAGAAGTGGTAGTTGTGATAAAGATTATTATTAAAAAAAATTCCGACCAATTGCATATGTCAGTAAGACTGTTACAATAAGGGTGTTATATTAACACCTAGTGAATTCTAGAAGAGGCAGCAATTATTGAGGCTTGAAAAATATGCCTCTTAGGGGAAGTTGACCAGCCCTTCTTAGGGGATAAGTTCCAGATTTTTTATTGTTACTCTCTTGCTCTTCTAAGTCTCTTAAATTTTGCTCATTGGGTTTAAAGTCATAAGAGAGAGAAAGAAAGATTTTTTAGCACATGAGTGACAAAGTTAAGGTAAGAATAGGTTTATCTCTTTCAATTTATTTCTAAACGAATATTAGAATTAGTAATCAGTAGAGGAATGACTATAAAATGCTATCTTTGTAAGATTAATGAGAGAAAATTAAAGATTAAGACCAAGGTAGAAATGAGGAACAAGAGAAGAAAGAGGTAAGCTTCAAATGAGGTATAGGAATTCACTCAATTGATTTTAGGGATTTTTAATGTGTTGATATGGTATATGTATGGTTATAGATGTGTAATTAATGATTGAGTGTTGAATTGGTAGCAATTTGCATGTGTGAGTTGAATTGTACCCGAATAATGTTGAGTGAAATTTTCATAGGATTTGTGTGACCCAAGCTTAGTAATTTGACCATAACTCAGCCCTTAGAGCTCTAAATGGGATGGTTCTAGTTAGATAATAAATTAGACTCATATATCTAGAATTCATATGAAGAGACTGTAACCTGATTCTGCCTCTAAGAGTGTCTAAAATTAGTTCAAAGTGGAGTGATAGTTGTTGCCTTGTCTTCCAAACTGGGTTGTAGTATTTTAATGATATCTCTTGATGTATACGTCCATATGGCTTGAGTTTTAAGTTATAGGAACTAGAGATATAGCAGAACAAAAGTCCAGAAGACCATTTTACCTCAATCTAGTTGGAACTATGTCAAAATTGCAAAACAAAGCGAACAAGGGAACCTTATCCTGTCATGAGTCGACACCACTTATGACAAGTTAGCACTGACCTAACTTGAACAAAACATCTTAAATGTTCATAGAACCTTGCTAACATGTGTATAGGATCCATACATGATAAAATGGCCTAAAATGAATTGTTTAACATTGAAGTATGTACTTTAATGATGATATGCTAAGTGATTAATGAATGTATGTATGAATTTTAAATGTATTATTGTTGTTTATAGCCTCAAACCATATGTGAGTGACTTATATTTTGAATAATTGAGTATAGTTACATGTATTTAAATGAATGGTGTTAAGTGCTTATGAGTGTGTTTATTAACATATGATTGTAATAAAGTTTAATTGACATGAGTGATTATATGTGTAAAATATATAGTGTATATATAAGGGATTGTATAATGAAGTAATTTAGTGAGAGAAACCTTTATTTAGGACCTAAATTAGATATATAGATGGATATATATTTTAACGCCCTAAATTTTGCATCTGACATGCATAGCATGATCTAGAGGATGAATAGTTACCCTAGGACAATTTTTGAAATGATTAGAGTTGAATAGGAAAGAAAAATTTAAAAGCATGTAAAGGTTAAATGTGCTCAAGCCAGAAAAATTCAAGGATAGGTGACCTGACGAACAGTTTGATCTAACATCAGATTTTGAAAATAGGTGTTAAACAGACTATTTCCTTCTCTTTTTTTTTTCTTATTTTTATTATCTTTGTTAGTCTTTAACAATGGCATCTCTTTAACCTATCGATGTTGACTAACTCCTTAAATAATTTCATCACTATTAGTAAGAATGGATGCTCCTTTCAAATATATCTTTTTTAACACAAAAGGTTATTTCTATTTGGGCCTAAACTTGCCTCGATAGTTGGAAAAACTAGGTCTCATCAGTTTGAATACTAGATCTCCTTCTCTCAAGTGATAACCCTTAACTTTCCTGCTAAAAAATTAAGCCAATCTCTTTTAGTACAATTGGTTGTGATAGTTAACCTTTACTTTGCCCATTATGCCTTTGGCAATTTTACCTCTAACATGACCCTTAGGGACTATAGCTCAATCTTTACTAAAAGTACTCTTCTGTCCCATAAACCAAAGAGAAAGAGGTGGCTCCCATCGAAGTCCTAATAGTAGTCCAATATTCTTATAGTGCAAAGAGTGACTTCTTGGCCCAATCTTTTAGGTTTGCATTGCCTGGGAAAGATCTTCTTCAAATTCTTATTTGCTGCTTCAATCACACCATTTGCCTACGAACAATAGAAGCAGACTTATGATACTGAATTCCATACTGCTGAAGTTTCTGTCTGGTTTTAGATTGAAATTGGACCCCATTATTTGACATCACATGATAAGGTATTCCATATCTATAGATCCAATTCTTCTCAAAGAATTGGGCCATTTCTCATGCCCCTATGTTCTTAAATGATCGAGCTTTTACCCATTTTTGTGAAGTAGTTAATAGCAAAGCCAGTGGTGCTTGGCCACTGCTTGTACCAAAGCGAGTGGTGCTTGGCCACTGCTTGTATCTGATATGAATGGAAGTAGTGTCTTAGCCTTTTAAAGGCCCAGATTACTGCTAAATAAATCTTTTGAACATCCATATACTTGGCTTCATATGGGAGGAATTTCTTACTCAAATAATATACATCAAATTCAACCCTAAATTTATCTTTTTGAGCTAGCATCGCACCTATCAAACTCTGTTACACTATCACACCTACCAAACTCTATTCCATTATTAAGTATAAGATCAAAGGCTTTTGATGGCATAGGTGGTTGAAAAATGGAAGGATGCAGGAGATACTCCTGGATCATATCGAAGGTTTTTGATAGTCATCATTCCATTTAACTAGCCGATCTTTCCTTAAGAGCTTGGAACTGGCTCACATATAAAGTTGAGCTTAGTTATAAAGTTGATGATGTACTAGATTCATCTTAAGAACCATTGAATTTCCTTTTCTTTCTAGGGTATCGACATTTTCCTGATAGCTTTTGCCTTATCTGGATCCACCTCTACCCTTCATTGGCTAACAATATGTCCCAATAGCTTTCCTAAGGTGACCCCAAACATGCATTTTTTTGGATGAGACGTAAGTTGTACTTGTCAATTCTTTGGAAAAACTTTTCTAATACCTCAAATTATTCCTCTTTGGTGACTGACTTGATCATCATGTCATCCACATACAACTCAACTTCCTTATGAATAAGATCATTGAGAATCTTGGTTACCATCCTCTAATAAGTAACCCCATCATTTTTCAGTCTAAATGGGATGACCTTGTATGCATAAGTCCCCTATTCTATAATGAAAGTTATATTTATTTAATCTACAATCTTGTCAAGGATTTGATTGTACCCTACATATTTTTTAACAAAGTTATACATCGCTCACATAGCTACACTATCGACTAAAAGATCTACATGAGGCAATGAGATGCCATTCTTTGGGCATACCTTGTTTAAGTCCCTGTAATCCACACACATACATACATTTCCATCTTTCTTTGCCATAGGGACTGCATTGGCTAACCAAGCTTGTTTATAATTTTCTTATTCTAGAATCTTAACAAAGGCTTGATGGTCCTAGTTCCCTAATTGTAGACATCATTGAAAATCTTAAAATTGGGAAAAAACTTTCCATTAATTGCCACAGACTCATCCTCCCCACAGTATTTACACTCCTGAGATGTAGGCTTGAAGCTTTTTAAGATATGAGAGATACAAATTGGTTTCGGCATAGCTTCCCTTTTAACACAATATGTAGTGTAGCACAAACCCTTTATGTCTTTTTGTTTGACTAGAGTGAGGGCTTACTGAGGCCTTTAAGAATTCTTATCTAGACTAGCTTATAATAGATAATTCATCCCCCTCATCATGTTAACTACTTGAGGGATTTTAAATAATTCTTCCTTGCCACTTTTGATGTTGATTCTAGCTAAATGAAATCCCTTAAAGAATGGTTGCAATCTCCATAATGGAAATCAAGTTTTCTCTTGCAGCCCTGATAGTGATTATTTTACCTTTATAAAGGATCTAAATTGTCAGGTGGAGAGTGAAAGGAACCCCTAACTTGTGAAACTAAAGTCAGCTTAACAATAGAGAAAAATTAGCCAGTATTTGGAGTCCTGCAAATTTAGCCTTAGTCTTAATAGGCCCTATCTTTACTATTGCTTTGAATGTACCAGCTACCTATCTTTTCAAGTTGTCATTGGCTGTTATGGTGAGCCTAGACTTGGTGAGTATGGACTCATCAATGCCGTAAGTTGACATAGTAAAAAATGAACATATATTGATAGAAGAACCATTATCCACCATCACACTAGTTGTGGAATTCCTATTGGCCTTTGCCTTGATATATAAAAAATGATTATCCTTGTGCCCTTCCACAGGAAAATCTACATTGGTAGAGAGAATCTTTTCCTCAGAACTAGCATTCATTAAGTCTAGCAAGTCTAAAGGGAAAATAGTTATCATGACAGTGGATTCAAATAAAGCTTCCACCAACTTTTGTTTGTGAGAAAAGGATTGCCTTTAGCAATTGGGTCTTCTTCAACTTCTTAAGAATTGGTCCTTCCCAGGCAGCCTCTCTTTTGTGGGCACCACTAACACCGATTGTCCTTTAGTTTTAGTTACAATGCCATCGTTTCTTGTAATAGCCTTGACCACCTTTTATTGCCCTTTCTTTTCATATTCATCTATATCCCAAAGGTCTTCCAATATAACCTCATTAACATCATTGTTCTTTTTATTGACTCAGTTTCACTATCTGTAACCCAAATATCCACTAAATTGACCATTTCCTTAATATTGTCTTCTTTAATTGGCACTTCTGCACTTATAGCCAAACCATTTTCATCTTCTAAAGCTTTATGAGTGATGGCCAAATACTAATTTTTGCCATACAAATCCTAAAGGACATACCACCCGGGCAAAGCTAATACTACCATGAAGATAAGTGGCGATACAAAATTATAAGGTCCCTTCTTTTGGGCCCTCTTTTTAGGATCCACTACTTGATTGGTCTCGATCAGGTCTTGAATAATATTCAGTCTGATACCTAGTATGCTGATAAAAGGCACAATACCAATCTATTCTATATACCAATAAATCTTTATTCCTAGCAAATTTTGTCCATAAAGGCTACAACTTTCCTTTTTTTCATAAAATGTTCAAGGCATCATGACAACGAATTTCCATAACTGTGTTTGTTACCATAGCCACTATCTCTGAATGTGTAGAGTTAGCCTTTTTAACTAAATAATATCCTTCTGCCTCTATTATCATATCCTTCAAGGCTTTCCAATCATTTAGGTCCTTCATTTTAAGGCTTTTACTCAAATAGGAACTAGCATTTCAAATGAATAATTTGATATGGTCATGTGTGAGGCCCTAACATATGCCCTAGGAGAATATGTACATGTTTAAGTGGTATTAAAGTTGATATATGCATGGTTAGTTAATAAATTGTAGGATAGGACCTAGAGGGAATTACTTTAAAGTATAGAGGCATTATGGTAATTTCACTTTAAGGTATGCACATGCATAATTAGAGGGAGATATGGTGTAGGGATTAAATTTTTTATTTTTAAAAAAGAAACGTAATGGCATGGAAATGTGAAATTAAAAAGAGTGAGGGGGCAATATGTAATTCATCTAGTATCCAAAACTGGACTTATCGGATGAAGCCACATAGCTCTCTCTAGACATTACAAGAAAATAGAAGAAATAATATGAAATAAAAGGGAAGAGATGGCTAGCCAATTTAGGGACCAAATATAGCCACTCTTCCTACAAAACTAGCCATTTCCATCACTAAACAAAACCACAATTTTAGCCATATAGTATGAAAAGGAGATAGAATTTAGGGTTTAGATATTTCTAAGGTAATAATTCTCTCTCTTTCACTTCTCTTTTATTCCCTATGTAAGGGACTAATTTTATGAGTTAAGTAGATGTTTATATATGTGATTTGTTATATGTAAAAGGAGAAGCAAGCAAGAAAAAAGAGAAAGAAGTTGAGAGGAGTTGAAGAAACACTTTTGGTTGCATCAAAAGGAATTGTAACTCTTAATATTTTTACCAAGATAAAATGATTAGAAATGGTATATTAGATATTTTAATGAGACAAAAACATGGTTGTGATGCTTATTTATGCATAGGAGATGAAATATGGAAAGTATTCTTGAGATAGAAAAATTTTGTTCTAAGGTTCACTTGACCCATTAAGACTATTTTACTTATAAGTTGAATTGTAGAGCTTTAAATTAATTAATTTTAGTTGGAATAGAAACTAGACACACTGGCCTAAATTTCTTATGAATAAGTCAAAACCTGATTCGGCCTCTAAGATTGTCAAAATCTAGCTTGAAATGTGATAATGTTTGCTGCCCTATCATTATGAGCAGGCTATACTATTTTATGAATATCTTAAGATTAAGAAGCTCAAATGAAGTTATTTTTAATGATTTAAAAACTAGAGACATAGGGGAAAAACATAGTAAAAGATCAAATTTCCTATAAATTTCATTTACTATGCTAAAAACTCCTCATACATTAAAGAAGAAAGGTTATCAGTTGAGAAACAAAAACCCAAAATCAACCCGATTGGACCAACACTCTCTAGACCGAATAGAAGCAAAGAAGCTAATAATTGTATTCTTCTCTCACTATCACATCATTACTAAATTCAATGTATATCCTATCATTTTCCCTTCTAGTGAGGCCTTTGCATGTAATTTGATGCTTTTCATATCTTAGCAAATGATGCTGATGTAATGCTGTGAAAGAATGATAGGATGCAAATGTATGTTTTCATGGATCATAAATGTTTGCCCCTTCCAATGCTATAAAATTTGTAATTGATTGCCCACACTATTAAGAAATTACTGATAGGTACACAGAATACCATATCCAATCTAAATCCACTTTTATATCAACTTCATATAGAGGCTATGTAAAGGTAGTCTTAATTTAATTTACACATATCCATTCTATACTCTACTATCTATCAGAAGATAGGAATATTTACACTAGCCTTTATGCTAACATTGGATATACACTCTTAGCTATCTATACTTTCATAAGGATCTAATTCTATCTTTACTCGAGATAAGACAACATCTACTGTAAGGCCATAACACTACATAAACACGCATCTTTAATCTATTCTCTAACACCTTATTACCCAAAATCACCTAAACTAGGCTCTGATACCATAATGTAATGCTCGCTCTTATTAACTTTTTATCTACTTATTATTCTGTTAAATTGCTTGTACAAAAATACATTTATATATATGACATATAATACACTTAGAGTATAATTTACAACTTAGTTCATTATATATATTTCAAATCTTTTACATTATACATTTACAAAAAAAATGATACATTATCAGAATTAGCCTTCATTCGCTACCTTTCTAGTGGCCTGCAGATGTTGATTCGAGAAAAGCACATTTTCTTACACCTGTGTACCTACACAGGAAGAACACATGTGTTGAGCAATGGGTTAGTAGGGAGTAAATAGTGCAATTGACTTCCTTTCGAAGTCTCAAATACAGATAACATAATAGTATGCCTTTTCATGTTCCAAAACACATATACTATAACAACAGTCCATACATTAAGGAAACATTGCAATACAATTTCTTAATAATGTATGCAGTAACACTTCAGTATAACTCTTTTATTATACATCATTATTCAATAAGAAACACTAGCACTATCATGAAATAATGAAACACTTACACTAATGTTATCTTTAAGTATTGAAACATTTACACTATTAATCACTTATCATTATTCATAAATCAAATCACTTTCATTGCCTGAATTCTCATAAATTGTGGATACAAGTACAAACTGTGACATTGATAGGTAGTATCAAACGGGCGAGACATAATAGTCTCTAATCGGGTGACACTGATAAATGATATCGAACAGGCGAGATATGATAGTCTTAAATACAGGCAACACCCTTAGGTATCGAATCACTAAGAAGCTGCAATCACTATCCCCTTTATAAGCATGTCTATCTATCCACTACTATGAAAAATTCAAGCTTTAACAAATCACTAGTCACTCAATGATATTACACTTGTTACATTGAGAATCATAGATTTTACACATTCTATAAAAACAGGAAATAGGATCATTATACAATGTACACTCACTTACACTTCAAATATATTTAAATCACACTTCAAATTATTATGTAATACCATGAATATCATGTACCATGTTCATTCTCATTCAATACTTGCACATTTTAATGCTTACTTTTAAAACATGACATTAATACATTCAATAGATCATGAAATCAGTTCACTATATCACGTCATTCATATTCATGTTCATTCATATTCATTAATTGTATAAATTTTTATACATTAAGACTTAGTATTTAACTTTACTTCATTAATTCATTATGCTTTACACTCATTTCATATCACTTATTACTCTTGTTTTTACACTTAAAACACTCTAAAAGTGTTTAGGTATACTTTGGTAATCATTCAAGATCTGAAAATCAAGGCTAGAATAAACAGAGGAAGGTCACGGTCATTAGGTTAGACCTACTGACCGTGATATAGGTTTCTTTTCGGTTTTGGATTGAAATCTAGGCTATGTCATGGTCATTAGGTTTTACTTGCCGACCGTGAGGTTTATTCTGGCCAAAGGTAGATATCCAGTTCCAACTTGTATGCCAATTTTGACCAAAAAAATGATGTTTTAAGGACATTGGTCTTCTAAAATATTGTTAAACTATGTCTCTAGTTTTCAAAACATAAAAAATACTCAATTATGACTTCTAAATCTCAAAATATCACTAAATAATTAGATACTGTTCCAAATGACAAACAGCAGGGATCTGTCAACTTCAAGCTAAATTTCAAACACCTTATAGGCAGATCAGGTTTTGACATCTTCCACAAAGTTGTATCTCTATGTATTATAGTTCATCTCCAACTATAATAATTCAATTTAGACATATATAGAGGAAGTTATTCACTTTACACTAAAACCAATTTATGAGAACCTTAAACAGATTTCAACTATTTAATTTTTTTAAGGAACAAATCATCTTTCCATATATTATACAATCATTTATTCACTTAAAAATCAACTATAGATCATGTACAATAAATATAGCAATCTAATTCAATTGGAAACACATAAAACAATAACATAAACTCTTATACCTTATTGATGCTCCAACTTTCTTTTTTAATTTCTCCTTACCTCTTCTCTTTGCTCTTTCTTACTCTTCCTTCTTTACATGATAATTCATATATAATCATCCATTTAACTCATTAAATCCTCATCATAATAAACTGATAAAAGAAGAAGAGAAACAAGAGAAATAATTATTACCTTTACTTGTTTAACCACTAAATTCTCTCTCTTCTCCCATCTCTACTTGGAATTATCGATTGTTTCTATGGTGGGTTGGCTTTCTTAAGAAGAAAATGGCTGAAAAAATGAATTCATTTAGGTGATGGCCGGCTTTTAAGCCTTAAATCCCTTAAATCTTCTTCCTTTCTCAAGAGGGCTCTAGAAAAATGGGTGTCTTCATCTAATTAATCCACTTGGTTGGTCATCCTTAAATTGCATTTCACTTCTCCATTTAAGTCTTAATTACTAATTACACACACTATTAATTCCTTCTAATACATTATTCCCCACTTCTTTTATAATAATGCACATTTACCATTAATTTGATAATTTATGAAATTACCCTTCACAATTGCATTAATACCGATTACGTCCCGATTGCTTAATTAATAGTTCTTTTGCACTGAACCCTTTTCAATCTCTTCCTCCACTATACACTAATTCTATTAAGGTATGTTTTGATGAATTACAAGAAGTACGAAAGCTTCTTTGGGAATTTTATTCATAAAGCTTCCATTCGATGCTGCATCTATTAGTGACCTTGTAGCTTGATTCATACCTACATAAAATATAGACATTGGTTGATATACAGTAAATCCATAGCATGGATAACTTTTAAGTAGTCTTCTATATCTTTCCCAATCCTTAAGAAAAAGTTCCTCATAAAACTGTTGGAACTCATTAATGTTCTTCCTAATAAGGGTTATTTTGGTTGGTGGAAAGAATCGATATAAGAATTTCTCTTGCATTTGTTGCCATAATTGAATGGATTAATTTGGTAGCATTTACAACCAATCTCTTGCCTTACCAATGAGGGTAAAAAAAATAATTTAAGTCTCATGGCATCCATTGACACATTCGGGATTTGCATGGTGTCACTAATTTCTAAGAACATATCTAAGTGTTGAACTGGATCCTCTATCTCCAAACTTGAAATTTGATTTTTTGTACCATAGTGATGGAAGCGGGTTTTATCTCAAAGGGTTGGTTATGAGGTATCCTAATGGTTCTATGTTCCATTCCACCTAGGAATAACATTGTCTCTAATGGTTTTATGTCTAAACCTATCCCTGTAAACTGGATCTCGATTAATTTGCCCTTCTATCCTAGGATGTGGATAATTTGCAGGTGGGTCAATATGAGGTAGGCCATCATTATTGAGAGGTGGATCTACTTGTATCTCTTGATTATTCATGGTACCTCTTAATCTTTGAATCTTATGATAAGTTCTCTTAATTTTCATATCAATGGGCATTTGTATCCTTTAGCAAATGTAAAAGAAACTACTCACTACTCATCTTAAAAACTAAAGCAAAATTAATAAACTAGAGAAAAACTAAGCAAAACTTGTATTTAAGAGACTATTTTCTATCTTTTTCTTTTCTTCCCTTGCTTTAGTGCCTTGAACCTCCTTTTATAAGCTTCAAATAAGAAGTTTAAGTTCTTGTAAACTTCCTCAACCAAATAGGAATTTAATTCTACCCTACCAAGAAGTTTAATTTCATATTTTTCTTTGTATCACTCGGGAGAGTGAAATTATGCTATGATATGCTATTTCTATAAACATTAATACCGCAAGTATACGGTATACCGATTATGGTACTTCAGATATCGATCCCACGAGGAATGTTGATTAACATTGTACACTATTACTACTTAATTTTAATCTTGTTTACAATGCTTATTAATTTGCAAGTTAAAACTATTATTAACACTACACTACACTAAATTAAATATTATTCTACTTTAATGATGATCAGAGAAGACTTATGAAAGTGATGAATGTAATATATATATATATATATATATATATGGGACTTGTTAGTTTTCTCTTATTTAGAATTTAATCTTTATCATGCAAGCCAAGTTGGAATAATGTTTTATGTCGCAGCTCTCGCATCTAGAATAGATTATGCCTTAAACATGCATTTATGGTTCTAAGTCGCAGCTCTTACATTTAGACTAGAATTACATATACACACATTCAAAGAATAAAAACCAACCTATAACAATTATCTCCACATGCGATCTCTCAAATATGCTTTGATAATGTATTTCCTGTTAACTATCAGAAAGATGTTGCTCTCTCTAACTCTCTTACTTCTAACCACTTTGTTGATTTTTAGAGAAGGAATTGCCATCTAAGGTCTTTTTTCTTAACTTATAATGATACCAATAAAATATTAATAGCAAATCCTACATTTAAAGATAAATGAAAAAGAAATGATTAAATATGAATAACGACATTCAAGTTCCTAAAAAGTATTCATAATAATAACAAAGAAAAAGTAAAGATTAGAAATAAAAGAAGGGGATCTCTCAACCCTTCTTCCTTTCACCAAGTGTAGTCTTTTTCATTGTATTTGCCTTCTCTTCAAGCCATAAAACTAAAACTAAAACCTAAAACTATTGTTATACAATTACATTTTGAAATAAAAAATAAATGATAGATCTCTCCCAATGATTATAACTTCCAAGGTATTTATAGATTTTCAAGCATCAAGTCACTTCAACTGCCTCTCCATAGGTATGCAACTCTTGGTGAACCTTGGTGTCTTTTTAGGTGACTTTTCAAGCTCAACTGCCTTTAACCACCTCCTATCGCGCTCACGGCATCTGTCGCGCTCGCGATAGGACACTCTTCTTCCTAACACTTTTCTCTTCCTAGTCAAGCATCCCCTGTCACCCTGGCAACACCTATCACCCTCGCGATAGGACACTCTTTTTCTTCACTTAATTCTACTCATTCTCCACATTTTTCTCCCTTTTTCTCCTACATACACAAAACTTGACAAAAACATTAAACACACCTAATTCTAACACAATTTAATATAACAAAACATTATTTTGATAACAAAATATGGATTAAATATGAGTTATTTAGGCTCATATCATGCTAGAAAAAGAGAAGGCCAGTTTGGGTGAGTGAAATTTCACTCGGGAGAGTGATCTGGGCACTCAGTAGAGTGACCATTTCACTCTGCCGAGTGACATTTTTCTTCTTCATGAATTTTTGTTTCTTATTTGCACACTTGCCTCAACTTTCCTCTTTTCTTTAATTAACTTCTTTTTTCCTTCAAATAAGCCCTGAAAAACACCAAATCTTACATTTAAAACTCAAAACAAAAATTTCAATTATTTAAACTTAAATCAACTAAAATAACACTAAACTAACTCAAACAAACACATAAAACATACTAGAAATGCACTTATAATTCACAACTATCACATCCCCAACATGTGTTGGCTCGACTATCTCATGAGCAGTTGTTGTAGGCCGAGCTTTAGTATTTGTGCTAAAGAAGCCACCAACTTGCCAATCATGGCCGTCAATCTCTCTTTAAACTCTTAAAGATGCCTATCTAAACTTCGATCCAATTCATCTCTTATGATTAACGGTCCTAAAGCAGAAGCATTTAACCTTTCCTTTAAGGATAGAAACCTTATTGTCTCATTTGTGACTCTCCCAATCTCATTTAATTGTTCATCATCCATTTAGGATCTAATTTCTTGACTACTTTCTGACAACTGGCTTATATTCAATTCGAAACTGACCTCTAATTCTAACCTTGAACTTGAGCTTAACCCTAGCAACTTAAATGTCGATCTCCAAACTAGGCGACTGTCTGACCCTTTGGACCACTTAGATAAATCTATGATAGCTGTAAGAATCAAACATTAGGAATGATGTATGATAATGCATGAGCATGGTATATACATGATGCATGAATGCAATGGATTCTTTCATTAGATGTCAATCATAATCCCACACAGGAGGTCATTCAGTCTCTTTCCAGGTGGGCTTAGCCCATGGGCATGCAAGGTACTTGTTAGGAATATATGGTGTATGACGAAAAACCGATAGCATAACCTCTCTTAATTGGAAGTGAAAGCATACGGGTTTTGACCCTTATGTATTTTAAACTAACTTATACAAATTAGGTAGGGCCTGCCGAGGTATGGCAGTCTTTGACTAGTACCCTCCTAATTTGTTCGAGTTTAGTCAATACGTAAAGGTCCATTTAGCAAGCAACTATTATTATGGTTATACAACCTAGGGGAAGTAACTATTGTCATTACATGGGCTTGAGTCAAAGGTGATGAAACTTTAGGGCTACCCAAGCATGATCTCTGCCAATAGGTTAAGCCCATCATGAGCATAACGATCAATAGATCACCATTTCATATACCAATTGGTATAAGACTTAGGCTTGTAGGTCTCCTTAATGGCTTCCCATATTGAATGAATGTATAGCTCACTTCAAGATAATACAAAGGCTAAAATAGGGATGCCTAACTTAGTTTTAAGGCTCTAAGATGCATACAATTTCAAAAAGAGACCATATTAATAAGGTAAACCCAATTATAATGAAAACTTAACCAAAATACTTTTAGGAGTAAGGCCTTTTTAGTCCCTAGGGGAGTCACCATTGTGATGTATGCCAGAGCCACGCTCAATTCCAGTTGAGTTCTTGAAGGCTTACTTTTAGGATCTAAGATCGAATGAGGCTCACTATAACTCATAAAATGGCTACTTTACGATAAAAGGGGTTAAGCCTAAATTATTATTGGTAGTTAATCCATGAAGGCATCTAATGTGGGCTCAAAAAGGTACGTGTCATAGAGTCGCCAACCAACAGAATGTTGGGAAATAAATCTCGATATTTTGATGCCTAAATAGAGAACGATAATTGGGACATCACTCTTACTTGGCACCTTAGTTATATGTTGTTTTATAATTGGGTTTCAGACATTAAGCTACTCTCATTTCTCACATGATGCATTGCGATAAATTAAATAAATACGCCAATCAAATAATAAAAATGGTAAATAAATAAATCAACTACTTAAATTATTACAAGAGTAAATTATCCAACTGTAAAGATAAAAACAACATACATAAATTGGGGCATTCATTAGGCTGTGAACATTGGTTCCCTCATGCATACTTTACAAAAAAAAAAGCTTTTTTTATTATTGGGTGGCCTTTAGGTTGAGAAAAATGATTTAATTACTACTTATTACATCCCTAAAAATGAAATACTTTCGAAATTAATAAAATCAACATAAATAAAACAAAATGATATACAAGAAAATCTAAGTGCAAAATAAATAAAGTTAGTAAGAGGGAAAGTGTGAACCAATTAGGGGGTATGACTCCCAACTCAAGATCACTCCTTAGGATACTCCAAATGCACATCAAATCAATTGCTCACACAAACCATAAAAATTGGTCAATTAGCATTTTCAAAGAAATATACAATGAGAGATAAGTTAAAACAATATACAAAATATTAATACCAGAACTTAACATGCATACAGAATAAAAAACACTAACATAAAGATACCAAAAAAGAATTAAGAATCGAATATTAAGAAAGGAACATAAAGAACAATAAAAAGGATAAAAAGTACATTAAAATAATTATAAATCTGGTGATAGATGCCCATGACTAGAGGAGGGATGAAACGAGAAGAAGACATCATGATTTCCCATTTATAGCATTGATAGATGGTCGTCTATGGTGCTTTCTTCCCTTCTATTACTCGAGGGATAGATGCAAAAAATAGAAATTATACACAAAACTTGTCAAAACCTTAAATAAACCCTAAACATGTAATTATGTGGATCTAGAGCATGCCAAACCTAAAGTATTAACCTTAAATCACATTTTATCTACATAATACTAAAAATAACAACTAAGGCAACATCTTAAAAGAAATTAGAAAACATACATTCATAGAGGAACTCATTTTATAATATACTTTTCTAACATACATATAGATTCAGATCATCATAACGATTATATGAACATGCAAATCTAAATAAATAACACAAAAAGGTATAATGCCATCAAACAGCATGCTTAGATGAGAATGAACTGGAGAGAAAAGAAAGGAGTACCTAAAATATTACCCTTTAGAGATATTCTAATTCTGTAGGTTTTTGAAGCAGAGATCTCAACTTCGATCCTTGATGTTTTTGTGTCCAAGAAAACAAAAATTCTTTTTATGTGTTTGTTTTGGTTAAAGAAGATTTAAACCTTTATTTCTCAATAGGAGAAAATTAACTTTTTCTCTCTCTCTAGAAACCTTATTCTCCTTTTTTTCTTCAAAAGTTATCTCCTAAGAAAACCTTAATTATTGGCTATTATACCTAAGAAGTAGTTGGAATCACACTCCAACTCTAACGCTCTAGTTATGTAAGGATTAAAATTCCTCCAGATTCGAGAAAAGACCCTAAAATCACCTTATCTTTCATTTTTAAATTTGGAAAACGTGAAAATTTTGGAAATTCACCTAGAGATGGATGTCCAACATGACAGACAGTCGTCCCTCACACGAAACCTCTAAAATTACAAAAAAGCCTTGATCTAACCAGAACATGAGGGAAGTGGTCACTGATGACTGTTCCTCACATGATAGACAACTGTCTATCATGGCTAAGGGCTAAAATCAAGGTTTATGATGATCTTTTGTTAAAATCACCAAAAACACTTGGAAAATTATAAAATTTTCAAGAAAAAAATGTTAAAAATCTAGATCGAAGCTTCAAAATCCATTTCTTTGTCAGAAATATATTGTCTCTGTAATGCTCACTCTAATTACCTTTTATTTACTTATTATTTTATTAAATTACTTGCAAAAATACACTTTTATACATATAAATTTGACATACTTAAAGTACGTGTGTGTGTGTATGACCTCATCTATTTTATTATCAAATTGATTATTAGTATATTTATTTGAGGTTCCAAAATTGAACTAAATTAATAATCTAAATTTCATTAACAATTATTTTCGGATCAAAATTCTTGGGTCCCCACTAAAAAAATTTCATCCCCGAAAATTACTTGGTCCAAACAGCTATGGATATATCTTTCTTATGGTTTTTTCTGGTTCCTATGTCATGATGTCTCCAAAGTACTTTCACTAGTGAAACTATCTTGTTTCTTAATTGTTTTACTTCACAAGCTAGAATTTAAATCGGTTCCTCTTCATATGTCAAATCTAGCTGGACAAGTACCTCTCCAAGTTTGACAACATGAGATGGATCTGATCGATACCTTTTAAGCATGGATATATCAAAGACATCATGGATCTTTTCTAATTCTCTTGGCAGGTCTAGCCTATAAGCTACTGGACTCACATGTTTTATAATTTCATATGGGCCAATAAATCTAGGACTCAACTTGCCTTTTATACCAAACCACAATTCCTTATTCCATGGTGATACTTTCAGTAAAACTTTATCACCAACCAAGTATTCTATATCCTTTATCTCAAGATCAGCATAGGACTTCTAATGGTCAGCTGCAGCTTTTAGACTATTCTTGATAATTCTCACTTTTTCTTCTATCTCTCTAATTAATTTTAGCCTAACTTTCTTATTCTCCTTAAGCTCAATACAACATAATGGAGTTCTACATTTTCTTTCATATAATGCTTTGTATGGCACCATTCAAATACTCACTTAGTAACTATTATTATAGGCAAATTTGGCCAAAGGAAAATATGGCTTCCAACTACCTTCAAAATCTATTACACAACTTCGGAGCATATCTTCCAGTATCTATCAAAACATAAGCACACAATTACTATATTTTCTAGCATCATACATCTTCAAATCACTTACTAAAAGATACATGTAATGGACTAAACGCTGGATCAGTCGTGAATAGTATTTTTAGATAGTGAATAGTATATCTGAGCTGAAAAGTACATCCAGAGGTGAAAAATATTTTATTTGATCACCAAAATATATGGGTCACGGGTAATCCAAGGTTAACATTTGAAGTGAAATTAAGATCAAATAGGCCTCCAAAAGTCAAAAACATGAAAAATGAAGCGATTCGATTTTAGGTTAACAAGTTGGATCAATATTTGATCGAGCCATTAAAATAGCAAATAAAATTTAAAAATTTTCAAAAATTACAGATATGCCTAAAATAATGTATAGATTATTTTGGCTGCAAAAAGTAAATTTTTCGGTAACACCGATATTTTTAAATCGGATCGATCTAATCGAATCGGACCAGTAACGTATTTTGATTGGGTTAAAATTTTATGTATAGCCTATTTTTGATGTGATAAGAATTATGAAATTAATTTTGAAGCGATTTGGATTTGAGAAGAGAGAATTGCGGAAAAATAGCAAAATGGACTTAATACACACACACACACACACACACACATATATATAATTATAGCAATTATGGACATGATATTTAAGTATGGAAATGAAATGTGCAGGCATGAAGGTATATGTATACTTATTGTATAATTTAACCATATCATATGCCTTAATGAAATGTGGGAGTGCGGATATACATGCATATACTATGCTACAAGAAAATTCTTAATTAACAATGAAAATTTACCAATGGAATTTATTTCTGTTGATAAAATCGTCGCAAATTTTCTACTTTAACGACGAAAATGAAAAATCTTTATCTTCTATAGTTAAAAATGGAGGGAACTTTTAGCGTCAAAATTTTACGATGAAATTTTTGCGACTGAAATTTTGCAGACAAAATTTCGTAGGTAATTTAATGATGCAGACAAAATTTTGCTGGTAATTTAACAATGGAAATAACTTCTCGTTTTAACAACGAGAAATAAATTTCATTGGAAATTGTAGATTTAACGACGAAAGAGTAATTCCTATGGGAAAAATAACAATAGAAAATTATAAATCCGTTAAGAAATGAAAATTGTCAAATATTTACCAATGAAAATATTCTTCCATTGTAAACTGAAAAAATTAGCAACGGTGTTGATAAATTAAATTTAGAATGTAGGAAAAAAATCCTAGCCCTCAGTCTAGATTTCGCTTGTCATAAAATAAGGCATCAAAAGGGGCAAAAAAAATTTACAACGAAAAATAATGATGGAAATAAAATTTCATATGTAATGTAACGACGAAAATAAAATTTTGTTGGTAATTTAACGACAAAAATAACTTCCCTTTGGTAATTTAACAATGAAAAATAAATTTCATTGGGAATTGTAGATTTAACGATGGAAGAGTAATGTCGTTAGGAAAAATAACAATGGAAAATTATAAATCCGTTGGGAAATGAAAATTGTCAAATATTTACCAACGAAATATTCGTCCATTGTAAAATGAAAAATTAGCAACGATGTTGGGAATTTAGGGAAAAAACCTAACCTTCAGTCCAAATGTAAACTGCTCTCTCTCTCCATTTCCTCTCTGACGCCAATGCCTTCCTTCTCCCTTGCCTCTACCTCCGATCTGCCTCATCACTATGCAATCCCAATTTCTTCTCCCTTTCTTTTCCATCCTCTCTCTCGCTGCCTTCTCGCTCCTATCCCCTTCTTATATCTTTTCTCTCTCTTAAAAACTGTGCTTTCTTTTCAAAATTCTTTATCAAATCTTTGATTAGCTAATAATCTCCAATGTTTCTCTCTATAATTGAATTTTTAGCTTTAAATTCAATATATAAAAGGTTGAAAATTCATTGACAAGGTTCCATCATTTCAAAGTTTCAATCTTTTGCTTTTGAAAATGACAGTCAAGTAACTATTGCGCATCTCTTTTGATCCACCTTCGGCAATGGACCCTAACCGATCTAATTAGTTAGCAGGCTGTTTGTTGATAAAAATCCAATAGTTGTTCAATTTTTACTAAAGTTTTGTATGTTTAAAGGTTTTTATTTCATCTTATTTTACAGAAAGAGCCTATTTTGAGTGGAAATCTGCCTCCCGACTTTGATTCAAATGCATGCCGCAATGTATGAGTGCTGACCCTTTTCTTCTTTTTTCTTGTTCTCCCTACAATTTATTTTAATTATTTTGGGACTGAGGCTTGAACTGGGTGAGCATGTATAGCATTTATGCTTGAGCTTTTGTCTCTTTTAAATGGACAGCTTTACATCTTTAGATTTTATAACCATTTTTTAGCATTTGTGATATAGTTGCTCACTTGTACCTGCTCTTAAAACTATATGTTATGTTATATGTCATATCGTCGCCTGTTTCATATTGCTGATTTCCAATTGTATAGTTACGATTTCTAAACTTATATATATTATTTGGATTTATTTATTTATTTATTAATCTGAATGGGCAACTGCAAGTATGTTGGAAACATCGATCCTTAGGTTTCAGAACCCCTTCTTCAAGAGGTTTTCTCAAACATAAAACCCGTTGAAGGATGTAAGCTAATTAGGAAAGATACGGTTAGCTTTCACTGCAATAATCTCATTCTTAGCAATGCTACTTATCTAGCTGGACAATTAGTAGAAATCCATATGTTCTCCCAGGAACTATATATTGTACTAGATGACTCTCTTTTTGCATCGGTAATTAGTATCCAACATAAGTTAATGTGCCATTGTAATTTCATCTAACTAGTCTGTGTACTAGTGCTTTGCTTTCTCATTTGCCACTTGTTTATTATCTCTATACAGTCATCCTATGGGTTTGTAGATTACTTTGATCATAGATTAGTTGCTCTTGCCATCGTGACCCTTAATGGAAGGCATCTGTGAGTTGTGACCTATGCTAAGTCCTTGTTGAAGTTTTTCTATCCCATTTCGTAATCTATGTATTTTCCTTTTATAGATTTGGACAACCTATTAAACTTAATTGGGCATATACCAGTGGTCAAAGAGAAGATACATCAGATCTGCAAATGCATTAAACTACCATATTTTTTTCATGATATGTTACATTCACTAGGTAATAGTATTGTTAATTATTTCTGACATTTTATAGTCTATTTTATTATTGGCTGCAGGTCACTTTAATATTTTTTTTGGTGATTAAGCCCAAAAGTTACGAGTGCTATGTTGTATTCATGCTTCTCTATGTATCCTTCTTGTTTGTAAGTTTACTCTCTCAGTATATGATATGTATGCTCATTGGTGTAATTATTAGCAAATGTCTGTCCAAAAATATATATTATTTTAAGGAAAATTTAATATGTACTTTGTTACAAAGATGCGAGGTTCATTGCTTCAATTCTTGTTTACTTACTGGTTTTACTTTCTTGCAGTATGTCTTTTCTTTGGCTTTTTAATCATTTAGATGTGACTTCTGCAACCTGTAGTGGATACCTTATCATATGTTAGTTTTCTTAACTTAATTTGTAATAGAGAAAATGATGTTAAATTATAAATACTCTGAACATTTGGGTAGTTAGCGATTGAATTTGGAATTCTTGTAAGATCTTATGATAATGCCTCGCTGTCTTGAATAATGTGGTTGTGTATTACTAGTTACTTGATCTGGCTGAAATTATTTTGATGTTGCTTTATATCAATGTTTAGTGTTAGGATTAGTTGTATGTGTATGCATATATCTCTACTATCTTTTCATGAACTACAATATCTCGACCTACACTTGCAGTTAATTTGTACTGACTTGTGTGTAACACATTTCTTATTAGCTGTATTTCTTCAGTCTTTGGTGTCTTATGAATGTTTATATATATATATATATATATATATATATATATATATTTGGAAGTAGACAAATCCGTTGTAACTGGACCACAAAAGGTGCTAATTCTAATAATGATAAGCAGAGTTCTGATGCCAAAAGTGTTACTAAGCTAACAAATGGAATTTTAGGTGCTTTTCAACTATGATGAAATTTTTAAGAATTTTTTTTAGATCTCAACTTACAACTATTAATTCTTGGAGTTTGTGTCAGTTACCTTGCTTATATATTATACTTTTTTGTTGATGTCTTTGATTAATATACATATGGCTAATTCTTATTTAATGCTAGCTAATTTGAAGCTATCATCGGTACTTTTTGTTGGTAGTTTGTTTGGTTCATGGAATAGTATAACATAGGATATATTAGCTATGAAATTTATTTTGTTAAAAATATAAATTTGTCCATTTTTATTTTTTGATAATATTATGTTAGAAAATTGTTGTTCCGATGTCTTAAATTTTGCTTGAAATTTTAAGGGTCGAATAAATACTTATCATTGATATTTCACGAACATTTAAGATATGAAGTTTGTTTATAAATGATGAATTGGTGTTTCATTTCTTTTCTATACAATTCCTTAAATCAAATGGAATCCTCATTTACTTTATGTGTAGCAAGATAAAATGTTTTCTCTGTAACTACAATTTGCAAATTGATCTTTTTTGTTTGGGATTTTTATCATCATTTTATAAATTAAGATCTTACACACACATAATTTTCTTGAACTACCCACCTTTTAGCTTGCTTTTGGATGTTATAGTTGCACTTCGATTAGATGTGGGTTCTCTTGCATATATCAACTTGAAATTGGGGAGCACATATCTTTTCCTATAAGATCTAGGTAGGTGGAATTTTATCACTTAGGTGGGAATGGCTAGTTTCTGAATTTCTTTCTGATTTTGTGGGACCTGATACTGCACGAGTTCATTTGTATGTTCTATGTAGAACTGCTTTGCAAAGCAACATAATGGTAATTTAATTTGTATCATGGAAGTTTGAAATTGATAGATTATCAAGGATAAAAAGCAATTATGATATCACATTTTATTCTTTCTATAAATGGATGCTTTACCTACACAAACTTTTTTCCAATTTTTTTTTAATTTTTTATTACTTGTGACAACATTGAGAATATGGTGCCACTCTAATTAGGTTTAGTGTAGTTACCTGAGGTTTTAGTTTTTTATTTTTGGTTATCCTCTTTACCCTTAATCGCCAACATCTTTAAAAATGTTTAGGGTGCTTTGTTAGTCATTTAATAGTTTCTAAATAGGGTTGTAGATATTTTTTTAATAATATCTAGTTCAATTATTCTATTTATATGTGTGTGTGTATGTGTGTGTGTGTGTAGGCTATAAATCAGCATTAACAACCCATTTCTTTGTTTATATCCTTCTTAATTAATATTAACAAAGGAGAGCCTATTTCAAATCCTAATTAATATTAACAAAATAGTATTTTTCTTGTAGTGTCCAAATATTTCAACATTTAGAGTCTTATACTTTCTAAATTTGCTTCTGCAACTTGAATCTTGTTGTGCATATAGCTTTTCTTTTGCTTTTCCTATTAGAATGATTACTTCAGTGTGTTGAAGTGCTTTGTGTTAAATTATTAGTAATGAAATGTTGGCATTGAAAATTACTAGAAATTTTTTACAACAAATAAGCAATATTTTAGTGACGGAATAGCGATGAAAGAATCCGTTGCGAATTTTTTTTATAATGGTAGGTGAATTTACCGATGAAATTAGTGATTCCATCGGTAAATTCACCAATGAAATTAATAATTTCGTTGGTAAAATTAGCAATGAAAAATTAGTTCCATCGGTAAATTTACCAACAGAGCTTGTAATTTCTATTGTTAAATATAACAACGGAAATATTTTTCCATCATTAAATTTAGCAACAGAATTGATTTTCATTTGTAAATTTTAGCAATGCTCATTTCTGCAATGACTTTGTCCATCGTTAATTTTTACTAGCAACGAAAAATCAATAATTTTTATTGCTAATTTCTGTTGTTAAATGGCCATTTTCTTATAGTGTTATCTTATTAACAAAATGAATATGGGAGTGAGAATAAGGAAGGCATTTATATACAAGCAAAGAACTTTTCACTTTTGCATTATTTACAAGTACAAGATGTGTATACATTAACATGTATATGATTCTATGCTCTTAAATGTATACTCATAGTTGAGTTAATAATGCATATTTTTTCAAAGAGAGAAAAGTAATAAAAATCAAGAGAAAGATTTATAGTTGCCTATGTCTATGTCTAGATTGTGGATAAATAGGCATACCTATAAGGGTATATTACAGCTATTTTAGTTTTGACCCTGTTTGGATCTGCATAACCAATCTATAGTATAAAGCTAACCCCATTTAGGTCCATGTAACAAATACCCACGGGTGTCCTTATTGTAATTTTAGGTACCATAGTATCATCCATTATCCACATTCTTAGAGAGGTGCACGCTTACTACAAGATATAAAAAACATTATGAAAAGTGGTATGACATAGATTATATGATATTTCATGACTTGATCTAAATGTTTTTTTATATAAATTAATGCATAGTAAATGGAAAACACGAAATTGGATGAAGTTATATTTTAAAAATGCAGTTTTATACTATAATATCACATGTATATAATTGTGGTTGTAATTACATAATGCTTTCTACACTTAAGTTCATAAGTTATATAAGAACAAGTACAATTGTTTAGGGTTTTTCATTAATCATATTTGCAAATACACATTCTTTATAGTTATATGTTACATACTTGATATTGATAATTGATATGTGACTCATGCCTAATATGGAAATTGGACCACTCATTGCATATAAGGACCGTTAAAATATGAACTCATAACTTGTGTATACAATTTGGTTTAATTCAGAGGTTAGATACAAGCTATTATTCTAATGTGTTAATAAGCTAGAAAAAGTACGTAAGAAATGAAGGAATGACATAATAATGGTAACAAAATTAAGATTGTTAAAACATGCATATGATATATATGATAGTAAGGAAATATTCATATGTCATGGAAATTGTTAGTTAGAATGGGTGCATATGGATCTAATTAACTAGCTTAATCACTTGTGAACAACTATTAAGATTTAACTATGAATTTATCTTTGTACATACATAGACACATAAGACTCATGTAAGTGTTAAGAATAACAAAAAATAATAAATATGAATCAAGTAGTTAAATCGGTATATGTGTGCTTAAGAGTTACACGAATGTTCTCGCAACCAAAAAAGAGTAAATAAATAAGTGACTAACTTAATATGCATGTAATTAACCAAAGGACCAAGATTTGTAGGATAATATAGAGAATAAACATGATAAAGGCTGTTGCATAATATTATGTGATGTTATGAGCTTACTACTTGTTATTATTACTACATTATTGTATGTTTACCAGTATACTCGTACGTTTGTATGGTTTTGACGACTTCTGTGAGAGGTCGTCACCATGATTTTGTTTTTCACTACGTTTTATAGTTTAGCATATGTGTTTATCCATGTAGATATCCAAGCTAGGATTCTTCCATAGGGATGAGATCTATAATAGGATGGCCAACACAAGATTTAGAAAGAGTTGAAAGTATGAATCTTGTATTTTTCTTGTCTTTGTATATGGTATTTTGTATTAGATGATGATGATGATGATGTAATATAATAAACCTAAATTTTGTAAGACATAATAGTACATATATTTAAGGTAATTGAATAAGAAAATATGCATATGAAATGTTTAAATTGATCATGAAATTTTTACATGGATTTATAATATGCAAATTAGGAATATTCCTCCATAATGGATGTAAAAGACAGGTTATGGTTATGGTTATAGTTTTTGAATTATTTTCTTGTGTAGATAAAAAAAACAAAGATGTTCATAAAAGGAAAGATCGAGAAGTTCAAGAAGAGTAGGTTTTAGTAATAATTATGTTAAATGTATATTAACTAAGTTCTAAAGACTTTGGAAGTTTTCTTATGTATCAAAATTGTGTTTATTCGAAAAGTTTATTCAAAATGTAATCTAGCAAAAAGGATGATTAAATATTTCTATTGTTATTAATTGATATTTGATATGATTATGAAGTTTTATTAATTCGACACCCATGTATATTCCTAGGGAGTATTAGGGTGCTACAATTACTTTTTTTCATACAATTTATGGTGGTCTCAATTATCTTTTGAATTAGAAATGCCAAAGTTAATTTTTTAGGTGAAACATGATTCATGCTTGTTATTAAATTAGAATTCTTGTATATTAGAAGCTTGTTAAAATCATTTTGGACACAGATTTTGTATTGTGTATTATTAGATTGAGTGATGTTGTTAGTAGGAAATAACTAAAAAAATTAAAATAAAAAATAAAATTATCATAATTTTACTATATTGCCCGCTTAAAAATCAGTCAAGAGGAGAGCTAGTAACCGCTTGGAATTGTGTTACTTGAGTAACGAGGTGTATGCATTGGAGAAACTGTGCACTCATGTAAAAAGGGTTTTCACATTGCATGTAAGCCTTCTATTTTTTCTTAGGCTGAAAAAACTGAGTGTATTCGGGTTAGAACCAGGTACCCTTGTGTCCATTATAGTCTAGGAAAACAAGTTAACTTTGAATAAATATAATAAAAATTCCTAGTTTCCTTATTTCTTATATTTATTGAAATATGTGTGATTACGGTTTCTAAATTGGTTTGATGAGTTTTTCTATATGCATTGATTTAATATTGTATTGAAATATAAAACACTTGCTTGAATAATGTGATAAAAAAAAATCTTGCTATTTTTGGTTCAAAAAGGTGGTTGATGAACCTATATTTTGATATGAAATTGTGCATAGTTGTTGTGGATTTCTTATCTTATTTTGCCTTCCATTTCGATTTCACCAAAATTTATGGGATTGGATTCTATTTTTTGGTGAATAAACTTTTGTCCAGGTTATATATGTGATTTAATTCATACTTGAGGACAAACGTGGGACAAGTGTGCGGAAATTCATTAAGTGGTCAAAATTTCATATTTATACTTGATATTTGCATACTTTTACATACTAATTTTGAGTTAATTGGGAGTTTCTTACTTGCTTTTGTAATTTTGACCATTGTAGAACTTAATTGGTGATAAGGAAGTATTTTGTGGCTAATTGAAGTGACCATGGAAACTTAAGACAGTTTGGGTGCAAAAGAGCTGAACTTGGTAGATTTATGTCTTAGCCTTGCCCAAGGCTAAGAGAAAGTTGACAATGCAAAGTATCTCAAAGAGTTTATTTCATGTGCGAGCCGTTAGGGATATTCCAGGCAAATTTTGGTGACTATTAACCTAGAATTTAGGGATTATAAGGCCGTTATTTTTTGAAGTTTGGATTGTATTAAATATTTTAATTTTATTTTCTTTAATTATTTAAGATTGTTTTACTTTCCTCAATTTTTGGAGTATTTATTGGGGAAAAGAAACTTGAGTTTCTTCTTCCCTTCTTTATTTTTAGTTCTATAACAAGGATTTTTACTTTAATTTTATTATCGATTTGTCTAACATAAGTGGCTAAACTCTTAATTCTAATTGAAGGTTAATTAAATAGCAGAATTCATCTAACTACTATGAGATTGTTCATACTTCAGTTTTCTCTTTAATTTTCTGTTATGATCATATTATTTACTGTGGTTTAGAAAAATCTCATATGCATTGTTATTTGTTTTGTGATCAATAAGGAATCATTGTTCACTTAATTAAATAGTACATAACTAATTGAATATAATGATGGGGGAATTTTTTACCCATGTACTATTTGAAAGGGTAATTTTACCCCTATTCCTTTTTTTTAGCCCTTTGGGCCCCTAAAGTCACTTTTTTTGAAGTGTTTTTACTCCTAGAATGGACAGAATACTAACGTGGCTAATGGTATAAATAGCAACCAATCAACACTCAAAATGTCAACAAACTCTCTCTCTCTCTGCCCCTAATCACATGCCATGTGTATTTCTCTCTCTTAGTAAGCATAATTTTTAATTTAAAAATTGAAAATGTGGAATCCATGCTAAAAAAATTTAAAAAATAAAAAAAAACAAAAAAAAGTGTTTGATTTCTCAAAAAAATAAAATAGAATAGTTAAAAAAATATGGTTGTTTCCTAAAAAAGTTTGTTATTCTAAATTTTTCAAGAAAAATTTTCTCCTCCTTTCCTCTTCTCTCTCCTTTTGTTCTTCTTCTTCTACTACAAAAGTCACTAGCTCCCAAACATTCAAACACAAAATTCTACAAAGATTAAAAATGGCAAACAAAAATTAACAATAAACCCAAAAAATTTTACCCCTCAATTATCTATTCTTGGACTTCAAAAATTAGAGAAAAAGAAGAATGGGGAGAGAAATTTTGCCCTTCAATTGCAACTTATGTTCAAAGCAAATCGAACAAGGTTATAATTATCCATATGCAACCTCCACCATTCAAATCGAAGAAAAGGCAGTTTCAACCATACTCACCAAAAATTAGCCTGATCTAATGGAAAATGACTACCCAATCATCAAAGAAGATGAAGCTAGTCACTATATATAATACCCTAAAAATAGTCCTCTTTTTGTAATAAAACCTTAACTTACAGACCTCTAAAAACGATCTTCATTATTCAAATTGAAGAACAAGGAATTCCAACTATACTTACTAAAAATTAGCCTGATCTAGTCCTCTTTTTGTAATAAAACCTTAACTTACAGACCTTTAAAAATGATCTTCATTATTCAAATTGAAGAACAAGGAATTCCAACTATACTACTAAAAATTAGTCCGATCTAGTCCTCTTTTTGTAATAAAACCTTAACTTACAGACCTTTAAAAATGATCTTCATTATTCAAATTAAAGAACAAAGAGTTCCAACTATACTTACTAAAAATTAGCCTGATCTAATAGGAAATGACTATCCAGTCATCAAAGAAGATAAAGCTAGTCATTGTATAAAATACCAGAAAAATAGTCCATTTTTTACAACAACCTCAACTTCCAAACCTTTAAAAATGATCTCCACCATTAAAAATGAGAAAAAAAATATGTCTTCTAATTGTCCACTAAAATTTATCTTGATCAGAGTTTTGATGGATATCTGATCGTCAGTAGACATAGGCTAGGTCAAGTCTGGAAAATCTAAAAGGAAGAAAAAGAGGAAAGAAGGGAGAAGAGGGGAGAAGAGAGGAGAGAGTTTTTTTTTTTGTATTTTTCCATGTGATCAGAGTGGCTACCACTTATCGATTGATGTATTGTGATCTCATTGGATGTCGTTAACTCTATTAGACATGTGGCAAGTATGTTAGTTTAAAGAGCAAAATAACGCCTTAAACTTTAATTTAGGGGTAAAAACACTTCAAAAAATGACTTCAAGGGTATAAAGGGCTGAAAGAAAAAGAATAGGGGCAAAATTACCCCCTTTCAAATAGTATAGGGTAATTCTTTGAATATATTAAATCCGTAATTATTTAGTAAATTCAATAACAAGTAATAATTAGTATAATAATAATGAGAAGAGTTGTTATATTTAGTAAATGTATGATTTGGTTTGAATTAGTCTCTCTCATGGATTGGTTGGCTTAGGTCGGGCCTTTTAGTCATAATGCTATCAATGAATTGAATCATTTCACTTGTAAAGGGTTATTTATTAGTTAAGGTTACTTACAATTTTGTTTGATTAGCTTATTAGTATAGAAAGATTGGTTGGGAGCTTTTATCAAAAAACTATAATTAGTTCATTTCATGATTAGTTAATTATTCTTCTATTTGGGATCATTAAAAGTTGAATTTTGTGCCAAAAATGCCTTGAATCGGAGATTTGACAATTACTGGACATCAAAAATTATTTGCACTAACAGCCCATCTAAGAATCAAATGATAATATTGAATAAGGCTAAAGTCATATGCTCATTGCAATTACAATACTTATAATGGTTTGCTATATGTATTTCAACAATTTATTCACCATTGGTTATCGTTTCTCTTTTAAAGTAAAATACCCAATTTCTAGCTTGATTAACATGTTTAGTGCGACATGTGAAGTTTTAATAAACATAAAGAGCTAAAGATATTTTGAATCCAATGCATCTCGTTTAAGTTGAGAGATGAAGGATGGGATGATTTAATTACTAAAGTGACATATTTTTATGAATCAATCAATAAACCTACACCAAATTTTGATTCTTCTTATGTTGCAAGGAGAGGAAGAGCTCGACATCAACAAGATAAAATTATGATGGAGTCCTTACAAAATTGACATTTTCAAATGCTGTGATCGACTCTCAATTACAAGAATTGAGTAATAGGTTCAATGATCAAAGCGATAGAATTGCTCACTCTTAGCTTATCTTTAGATCCAAAGGAAATATGTGCATCATTTAGAATTCATGACATTTGCAAATTGGTAGAAAAATTTTGTCCTCAAGACTTTTACATAGAGTAGTGGCTTTTATTTTTACTTTTCTAGTTTTTACAGCTAGTACAGTGTATGCATGAGGAGCAATCTTTTTCAGCGATAAACATATTAAAAATAACCTTTATAACAAAATTAAAGATGAATTCCTTTTTGAATGTCTATTGCTTACGCGTAGAAAAATAAATTTCAGAAAATTTTGTTGTTGATTCGATTATAGATTATATTTATGATTTAAAAGAGCGATGTGCTCTTTTGTGTTATGTTTCGCTAGATAGAATGCACTGTGTAACTATTTTTAACTATGAAAATTGATTATCATTTGAAAATATACAATTACATATATTTTTTTTATTAATTTAGGATGTAGATGCCTATTTAAAATTTGGTCCCAAACATTCATTTTTGGGGCTTTTTAAAAAAAACTGGCATTTTTTAAAAATTTATTTAGAAAAATGGGAGCTACTATATATAAAAGAAACTAGATTTTTGGATTGTTGGAAATCAGCAGAAGATGTGCCGATTTTGGTTAAAATAGGGCCTACCATGAAAAGAAGTCAAACTGCGGGAAACCAGCATATGGTGTGCCCACTATAGAACAAAATAAAAACAATTAGTTTTGATATTTGTGAAAAGTACAATAAATATTAGTCAATTTTTTTTTGAAAATTAGATATATAATATCAATCAAACAAAAAACTTATTTCGAGTCGTACAATTATAGTAAATGGCCTAAATATTATGTTGATTAGAACATAATAAAAAATTATGGGTATGTATCAATTATAATGTAAATATATTTTATGTATTAGTTTACATTTAATTTTAATATAAGTGTTTTTTTAGCTATTAGTATGGTTAATTATTTCATGAAATTTTGTCATAATTTAAATTTATATTCCATAGTAAATTTTTAAAGACAATATAATATATTGATGTAAAAGTTACAATAATAATATATAGATGATTAATGCAAAAAAAAATTATGAAATAAGATAGTTTAGGGTATCCACAGAGCTTGATTCTTCCTTTTTACTTCAAATTATCTTCTTTTTCCACTTATCTTCTTTCTTCTTTTCTTCCTCCTCTTGATTCCCACGTGGAAATTTTTTTTCTATTAGTATTTCTTCACTTTTCTTCAAGTTCTTCATCTCTAAATCCTTGAAATAGGTTGAATAGAGGTTACTACTTATTTTATTGACTAGAATTAGGGTTAAATTTGGTGGAATTTAAGGTTAAATGAAACAAATGATGAGAAAAATGAGAGAGGAGAGGGACGGACAAAGAAGGAGAAAGAGGAACGTGGAGGAAATTGGTGACATTTGCTGAAATTTCAGATTTTTAAGAGGTATTTATACCCCACAAATGAGTGGCCAAAATTTTAGAGTACTATTTAATCTAATGGTAATTATGGTGCCACTTATCACCATCTTGTTGGTTTTAATGACTTTTTTTTTGTCAAATATTCATCCAAATTAGTCCAAAAATATTGAAAAATATTCCTTAGGGTGCCTCTAAATTTTCAGTTCCATCCAAGATCATTTCGGTAATTTTTCCATTCCGATGAGTTAATTATAGGTCTGATAATTAAATTTCTAGTCTTAACATAAAATTAATCTAACACTCCCAAAAATTAATTTTATTTGTTTCTAATGAATTCTCATGCTCAAAATAATTTTCTAAACACCCGAGCAATTTTTTTAAGGCCAATCGGTCAACACCAATATCGATCTGCTACTTTTTTTTATTTTTGACTTTTGAGATCCTATTTAACTACAGTTTCACCTCAAATTATATCTTTAAACTCACCATGAATTATATTTTTCGACAATTAAGAAAAATTTTTGTAAACCCTGGATGGTACTAGTTATCTCCATGGCACTATTTATGACCTGGAAAGTACTATCACTACAAAAAACTATAAATTCGCGACGGCTTCATTTTCATTGCAAATTTTGCGATGGTTTCGTGACTGTTTTCCTATTGCATCAGGGAAATGTTATTTTTTGCTAAAACTGTTTGAGATCGGCTACACTTTAGACTTCGGAGAACTAAAAATTTTGAAAAGTTTGAATAAAGTAATAATTATATTGCAGTAAATTTTTTGAATTTTATATTTAATATTTAGATTTTTTGTGGCCTAATTATTTAATTTCTTTATTATTTTTTTAAATATTACTCAAGGTTCTCAAATCAGTGCAAATATAATACAGAAAAAAATGCCAAATGTTAATTTTCAAAATTTATACTTTGAGTTAAATTTTAATTGTATTTATATATATATTTATTATTGTGTATGTTTACTTTGCAAATTTTTTAAAAGTATTGAATTACTTGAAATACCAAATTGCATTTAGGGGTGTGCATCAGTCGAGTTCGAGGTGAACCCGACCCGAATTCGATTAACTTGAAACCCGAAATTTACATATTTCTCTCACCCGATCCGACCCTACATAAATATCGGGCCCCTACCCGAACAACCCGATATTTTTCGGGCCTAACCAGAACAACCCGATTAACCCGAAATTAATTTTTTTAATTTACATATTTAAATTAAAATCCTAAATTAATACAAATAAATAATATTAAATACCATAAAAAATATTTTAAAAATACAACAAACTAACAATTTCAAAATTACATTAAATATATATTATATATTAATTAATATTGTAGAGAAATTATAATTTTTTATTTATATAATAAAATTCGGGTTGTTCGGGTTAGTCGAAATTCACCTGACCTGAAACCCGATTAACACTCATATTAATAACCGACCCGACCCTAACAACCCGATTAACCCCACCCGAATTTTTTGGATCGGATCGGTTTTTGCACACCCATATTGCATTATACTATATTATTTAATATCAAAAAAAACCGACCTGTACTAAATTTTATAAGAATTATACGAATTTACCTAAATTTTCAAAACAATAACAATATTTAATTTTTAAAATATCCAAAATTTCAAACCAATATGAAAATTTTTAAATTTCTAAATTGTACCATACCGTGGATGTATAGAGAGAGAGATGACTAATTTTTAATTGAAAGTTTATGGTCAACATTAGTGCAATTGGAAGTTTCCTGTTTTAAATGAAATTAAATTAGGAAATTGCAGTGTACGTGCTTAGTAACTTAGGAGCATATTGCTTATGAGTCAAGTCAAATAAGATAATGACTTTGTTGTGCATATATGCGAAACATTACTTAGCAAAGAAAAAGTCCATAACTTAAGCAAAGGTTAGGCCAAATGTTAGTTCTTTTGTTGTTTGACCTTATTTGCATGCATATAATTAGCAGTGACGCCACAAGTTCCTTGGAAACAACACCTCAACCACAAAAAAATTTAAAAGAAAAAGCTTTGGTCCAGATAGGATGGTGGTGTGATTATATTAACACCACTATGGATCATTGCCTATGGCCCGGCATAACCTGCAATGGCTATGGTAGTGTCATCAATATATCATCCATACCCAGGTTGAATACGTGTAACTCTGAAAGGAAGATTGGTAAGCTAAACTTTTCCTTCTTTCCAAGCCTAATCTGGCTGGATCTGAATTCTAATCAACTTCATGGGACCATCCCATCCCAAATAGGTATGCTTTTAAAGCTCAAGTACCTAGACTTGTCCTTTAATTATCTAACAGGTGAATTAGCCATTGACTTTGCAAACCTCTCACAACTGCAAACTCTTGATATTTCAATTAATCAAATAAGAGGTCTCCTTCCAACAACACTAGGGAATCTAAGTAAACTACAAAATCTAAATCTTGCCCACAACCTCATCAATGACCAACTTCCTTCCTGGTTTGGCCACTTAACCAACCTACAAACTCTAGATCTTAGCTATAATGAGCTTAAAGGTCTCATTCCTTCCACACTAGGTCTTTTATCCAACATAACAGCTTTACATCTTAAGCATAATAGACTTGAAGGTCCAATCCCTTCCACCCTTGGTCTTTTATCCAAACTAACCCAATTGTGCCTTTATGATAATTTGCTAGTTGGTCTTATCCCTCCTAAAATTGGAAATATGAAGAATCTCTGTTCTTTAAGTATGCATAGCAATAACCTCATCGACTCTATTCCTTCATCTCTCGCTAATTTAACGAAATTAAAAGACCTAGAACTTAATGACAACCTCTTCACTGGTCTTGTCCCTCCTGAAATTGGAAATATGAAGAATCTTTTAAGCTTGGATATGTCTAATAATAATCTCATTGGTCCAATCCCTTCATTTCTTGCTAATTTAACCAAATTAAGATACCTTTCCCTTGATAAGAACCATCTCATTGGTCCAATCCCTTGGTTGCTTGGTAACTTAACTGGATTGACATCCTTGTCACTTGCTTCAAATCACCTAGTAGGTTCAATACCAATTTAATTAACAAATTGCTTTCATCTACGTCATTTGTCTTTGAGCAACAACTATCTAAATGGAAGCATTCCTTTTGAAGTTAGGTACCTTTTTCAGCTAGTTACTTTAAATCTTAGCCATATATCCATCAGCAGATAGATACCTTCCTCAATACCAAACTTAAACAAATTATTTTCGCTAAACTTGAGTCACAATTTTATCAGTAGTGAGATACCTAGGTATGTTGGAAATTTAACACAATTAGATTACTTGGATCTGAGTCACAATTCTATTAGTGGGGAGATGCCTTCCTCAATTGGAAATTTAACATGTTTAGTTTACTTGGATCTCAACCATAATAATCTCTCAGGCCAGATACCAAATTATGTTGCTTGGTTGGTTGATCAAAGGTTTCAACATGTAAATTTGGAATATAATTCTTTCAAGGTCAAAGTTCCAAGGTGTTTGAGGTCTACCCCTATGCAATAAACAAGAAACAACTCAAAATTCAAAAGACCAGTCTTTCTCCACAGTATCATTTTCATGTTTGTTGGCTTGTTGATTCTTGGTTTAATATTCATTTGGCTACAAAAACACAAAGCCAAGAATGTGCAAAACCAGGCAAGAGAAATGGAGAAGGGGGATACCTTCAAATTGTGGAACTATGATGGAAGAATTGGTTTTGAAGACATTATCAAAGCTACTGAAGACTTTGACATCAGATATTGCATTGGTATTGGTGGCTATGGTAGTGTTTACAGAGCACAACTTCCGAGCGGCAAAGTGGTTGCCTTAAAGAAACTCCATATTTTGGAGGCTGAAGAGCCAAGTTTCGACAAATGTTTTAAGAATGAGATACATGTCCTAACACAAGTGCACCACAAGAACATTGTGAAGCTTCATGGGTTTTGTTTGCATAGAAGATCCATGTTCTTGATTTATGAGTACATGGAAAGGGGAAGCTTATTTTATGCCTTACGAAACGAGGAGGAAGCTGTGGAGATGGATTGGAATAAAAGAGTTAAGATTGTAGCAGAGATAGCACATGCATTGTCTTATATGCATCATGATTGCAGTCCACCGATTGTTCATTGGGACATGTCAACCAATAATGTTCTACTCAACTCTAAATTAGAAGGCTTTGTATCAGACTTTGGCACTACTAGACTGCTTCATCCTTAATCTTCCAATTAAACTATTGTTGTCGAAACTTGCGGTTATATTGCTCTAGGTCAAACCCATAAATCTTTTTCTTTCTTTTGTAATATGTTTGATTTCTATAGTTCTTGATGCAATTTTTTTCTATATAATGCACAGAGCTTGCTTACACTATGGTCGTAATAGAAAAGTGTGACGTTTATAGTTTGGGGTGGTGGCATTCGAAATATTGACAGGGAAGCATCCAGGAGATATCATGTCTTCTTTGTCATCATCATCTTCTTGTGGGAAAAATGTTATGCTGAGCGCAGTATTGGATGAACGTCTTCCACCTCCCAGTACCGAAAATGTGATCCAAGATGTAATCTTGGTTGTTACGGTTGCATTTGCTTGCTTACAAAGCAATCCAAAATCCCGACCAATAATCAAATTAGTGTCCCAAGAATTTCTATCTGGCAAAAGGCCACTGTCTAGGCCTCTTCATCAAATTTCCTTGTTAGAGCTTGAGAATTATAAGCTATATAGAGCAACCGCTTTGTGAATTCCCATGATAATCCTAGCACTCGCTCTTGAATCATTTAGTGTAATTCTCCAAGTATATATCGATGCCAAATTGGAATAAATTTGATCTGATAACAACTTAAGGATAGCTAAAAATTTAAATGATTAAATACGAAAGTTCACTGCTGATTGGAATTATATTTTTATTCGTTTTATCAGCTATATCCATACATGTAAGTTTATTATAGTTTCTTTTTAATACATGTATGGAGACCTGGCAAAATTGACCCAAATTCATGGGTCGATCCAAATTCATCCAAAAAAATTGATCCAAATCCAATCCAATCTAAATGAATACCCACTAGGTTAATTCAAAACTGACCCATTTTATTTTTCAACCCAACCCAACCTAATATCCATTGGGTCAACCCAAAATTAACCCATTACATTTTTCAATCCATTGGGTCATTACCCAATGGGTTTGTCTAAAATCATTTTCTTTAAATTTTTTAGGGTTTTCTTAATTTGCAGCACAAAGAGAATCCTCCATCGGTCTCCTCTTTTTTTAGGGTTTTCTTAATTCTGCCACTCTCTTGGTCCATCTCACTCAGCGCCATAAAACAATCCTATAGTCTTTTCACTCTCCTTTGTCTCACACCAACAGAGACAACTCCTTTTACCAGGAGAAAAAGCACATTCTCTTTTCAATACAAAGAAGTGAGTGTCTTTGATAATCTTTGCTTCTGGGTTTCTTTTGTTTTAGCTCTTAATGTTGTTAGCTTGTGCATGTTTGTTTGTTCAAATTTTTTGTTACTCTACCCTTTCTCTTTGCCTCTTTACAGTATGGATTTTTTTGTTCTTTTCTTTGTGGGTATGGCGAGTTTATAATGGTGGTGATATCATGTGCTTGCATGTCATCATGGTCTGTGGGTGGGTCTCAATGGATGATGGAATTGATGGATTCTGTAATGAGCGTGCTTTGTATTTTCTTAATGGGATTTAGCTAAGTGAGATGGACTTAACTGTTTACCATTCACTGGTTCTTCTCGCTTCTCTTGCTCCTTCTTTAACTGCTTTCGCTGCTTTTTTTCACATTCTGGCATGTCTTTGCTAACTCTTTATCCTTTTTCGCTTGTTTTTTTATGGCATCATAAATATCAATATTTAATCCTATAATTTTCAATAATGTAAATAAATAGAACTGACTTGCAGTGGTGTAGGAGAAGTAGTGACGAACAGTCAAGAGGTGTGAGCAACTCCGACATTGAGAAAATTAGAGAAATTTGAAGAAAGTTTTGAGTGACCTTTTGTTTAAGCTATGGTGTTGTGAAGGTTTTTCTCTTCTTCAAAATTTTTGAAATTCTTACGTGGTTTTGATACAAAATTGGACATAAAAGGGTTGAATTTAGGGGTATGCAAAACCCGAACCGACCTGAATTATTCGGCTGAGGTTGTTCGGGTTTATCAATTCGGTTCGGGTTTAAGGATTTTTGACATTTCGATTTTGGGTCGAGTGAAATTCACTCCAAAATTGACCCGAAAATCAACCCAAAAATATTACTATAAAAGCAAAAAAAACCTAATTTTTCACTTCCATCTTCCATCGTTTTCCTTTTCCCAGATCTGAGATCCCTACCTTACTATAGCTGCCTGCGTTTTCCTAACTGATTCAAACTAAATATTTACTATCTCTTTCCAGTTTTTACAACACAATCAGCTCTTCATCTGCATCTTCCATTTCTTGTTGTGTACATACTCAAGTTTAATCAAAATTTTTGCATCATCAAATCACCAAGTAAGCTTATCTTCTCATCTTCGTTAAATCTAATACTTATTTTGATGTTTAGTTTGGTATGATGACTTCTGCTAAAAGCTCTGATCTACTCTTATATTATTAGGTGGGTGTAAAGGGACCACCGTATATGGTTGGTTACCGGTGGGATTTTTTGGTCAAAAAGATAAAGTAAACCTATTCTATTTATGCATTTGTATGAGGGCAACCACAAAAAAAAATAGCTTGTTCATATCTTTGTGTATATGATATCGCAAAACAAAGAGAAATTTATGAAAATTTAAGCAAATATCAATTTGCGGGTAAATGGAAAATTGCAGCACATGCTTTGGTCAATTAATTGTCACCCAAATATATTAATAAATTTTAATTTAGTGGCGTTAATCTATTAAGTAGGATTATGAGTGAATTCCAATTAAATTTTTTTCTTTTTATGGAAACAGTGGAATGTTTCACTTTGATTGCAATGTATGAAAAAAATGGAAAAGTTTTCTCTTTTGTTTTGTACTGACTACTGATAATAGTATGCTGACAAGAGTAAGGAAGCGACATTTGAACATAAAATGCTGATTGCTTTGTAGTTTTGTACTTTTAGAATTTAGTAGTTACGCCAACCATATTTTCTCATACTGACATAAGCGTTTAGGATTTAGGATCTATCATGTTTGGGTAAAGGAAATGATGGATAATGTGTTGTTGGCATTTATTAACTTGCCTTCATTTTTCTTTTCTTTATTATTAACTTGCCTTCATTTTCATTTTCTTTATCTTTTTCATAGAAAAAAAAAATAATTCAAACTTTAGGCGTTTCAAATAAAAGAATATCACTAACAGTGGAACAGAAAGACCATATTCACACATCCCCTTCTCTTGATTCATAGCGAAAGCAAATAGATATGATTTTTTTAATTTTTTATATATTATTTTTTTTAATTTAGTCATGTATATGTGAAGTTTGCTCAAGTTATATTACTTATTCTAATCCTAACATCAAATTTTGATTTTGAATTAAATTGTTCTTTGACTAATTTTGTAGATGTCTCAATCGATTGAAATTGATTTGGATGAAGACATTGCCTCGGTAGAACCATTTCAGGTGCCTGCTATGCACGAGCAGATAGCGAAGACATGTAATGATGCCGCCAATATGCCTGATGAGTTAAGGACTCATACAGTGGCCTCCAAGCAAAGAAAGGCACCAGCAAAGAGATCTGTTGTATGGGAGCATTTCACACAAATTTATGATGTACAAGGCATCAGAAAAGGCAAGTGTATTCATTGTGCCAAAAAAAATTTATTGTGATCCAAAAAAGCATGGTACTACTACACTTAAGAATCACATGAATAATTGTAAAATGCATCCTCATAGTGTAGAAACAAGACAAACACAATTGTCTTTACAACCAACATCAAATGTTAATGGTACATCTTGCTCCACTGGAACACTAACTAATTGGAAATTTGATCAAAAGTATAGTAGAATGTAACGCCCTAAAAATTCAGATTAATTATAGTGGTTAAATAGTACCAATTTGTAAGGATTAATTATGAAGATTTTAATATAAGTTAGTATTATTTTTGGGTTTTAATTTAATAATTGTTAATTAAAATATGTTATGAAAATTGATATAAAATAATAATACTAATTTGAAAGGTAAGATTTAAAAAGGAATTGTGTGGTTGAAATTTAAAGGAAAAAAAAAAGAGGAAAGAAATTGGGGGAAAAAAATATAAGAAGGTTGTGTGTGTGTGTGTGTGGTTAAAAAGGAAATAAGAAGAAATAAGTTAAAAAGGAAAAGAAATGAAAAAAAAAGAAGAGAAGAGTGAGATCGGGAAGGGAGAAGCAGGAAGGGGCGCCTGGTCTGGCCACCGCTGCTCGACGCCGGCGAAGGTGGCACAGATCGTCGCCGCCCACCGTCTTCCAGCCCTCCGTTAGCGGCGCTGCCCTCTAGTGGCTCTTTTCCTTCCGTTTTGCTCATCACCACCAAAGCTCAAGTCTTCTCTTTTTCTCTTCTTTTCGGTGAACTGGCCGGCGATGGAAGAGACTGACAACACCGATGGGATCACAAGGCTGAGGCGGATCTTTTAGTGCCCGCCGATTGTCCTCACTCGCCGGCGAAGTGGAGATCGGAGCTCGTGGCAGCCGGCGGTTCCAGGCGGCTTTTCGACCAAACCACGATGCCTTGGGGCGCGTGAAGGCCACCGGAGGGGTCCTAGCAGCTCTGGCAACAGGTGGGCAGCTCCGACGAGTCTCCGGCGAGGCAGAATAGAGAGAGGGCATTCTGGGCTTTAATTACTGTATGGGATACTAAAATTACTCCCTCAATTTAGTTAAATAAATCTTGAATTTTAATGAGACATTTATTGTATGTTTAGTATAAATGTTTGCTTCTGTGTGTGTAAATTGATAGAATTTAGGAGTTTAAGTTAATTGAATGGTTATTATGAAATTGTTATGGGATGATTTCAGGGCTTACGGATTGTTAGCATAAGGAAAAGAAATGTTGGAGACGAAAAAGGAATGAATAACTCAATTGAAGAAGTTGTACATTGTCTAATTGAGTCATTGATTTAGTTTTGTTATTAGATATGATTGAACTTAGGGTAAAAAGGGGTCGATATTAATAAATATTAATGGCATGTAAGAGTTATTGATAGATTTTTGAAACTCTTATTTGATAGTGAATTTAAGATGTAATTTTATTAGGATTTCAAGTAAAATTTATGATATAGGTATAAATAATTATAGTATTGCATGTTTTAAACCTATCCAAAGGGGGGCATGAAATTGGAAAATGGTATATATATATATATATGCATGTATGATTATGACGTATGCCTAGATGTTCAATTAGCTTATACCTAATATTGAGAAATGATATTATGAGATATAGTATGATGACAATTGCATTGACTTGATAAATGTATTAATTGAGTACGAATGGAAGATGATAAGCAAGTATAAAGGGGCGTGGAAAATAGCTTTGATGTATCAGAAAGGTACGCTCTCATGCAATGGTGGTATGCTTGATGTGATATCACATACACGAGTAAGTTATACGTGTTTAATAAGTTATTCATGTGTATTTTGACAAATATCATATTATAGTGCTTGAGTAAGTATGATTGTATGATATATACTCAACCTGTTTTTAAATCATAATGCATGTTTTTGGAATAACTTATTATTAAGAAAGAAAGGTATATAGAATATAAGATAACCTCATTTTATACAATAATGGGCATAATTAATAAATGAAGTTCGATTTTGGTTATTATGAAATGAGGTACACTGATGTTTTCATATGTGTAATAGCATGGTTATGCACTTGTGGTGCCATCGATTATTGTACTAATGTATATAACTACAGTGACATGTGTTCATTCGTGGAAATCTTGTTGAAGAATCGTATGCAATACTATACCAGATTGTATTTCTTTTTATGTAATTATTTAAAAGAGACTATATAAGTATTATATGATTTGCGCATGTATGTATTGTGCATTAGAGAAGGTACATCCTTTATATGATATTTAGGCTCTTTTAGGTTTTATCTCTCTATAAATTATCTTGCATAACTATGTGATTATTTGATGCAAGTATAACATGCTTAAAGGTTATGTTGGGTGATTGGCATAATTAAAGTTCGTAAAGGTATAAATCTAAATCAAAAAGCATGTGAGAGGCATGGTTAAATGACAGATTCCTCCATGTTTGCAATATGTAAAGCTTTTATTTCTATAAAGTAGTAATTTGAATGCATTTTATGCTTGATTCGATATTTTAACCTTGTATTGGCAAGATTTAGAATTGGTTAAATGCTTCTGGAGATTTGATTTTATTATGTGTATACATATACATCGATATTGGTTGTCAGGCCATGTTATGCCTAAATGATATTTAAAGCTTTTGGAAAGGAAGTTATGTATCTGTTAGCCTGCAGTCATAGTTCAGTCGTGGATTGAATAGGCGCCTATAGGGATATTGCAGCTGCTTCTGTTGACCCTATTTGGGTCTTAGTCCTTCGTGGACTTCTGATTGTCCTGATTGGGCCATTGTTTGATCCCATGGGGATCCTCTGTTTGATATCTTCGAATATCCTCTGATCCCGTTATCCACTTTTAGAACTTAGGCAGGCTAATTTCAATATAGTATAAGAAATCTAAACTACCAGTGCATATCTTGTATCTCATTTGTATTTGGAATTTGCAATGGTATGCATATGAAATTTTGAGTAGGTTTTAACTCTATGAAGATGTTTCTTAGCATTTTATCTTTTTGATAAATAGAGGCCATGTGATAAATTAACCTTTATTTAGTATTTCAAGTCATTTCTTACTTGCTTTCTGATGTTTTTCTTGAATATGGTGCATCTATGGATGGTGGTTTAATTACTACATTTATATATGTATATGGACACTGATGTGTTTTTGGAAGATTAGTTATAACTGGATTTATAAGATATACACTACGAGTTGTGTATGGCAATGCTTTTAGGTATGATTATATGTTTTGCTTGACTTTGAGAAATTGATACGTGATAATTCACTTATATGTGTGATTGAACGATTTAATATTGATTTATAAGGAAATAAAAGTGAAACTAACATGTGCATTGGTAATAGCTATGTGGATAATGAAGAAATGGTTTTTAACAAGGTAACTGATAAGGTTGTAAGAATTATCCAAAATTTGCATACTATCAGCACAATATATATATATATATATATATATATATATATATATATATATATATAAGAATATCATTTATTACAATTGCTATACGTATTTGTGGTATATCTTAGTGCTTAGGCAGTAATTGTTGATCCTTATAGGAAATTTCTTCTATAAAATATTTGTTGTTCCCTACTAAGCTTTATAGCTTAGCACGGGTTTTGTTATCCGTGTAGGTTTATGGCTCAACCATCAGATGAAAGGATTTAGTGTGGGCAGATCTCCATCAGGGTTTACAGTTGTAGCTTGATGATTTTAATGTATATTGTTCCTTACTTTGGAATGTTATAGTGAATTAAAAGTGTAATTTGTAATATTGACTTATCTTAGGAATATGATTAATAATGAGAATAGATGTATGAGATGCATGATGAAATTATTTTGTTTTGTTGTGCCCCTGATGGGCTGAGGTTATTGTCTGATTTTTCAGGTGGATTAGATAAATTTTTAGACGTTATATTGTCGGATTTTTATTTGGTAATAAGTCATTTGGACAATTATAGTTTATCGGCTAACTTAAGTTATAAGTATTTCTTTTTGGACAAACCTGGGTCGAAGGGATAGTTAAGATTCAAAAAAAAAATCTTGCTGATTTTGGAATTGTCACTCAGTGCATTGCTCCTCAATAGGTCAATGACCAATATCCGACAAATGGTCCTTGGAAAAAAAAATTTTCCAACTTATCACTTATTTCGGTTAGACTGTTCAGTAAGGGTGTTATATAGAAAGTGTCTAGCATTGATGATTATACTTGATGAACTTCCATTTAGTTTTGTTGAAGGAGAAGGATTTAGAAAGTTTGTTGCAAGTTTATGTCATTGGTTTAAAGTTCTTGCTAGGCGGACTGTGACACGTGATGTTAATCAGTTGTTTAATGAGGAGAAAAAAACATTGAGAGCATTTATTAAAGAGCATGCTCTATCTGTTTGTGTAACTACTGATACGTGGTCCTCGATACAAAATATCAATTACATGTGTGCGACTGTCCATTTTATCGATAATGATTGGAAGTTACAAAAGAAAATTGTGAATTTTTGTCCCGTCGGTAGTCATAGGGGTGAGATGCTTGCTCTTGATTTAGAGAAATATTTTAAGGAGTGGGGAATTTATGATAAAGTGTTTTGGATTACTGCTGATAATGCAAAAATAAATGACAAGATGATTGCAACTTTAAAAAATAAGTTTTTAGCAAAAGGGATGGCTTTTTTAAAGGGTAAATACCTTCGTGTGAGATGCGTCACTCACATATTTAATCTTATTGTGGAAGAAGTTTTGAAAGATTTTGAAGTGGCTATTAAAAGGGTTAGGAATGCTTGTAAATTTGTTAGATCATCCCCTGCTAGATTAAAGAAGTTTAAAGAATGTTGCATTGTTGAAGGAGTTGAGTGGTCAACGTCATTATGTTTAGATGTGGTAACTAGATGGAATTCAACTTTTTTGATGTTAAACACAACACTCAAATATGAAAAAGTGTTTGATTTTTTTAAAGTATTGATCCATACTATAAAATTGAATTGGATGATTTAATGCCTGCTAATTTGAACTTGAGTTGTGTGCTTGGTTGGGTTGATTGGCGAATGGCAGAAAGAATTATAAATATGCTGAAACAATTTTACTTAGCTATCCTGCGCATTTCTGGTTCGCTTTATATCACATCTAACACATATTGAACTGAAATTAGAGTTGTGTGATTGGAAATCAAGTACTGATGTGGAGTTGATGCAAATAGGAATTAAAATGCAATGTAAATTTGACAAATATTGGGGAGATTATGACAAAGTGAATAAAATCATTTACATGGCTTGTGTCCTCAATCCTAGGGAAAATTTTGAATATATGGAGGATGTTTTTGTTACCATTTATAGTGATCAAAAGGGAAAGTATTTATTTGAAGGTGTAAAAATTGCAATGTATGAGTTATTCAATGAATATAAGAAAAAGTTGCAGCCTAAAAGTATTCAAAGAGTTGAAAGTCGGCTAAGCTCGACTTCTTATAGATTCGATGTTGGGGAAAGAGAAATTTTAAAACAAAGAATTAAGCATGCAAGAGTTGAAAGTAGTATTACAGGAGATAAAAAAACTGAATTGGAGTTGTATTTGAATGAGGCCGTGTATGAAGATGATAAGGGGGATTTTGACTTGTTGAAATGGTGGAAGTTGAATTCAGAGCGATTTTCTATCCTTTCTCACATGGCTAGAGATATCCTGGCAGTCTCAATTTCTACAGTAGCTTCAGAGTTGGCATTTAGCGTTGGTGGGAGAATGCTCGATCCATTTAGGAGTTCATTAACTCCTAAAATTGTGAAAACTTTGATATGCACTCAGGATTGGCTTCGAGGATGTAATGAACATATCAAGATTGAAGAAGATTTAGATGTCATTGAAAAACTTGAGGATGGTATGGATTTTATACTTTTTTTTGTTTAATATTATATTACTGTAATTTTTTTATTTTATAACTGTTTAATTGTTTATTCAATTTATAGAGATGGAGAAATTTAATCAAAGTGGAGTTCAAGCCAACGAAGATACATCATCAAGTGTAAATTTGGAGAAATCATCAAATTGGGATAGTATAACGTTGGATGAATGAGTATGGTAAATTTAATTTAAGTACATTTTAAATTTTATTTATTTTGATCTTTGTTCTTAATTTATAATTAATTATCTCTCATTATTTATAAATTAGGTGGTCATGAAGAAATTAAAGAGCGAAGATGATGGTATATTAACGTTTTTAATATATGTTTATTATTGTTGGATGTTTAATTTTGAATATTTAATTTGATTTTTAATGTTTATTGTAGATGTTTATTTTAATTATTGTTCTTAGTATTTTATTATTATGTAATATATGTTTTTTGTAATTTTTAAATTTTTAGTTTATTGTATTTTTGAATTTTTTTGGTGGTGACTAGTGTTAGATTTGTATTTCAATTTAATTTTAAGTTTAAACCAAAAAAAAGAAAAGAATACTAAATTCGGGTTGATCGGGTTAAAAAGGTCGGGGCTCGACAATTATTGGGTTAATCAGGTTGGGGCTCGATCTTTATGGGGTCGGGTCCGGTGAGAGGAATGCTACTAATTCGGGTCGGATTGTCCGAACCCGATCGATGCACACCCCTAGTTGAATTGGAATTGATTTAGACACTTGTCCTTCCTTCAATTAATACACTATATATATATATATATATATATATTATTTTTATTTTGTTAGACTAGTTTTTACTATTTGTAATTGTATATTCAATATTTGGACATATTTTTATTTTTTAAGTAAAATTAAATTATTAATGAAATATTTTATTTTTTATATTTTAACTTATTATTTATATTATATTTTCAATTGAATCTTACTATTACCGGATTCATTAATTAATTAAAAAAAATTTTGCACTAATTTATATTAAACCGATGGATAGATTCAAATTAATTCAATCCATTTGGATATTAACCAATTTATGATCCATTTGTGACCCAATCCATTAGTGACTCATCCATTAATGATCCAACCCAAATTCGTCCAATCCGTCCATTTACCACCCCTACATGTATGAAATTTATTGGATATTCATAATTAAATATTTCTTCTTTTTTTTTTTACACATTTTACTTTTCCACTTTCTTATTTATTTGTTGGTATTTAAGAAAAGGTTTGGAATTCACAGCTTAAACTAATCTACGTGTGTGTGTGTGTATATATATATATATAATATGTGAATTTGGCTCCAGTCTAAGCTTGAGACCGGTAGTGGAAATTATAGGTTGGTAGAAACAATTGCACTCAAACAACAATCACCATGAAGGTGTCCCTTGTCTGGAGAAAACAAAAAACTTCGTTGATTATAAGTCAAGTTTATAATTATCCTCAATGGTAGGGTGTGCAAATGATCGGCTCGGTTCGGTTTTGGATCGAATCAAAAGTACCGAAAACAGAAATTTGAAAAATATGATAACCGAAATGATATCGAAGTTTATAAAATCGAATGAAATGAAATAATTTTACTCAGTTCAGTCCAACCGATTCTGAGCCAATATGGGTTTTTTTTATTGGATTTTTAACCAAAAAAGGGCTTCTGTCATATGATGAGTCCATGCAATTTTATACTACAAAGATGCATTGTGTGATTATAAATTTTCTAATATATATATATATATATATATATATATATATATATATATATATATATATATATATATATATATATATATATATATATATATATATATATATATATATATATATATATATATATATATATATATATATATATATATATATATATATATATATGTCTGAATGAAATTTTGTATACATTTATATATTTTGTTAGATCACTAATCATTTTGGTTGTATAGATATTTTGCATAACATCTAGTTCCAATTAAATATTTAAATTCTTCCGCTAATAATAGTGTTTATTTTAGAAAACAATACCCCATGCATTATTCCTATTAATTTTTATAGCCTGGGGGCATCAATAAAGGAAAAACGAAACAAATGCCCAAGATGATGTTTATTTTTATAGATTGGGTTGGGGGCTAAGCCTCTGTTCACTAACAAATGCCCAAGCTTTTGTTTATGTTTATAGATTGTTTATTTTCATCATGTTCAAAAAAAATCATGTGCAAAAACATTTTTGATAAGTAGAAATGCGTAAATATGTATTATTCCTTCAATTTATGCATACGTAAACTCCACTCTATATTTTACAATATTTTTAATAAATTTGTAGATAAGTATTACCTCTTGTTTTATAGGCTCTCCAAATTTTAAAAAATTTCAAAATTCGTACTTCAGATATGAATTTTTGAAAACTCACGTCAACGTGATTAACTGAAAAAAATTAATTAAATTAATATAATTCGTTTGTTTGTAATTATATTAATTAGGATTTACATTTTTTCACTTAATAATTTTTAGGAAGTTTATATATATATATATATATATATATATATATATATATATATATATATATATATATATATATATATATATATATATATATAATTAAAGTATAACTTTTGAAATTTTTTTAAAGTTGAGGATTATTATATGTTAAAGCCTTATTTTGATTTACAATATATACCGTGAAATCGGTTCACAAACAAATAGAGTTGACAATTGAAGTATGAAATTTGACACTCAAAAGCGACTATTTGAAAAAAAAACAAATGGGTTTTAATTTATTTTCGAAAGCAATTAGATTTTAATTAATTTTTGAAAGTTCAGCAAAATTGAAGTTTGAATTTTCAAATTTTTTTAAAAGTTGAAGAGGAATTTTATATCCAACTAAAACAAAATTTTTAAATAAAAAAATTAAAAAATTGAGAAAATAAAAAAGATTAAAGTAAAAAAAATAAAAGTAGAAAAAATTAGTGAATTAGATTTTTGTAGAGTAAAAAAAATATTAAAACAAAACTTTTAAAGTAAAAAAAATTAAGAAAACAAAAAAAAAATTAAAGTAAGAAAAATGAAAAAACTGCAAAATATGCTCCTCCTTGAGATCTTGTAGTGTTTTATCATGTTTCACACCACACATCTAAGTGTGTATTCTAAAAATTTGATACTCAAAAATATATATGCATAAAAATTTTGATCGATTTGGTTCATTCGATTTTTTAATTTCAAGAGTTGAACCGATTAAATCGATTTTTTTATTTCGATTCAGAACCAAACGAATCGAAAATCGAAATAATCGAATCAAACAAATAAACGTCCATTCAATTCGGTTTTTTATTCCTGTTCGGTTCTGCACACCCCTACTCAGTGGCTTCTATCCAATCCATTATCGATTTGATCCGTTATATAATCCATTTGGATCAATGACTCAAATATCCAATCCATGTAAATTTTTAAAATTTAATATTTTTTTATATAATGTAAATATAAAAACCATTATTTATATTTTATACATGCGTTATTTTTTTTTTTTGGAAAAATGAACCTCGTCTCATAATTTTTATCTACCCTTCCATTTTCATATGTTCCAAAATGTTGTTCACTTTTTTTCTTTTTACATTACAATTAACAAATAAATTATTTATTTTAATCCTATTTAAATATGATTGGACAATGTAAATAAAAGTTGCATAATATTTTTAAAAAAAAATCTAATCATCCCGTCATTATGCATGCCTCTTTAAAAATAATCAATACTTTTTTAATATCAATTTTAAGAAATGCGACTATTCATAACAACCATGGCATACGAATTGAGTTTGTGAATCAAATCAAATGTTAATGAATATAATTATTTAACATTATCTTTAGTTATAATTTTTTTAAAAAATTAATTATAAATTCTAATGCATTTCCCCAATCTTACTTATGAACCTATTAGCCTTCAACAAAATAATAGACCCATTACTAGTTAAGAAGGACCAATGTAATATGATTGAACATATTCTATGAACCGTGGGCTTGCATATGTTCAATAACCCATTACTAAAAAGAACTATGGTTTAATTCATATTAATGGAAGGCATACTTTCTTAATACTATAAGAGGAATTTAGTTAATTAAGTCTCGTCATACATAGTTGGCATGTATTGGCATGCTTCCTATTTATCAAATAAATAAAAGCATATACAATATGATATGGTTATGGATTTAATTCTACATTAATTTTCTCGAGTCAAAAAGGAGAATTACAAAAATCCACTTCCAACGACCATTCATTCTAGTGAATACCGGTTGAGAACTATTGGATTGATTATTCTTAGGGATTTTTTCACAAATACCACACAAAATAAGAAAAAATTTATATTTGCACCCTCACATTTTCTATCTTTCATAAATATTATTTTTAAATTTTTTCTTAATTGCCATTTTTTATATTTCAAATTTCAAAAATACTCAATTGTTTACCTCTCTATCTTGCGTTGGTTTAAAAAGATAAAAAAAAATGCACACAACGTTTTAACTTTTAGTCCTGAGGCATAACTGAATTTTGAAGGCTGTACCATTTTCATCTACTATGAGGAAGCAATGTAACTGGCCTTAAGAAATCTGCAAAAGAGAAACAAAAATATCAGCTGATAAAACATTATCAACTATATCCCACAATGCATGGTTTACTCTATCCCATTCATGGGTGATAACTATGGAAAATACATTTCTATAGGCCCAATTGATAAAGCTAAAAATAACTTTATCCTGCAGAGAGAAGAGCCAGCAGCCACATGATTGAATAGGTTACCTACGAAGAGCAGACGGACCATTGGGCTGGTCGGACAGTCAGATTAAGCCTGTAAGAAAAGGGAGCACCTGGTCGGAACCGGACTTTAGCACTCCGAAGCTTAAGTCGGTAGCTTTTAGAGAAAGAGTGCTTAGAGGGAGAGTCTCAGATATTCCATACCTGGTGCCATTATGTTTTGGCTACTTATAGGAGATCTTTGGAGAGGCACTTGAGTGCCTTAGAGGGTGACAACCAATAGTCAAAGTAGGTGAACGGCGATGTGACAAGAGATAGGTGGAGAGTGGGGGTGCTTGCTTGTGTCAGTGGACTGATGGGACGAGCTGTCCCATCAGTCTGATCGGTCATCTTACTTCTAGCGTTATCTTTCAGCTTACACTTTGTTCCTTGGGCTTTCCCAAGTATTGTTGGGCCATGCTAATTGGGCTTTGGAGAATATATTTTCTGTAGTTATCAATAACCTATCAAAAACATTCTAAATTTATAAATGATATAAATTATTAGCTTACAATTTCTAAATTCTACTCGGCTTTTTTTTGGAAAATGATTATAATTAATTAATAAGTTTGCTCTTAACTTCTTATTTTTATTATTATTTTTTTTATATAAAAATGCTTCATTACAAAGTAAAATTGAATTTCAAAATAAAAAGAGATTTAAGTCCCAAAGCATAAGATAGAATGTTCAAGCCATCCAGCAGTGGAGCCATATTATCTAGAGAGCGTGCACATGCACACCCTCACGTTTTATAAATTTTTCAAATATATATATTTAAATTATAAAAAATATTACTCTTGGCAGGGCCCAAGCCCAGTAGCAAAAAGGCAAAGCGTGAGCTGAAAGATAGCACAGCAAGGCATGATGTCCGATCGGACTGATGGGACAATACGTCCTGTCAGCCCACTGACACAAGCCAATGCCCATACTCTCCACATGCTCCCTATCACATCGCCGCTCACCTGCTACAATTGTCAGTTATCACTCCCCAAGGTACTTGAGTACCCCTCTAAGGAACTACTATAAATAGCCTAAAATACAATGGCTCCAGGTATTGAACATCTGAGACTCTCTCTCTCTAAGCATTCTTTCTCTAAAAGCTACTAACTTAAGCTTCAGAGTGCTAACGCCTGGGTCCGATCGGACACTTCTTCTTACAGGTCCATCCATCCGACCAGCCCTTCAACTGTCGGCTCTACTTCTTACAAGATAAAGACATTTTAGGCTTTATCATTTGGTGCTTTCGTTGAGAGAAAATGGCAGGTTCGAGATCCAATGAGCACGAAACTCGGAGAGAGTATAATCACCACAGGCAGGGCAGATCTAGACCCTCAGAAAGAAGAAAAGGATCTCCCAGATCCCCTTTTGGGGGTAACCTCCTCCAAGAATTCAACGATGTAGTCATGCAGCAATCGAAAGATACCCCTATTACCATAAGGGACATGCATGCCATTCTTAGTGATTTCACTAAAAGCATAGTCCAAACTTTGAAAAAGGAGAAAATGTCCAGAACTCATAAAAGAAGAATGAAATGGATTTCATGGCCGAAGATTTTGGAAAGAGAAGGAACAAGGGGATTTCCATCAACGAGCCAAGAGCTCATAATAGTAGGAGGATGAAGGCTAGAACCCTAGGCAGATATGACAAGGGAAAGGGCGCAATGTCCTCAAGCAGAGATTCCCCATATATCCCCAATAGATCTTCTACCTCATCCATAGGGGACGATTTGTCTTTTATGTGCACCCCGAATCATAGCCGCATGAAGGAGCGAAGGGATGAATTTGCCTCGACAGCGACGAGAAGGGAGGATAAATGGTTCAAGCAGAAGCTCAAGCATTTTGGCTTGACAGGCTCCAAAAAAGGAATGTTCGAGGATAACACCTGCGGCAACATGACCTCACCATTTTACACGAAAATCACGGAGTCAGAGCTACCTCCCAGATGGCGATATGTGATAATGGACAGGTATACAGGTAAGACTAACCTTGCTACTCATCTTGTAGAATATCTAACCAAAGTGCAGGTATACACCTACGATTAAAGGATTGCTTGCAGGATATTTCCCACCACGCTGGGAGGAGACGCTCTCACATGGTTCCACGAACTCCCACAGGGGTCAATCACCTCTTTTTGACAACTAAAGGAGTTGTTCATTACACGATTCATTGTACAGACACGAGCACCAAAATCTGTAAGTGGTCTGTGCAACCTCTATCAGAGGACCGATGAAATTCTTCAAGACTACATCGATAGATTCCAAGCCATAATGTCGGAGGTGAGGAATATAAGTGTGGAAATGACATCCACCGCCCTAGCCAATGGCACTGCTGATAGGCCATTATTTGAGTCAATTACAACAAGGCCGCCAATTAGCTTTTTCAACTTGATGGAAAGAGCCAGGCAACACATGCAGCTGGATGACGCCCTGAGATCCAGCCAAGGTAGAAGGAGCAACATCATGGACAGGCTACAGCACCCAGATGAATGGTCATTCAACCGAGCTCCAATGTCCGAACAAATCGTAAGAAGTCCCGAGAGAGCCTCCACTTCGAGAAACTTGGGAAAAAGAAAGGAGGCGGAGCGATCAAGGTCCGATTGAGGAGCTGGTCAGCAAGCTCGAACTTTCACTCCGCTCAATACCAACCCCACACAAATGTTGATATGGATTAAGGAGAACAACCAAAGGGTGAACTGGCCCAAGAAGATGTATGAAAAGACTAGAAGAACCTGGAACCATAATAAATACTGCAAGTTCCACAGGGATGTCGGTCATACAACTGATGAATGCCATCAATTGAAGGAAGAAATTGAGTGACTCTTGCAAAGGGGATACCTCAAGAGATTTGTAGGGTCGACTCGAGGGCTAAGTCCCTGTAGATAATCAGACTATAAGAAAGATGATTTCGAAGATGACGATGACCGGAGAAAGCCAAAGAATACAGACCCATGCTGACAATATGCCGGTGTTATAAATATGATCACTGGTGGGTCATCCTATGAAGAAAATCTCTCCAAAAAAAGAAAAGGTAAGGGTGTCTATGTCTCCCATACATCCGAACAGTCAGTCCTAGTCACCATATCCTATGAGGATGCACGAGATGTAATGTTTCCTCACGAAGACGCCCTTGTTGTCAAGGCGTGGATTAACAATTTCGATGTAAAAAGGATATTAGTGGATAATGGAAATGTTGTGAATGTGCTTACATTAGAAGCCTACAGAGCAATGGGGTTACCGATCGAAGAGCTCAAGTCGAATGTCATGCCACTGGTCGGATTGGGCAATGTCATGGTGCCAGTGGTAGGGTCGGTTGATTTATTCGTCGAACTTGGCCAAGAAGCTCTCGTCCACATCTGTAAGGTAACATTTATGGTTATTGATATGGTTTTTGCTTATAACGCCATTTTTGGCAGGCCTCTACTATTTCAAATCGGGGCTATCACCAGCATCCGTTACATGGTAATGACAATTCCGACTAGGGAAGGCATCATCATCCTAAAAGGCGACCAAAAGGCATCAAGGAAAGCTTATATTGCCATGCTCAACCACCATAAAGAAGCCATATTGGTGGAACCAGGTCTGGAACGACTTGAGCAGTCAGAGGAACCGAGAATGGATCTTGCAGAAGAAGTCAAGATAGGGATGCTTACGAAAGGCAAGGTTGTTTAAATTGGCACCAGTATGAGCACGGAGGTTAAGGAGGCCATTATGCATGTATTAATGATCAACCAGGCATGCTTTGCTTGGAAGCCAAAAGATATCACCGGGATCGACCCCAACGTAATCACCCACAAACTCAACGTGGATCCAGCTTTTAAGCCGATTAGGCAGAAGTTATGAAGGCATGCTCCTGATCGCAAAAAAAGTAGATAGGTTACTAAAAGCAGAAAAAATCCGAGAGGTTGACTACCCCAAATGGCTAGCCAACATTGTTCTGGTAAAAAAGAAATCTGGAAAGCTGCAAATGTGCGTTGACTTCACGGACCTTAACAAAGCATGCCCAAAAGACAGCTACCCCCTGCCCAGCATAGACCAATTGGTGGATGCTACTGCGGGTCATGCCATCTATTCCCTCCTCGATGCGTATGCTGGATATCACCAAATTATAATGTGGTTGTTGGATTAGGAGAAGACCAGCTTCATCATGGATGATGGCACCTTTTGTTACAAGGCCATGCCATTCGAATTGAAAAATGCGGGTGACATATATCAGCGCTTAATGAATAAAAGTTTTCCAAGGATCAAATCGGGTAGCATATGGAGGTTTACGTGGAAGATATGATCATCAAAAGCAAAAGCCCCGAAGAACATCCTGCTGATTTGGTAAAAATATTCAACACACTGAATAAATTCTGGATGAAGCTCAATCCTAATAAATGCATTTTCGGGGTGCCCTCAGGTAAATTTTTAGGCTTTATAATCTCCCAAAGGGGCATTGAAACCAACCCCGACAAAATAAAGGCAATCTTGGAGATGCAGCCACCAAACAGTGTGAAGGACGTTTAAAAGGTGAATGGTAGATGACCGGTGTCTAGCAAATGTACTAGATCGACTAGTAATATAGGAAAATATAATTAAAACCCAAAATATCTAACCCAAGGAAAACTTGTGTTTGTATGAGTAATTTTAATTTTAAAATCAATTTTTGTGTGAAGAAGAAAGAAGAGAAATCCCAAAGATATGATGGTTGAAGATTAAAACTAAAAGCAGTAATATAAAGCTGAAATAAAACAATTGAAAGAGTTAAAATAAAAACAAGTAAATTGAATAATGTAAAAATTAATACTAAAAGCAACTTTAACTAAAGGACTATCCACCTTAACCAATAATGTTATGACTTAATCAAAAGAAACACACAAGTGATTATGGAGAATTCATATTAACAAACCCAGAAAACTTTATTCAAGATTATCGTTCCAAGCATTTAAATTTTCTTATTCAGATAAACTCAACACTTAGCATAAAGACCTGAATTAATTCTCCTAGATGTCTATTAAATCCTTTCTCAAGTAATTTAACTTTCACCTATTCTTAGTTACACCTTTCTCAATCTTAATTTACTTTAATCAACACACAATTATAGCTTATTCAGATTATAAATTATGCATCAACCTAAATAAATTAACCCAAGAACATGCATATCAATAATTAATTCGAAATCAATTACTTAACCAATGTTTAATTTAAGTTAATAATTAAATTAAATTGAATAAAGATAAGACTGTTTAAAAACTAAGAAATAATCAAACTTGCATTAAATTGAAGCACAAGCTTAAGTCATAACAATACAAGTTAAGGATTCAAGTATCCCTTAGCAAAAGTTAAAGAAAACTACTCCTTAGACATGCTTAAAAATCAAAACAAGCTTTGAAGAAAATAATAAAAACAAAAAACAACGTAAAAGAACTAAGAAGATAATTTGCTTAATTCAAAGATTGATTTCCTGCTTTGGTGTTTCAGACTCCTATTTATAAGCCAAAATACGTAGTAGAACCCTTCTCAAACTCCAAAAATTAAATAGGAAGCAAACTCTACTTAATCAAGAAGCTCGAAGAAAATCCTTCGTCAAATGGGAGAGCTCGCACTTGGCCACGTCTCTTCCTTTGATAATCCACACGTGGACACGCCTAAAGTACTAAGAGGGACACACGTGGGCATATGAATTCCTTTTGTTCTTCACACATGGGCATGGGTTCTTCTTTGATTCTTCTTCACTTCTTTTCACTTGGCCATAGGTAATTTTATTCCTTAAACTCACGTGGCCATAGCTTTCTTGGTGCAACCTTCACGTGGCCACATGTTATTCTCTTCATCTATTTCACGTGGTCACGTGAAAACCTTCTGGACACAACACTTCCTTTCTCACATAAATTTCTCATTTTTACAGTTTTGGCCCTTAATCTTTTGTCTTTTTGCAATTAATATCTTTTGAAGCAAATTAAGCCTGAAAACACCCAAAACTTTAGATTAACTTCAAAAACATACAAATTAACAATTTAACTCTAATTCAACCTAAATTACACCAAATTAACTAAATAACAATACTTAAAACATGTTAAAAACTATACATAATTCACACTTATCAAATATCCCACACTTAAACCTTGCTTGCCCTCAAGCAAATTAAAACAATCCCACCCTCAAAATAATTAAACTTGTACAAAGAACTACATATTTAAAACCAAGCTTAGCATGTTAACAAAAGCACTTAATATAATCTCTAAATAGAACAACTTCGAACAAGATAATACAAGTTAATTTCCTTGAGTGTGTGCAAGACCAAATCATTTTTAAGCAATAAAAAAATCAAAACAACAACACAACTAGATAGTGAAGTATAAAATATATGAATGCATAAGCATACAATCGATTTCGCGCTTGAAACTCTAAAAACTTAATAGGCCTCTCCTTTAGCACCAAAATCCGAAAGTCATCTCTGCTAAACAACTCAAAACAAACTTAAAATCACATAGGTCTTTCAAGGGTTGTAATGGGGCTAAGGATATAGTTATCAAAGAATGGATAAAAGATAATCAAAATGAATAGCCACTCTAAGATAAAAATAGATTACTAATCCCATTAACTTGATCAATGCATATTTTTTCATACTTGCCTCACTTACAAACGTTCTTTTAAGAGAAATCATGCCTCTTTTCAAAAAGTCACCAAAAATTTCCTCCTTATTTTACCCCACACTTAGATTTTTTCATAATTGCTAGCTTTTTCTTTTTTTCGATCTTTCAAACGATCTCTTTTTTTTTATTGCTAGCATTCACAAAATAATTGAATAATCTCAAGGTATATACAAGGTAAATTTCTCAGTTAACTTCATCAATGACTTTTGCTAAGATTTTCTTACTAAACCCAATAGAACTTTAATCTCCTCAAACATCCATTTAATCCTAAAGTGGCCAATTTCATATGGTGAGATAGAGGCTTTTTAGGTTAAATGGTAAAATATTGAGTATAATAAGAAAATATTAATGGTACGCATTAAGCATACCCTTTTTAAGCTCAAATTGGCTTGCAAAGGATATAATTTCACCAAGGTAGGACAAAAGTCTTTAAGAAAGTTTATCAAGAAAAATTGTTGCCTAGATCATTTTCTAAGTTGTTTGAGTTGCTCATATGCTTTGAAGGGTGATGAGGAAGGTTCTAGTGCTTTAAATTTTCTTACTTTACTACTTCATTGTATTGGTTTTTCTAAGATAAAAACTAATCTAAGTGCTTTCAAGGATTTGAAAATTAACAAATATTTATCAAGCTAAAAATTATACTATCTAAAGATTTATTAAACAACATATTTGTTCTTTTGCTAAGCAAAGGCTCTAAACATGTATATTCCTATTTTCAAGTTCAATTTATTCAAAGTTTTGAAGGCAATCGGGGCAAACTAATTTCTCATACAAACAAAATGAAAAAATTGAACTACATAAGTTTTCAATATGTTTTACAAACTTAAGAAAGCAAACATAACATAAACAAAACAAAACACAAAATAACAAAAACCAATTCATGAAAAAGATAAGGAAAAAGACAATCTCCCTAAAAGAGTGCTACCCCTTCCTCAAAATTTTGTTGTCCACAGCAAATGAAGACAAATTATGCTGATGGAGGTGGGAGCAGTGGTGGGTTGCGCTCCTAATATTGCTGTACAAATGTCTCAACAGTGTTCGTAAGGCCCAAAATAGTATCTTGCAATTTGTTGCCAATCCAACCATTGACTCAGCTGGTTAAAATGAGCTTCCCATTCCGGAGTTGCTGGTTCATTGATAGGTGGATTTTTAGCTGGTGCAGTTTCTTCATTAGGCTATTCTTCTGGTTCTTTAATCCTAATATGGTTTTCTCTTAAGTATTCCTCTCGAGTTGCCCAATGACCACGAGGCCTAGGAATCAGAATTTTCTTCCTCTTTAGCATCTTATTATCGATACAAGGTAGATCGCTTGGAAGTGGTTCTCTATAAACAGGATGTTCTACTGCAATAGCCAAGACTGTAGCTATCCATCCAATGGAAATGTTATCAATATTTCCCGATATTTTCTATAATTCCTTAATTCGATTAGCTATAATTGCCGCTTCATTAATAACTATTCCATCTACCATGCATCGGAGGACCATAGCTTGAGAAACACTGATAGTACTTGAATTTTTCAAATTGTTATACATGCTTTTTGTCAAAAATCGATGGATGATCCTTAAAGCATGATTCCTTAATGCATGGACCTTACATTGTCCTCCTACCCACGGCTCATTTTGCTCAAGATCTTTTATTCTTTTCCAATTATCCACAGGAGATGCATCCTCTAATTCAGTTGGGGCATCCGGCATAAATCCTAAAATTTCTAAAAACTGACTAAAAGTCAAGGAGTAGCTTTTTTTCCAAACTTAAAACCTATTATTCCTTCCTCAGCATCTCTCCTAAAGTAACATTCAAATGAATATAGAAAGTCCCGTGCCATATCCAGATATACCTTAGGTTTCTTTTCAATGAACTGTGTCCATCCAATATGTTGAAGTAATGGTTATATCTCATGATCCCATAGATTTCCAGCAGGAATATTTAGGAAGTATTGACTTAAATAGGTAGGCTGGACATACATACATTTGTTGAAGTAATCAAACTTATTGACCTTAGCTTTGTCCACATATGATGGGATGCGTATACCGAAAGAGCTTGCCACATCAAGATACTTAGTCCTCCTGGGTGCCACTGAAAAAAATATAGAAATAATGTAAGCATAACATGTAACCCATAGACTTAAAGATTCACATTGGCATGGAAATGAACGGAATGTAATAAATGAAACACATTTGGATGAAACGAATAATGATGAAAGCATAAATGCAAGGTATATGAGTAGGAATCAATATGGGAGGCATAACAATTATTGAAAAGAAGGGCACAATGAATATGTCAAAGATAATGCCTAACATGTATGAATAAGGTCATGAACCAATCCTTCAAAAGGTGGAAGAGTTGATAATGCATCAATAAAAATCATAGACATGCCAACCAAAGAGTGAAAACTAAATGAATTTAAAGAAAAAATCATTGGGACATTTCATCGAACAGGTTATGTGCACAAGTTTGAGCATCAAATTGAAGACCATACTGCAGAGCATTTGCTACCTCATTGAATATCTAGCATCTACAAAATGCATATTTGAACCATAATCAATCATATTCGCAAAAGGAACTAGTATGAAATCCATATCTTATATGCAAAATGGCCTCAAGAATGAACATGTATAGGCACAAAATGGAAACAAATCATAGTAATGAATGGCATTAAAACATAAATTAAGGAGCAAAGATGGTGGATACTTACTTGAGAGGGAGAACTGAAACAAGTGGGAGCACAAAATGGAGATAGTGTGTGTGAGTTGTGAAAACCCTAGAAAAATGAAGAACAATATGGAAAAAGAAGAGAAAATATAGAGAAGAGAGAGAAAAAAGCAAGGAGAGAGAGAATGGCGGTCAAAAACGGTGGTGAATGGTGGTGGTTGTGAATACGTGGCCGTGGGTGATTTTGCGGTTGGGTAGGCATGGGTGTATGTGAGAAGAAATAAAATGAAGAAAAAGAAACACAAATATATGCGGGGGAGTTTTTATGGGGCAGCAAAGAAATGCGTGGCCACACATGGGTGTGGGTATTCCCACACATGGTCACGTGAAAGGGAAAGGCAAGGCAGAGGGTGTGTGCATGGATGTGGATGAAAAATCATGTGGGTGTGTGTGTGGTTGAGAGAAAAGCAGTAAAGCTGTGCATGGCCACGTGATGGTAAAGGAAGAATTACACATGACCGTGTGTGTTGGTGTGGGGGAAGCAGAAACTTTAGGCTTGGGCATGGGTGAGAATGGTCTTCAAAAGCACGTGGGCATGTATATGAGAGCTTCCAATCCAGAAGCTTTGTGTGTGGCCACGTGAGAGACAAGGGAAGATGTTCACGTGATCACGTGTGTGAGTTTGATGGAGGCAGTGCCTTGATGCATGGCCACGTGAGGGACAAAGGCAATTCCCACGTGGTCACGTGTGTGACTTTGGCCTTTGAATCAAAACTTGATTTTTGAAAATAACCCACCCCATGATTTTAGCCATTTAATTACATCTTCCCAAAATTCAATTTTTCCTTTTTAAATATTTAAAGCCCAGTCAAAATACCATTCATTTAAACCTCTAGTCTTTGAAGAAAAATCTTTTTACCTCCCTATTTTATGAACCGAAACATACAAACATACAAAAACACACAAACTAAAACGACTGGAACAAAAGCACACAAAATTAAACTGTAACAGTAAAAGAGAGAAAAATTTGAAGTTCTGAGTTTTAGAGTCTCCAGCCAGGCTATCCAAACCGTTTATTAGGTATCTTAAAGAACCATGGTTGCCTCAACAACCTCTTGTTATCCTAGTTGATATGGTTTGAGCCGATGACCGTTTACTGTCAATTCACGTCCATCTCTTAAACTTTTTATTGTCACTACTCCAAAGTTATTGCTTGATATCACTTGGTATGGTCCGAGCCACTTTGATTTCATCTTTCCTGGAAACAAACAAAGACGACTATTATATAGAAGTACTAGCATACTCGGAACAAAATCTTTTACCCTAAAATGCTTATCATGCCAATGTTTGGTATTTTCTTTGTAAAGTGATGCATTGTCATACGACCATTGTCGAATTTCATCGAGTTTATTAAGCTGCAATTTCCTTTTTTCTCTTGCATTTCTCAAATCAAAGTTAAGAAATTTGGTAGCCCAATAAGCTTTATGCTTTAATTCTACAGGAAGATGACATGCTTTTCTAAAGATAATCCTATAAGGAGGCCTATAGGGGTCTTAAATGCAGTTTGGTAAGCCCATAAATCTTCATCTAATTTCTGAGACCAATCCTTTCTAGAATTACTAACTGTTTTTTCTAGAATTGATTTTAGCTCCCTATTAGACACCTCTACTTGCCCATTTTCTTGAGGATGGTATGGGGTTGTAATTTTGTGCTTAACACCAAATTTTCGAAGCAAAGTTTTAAATTGATGATTAACAAAATGTTTGCCACCATCACTTATAATAGCTCGAGGTGCTCCGAATCTAGTGAAGATATTTTTCTTAATGAATTCCAGCACAATTTTTGCATCACATGTTCTAGTAGCGATTGCTTCTACCCATTTACTCACATAATCCACTGCTACCAAGATATACTCAAAACCAAATGAATTTGGAAAAGGTCCCATGAAGTCTATTCCCCATACATCAAAAATTTCTACTTCTAGCATATTATTCATAAGCATCTCATCTCTTTTGGATATATTTCCTACTCGTTGGCATCTATCACAAATTTCTATAAAAGATTTGACATTCGTAAACAAAGTAGGCCAGAAAAAATTTGATTGAAGAATTTTTTGAACTGTTCTATTTGGTCCGTGATGACCTCTAACTTTACCTTCATGGCATTTTTGCATGATAGCTTCTTATTTCAATTCTGGTACACACCGTCTTAGCACTTGATCCGCACAGATTTTGATGAGATACGAATCATCCCAAAAGTAGTGCTTGGCATCTGCTTTCAGCTTTTTCTTTTTTTGCCAAGTAAATTCCTTGGAAAGATAACCACATGCAAGAAAATTAGCTATATTAGCGTACCATGGAACTGAAGTTACATAAGTGTAACAAGCACAAATATGCTCATCGAGAAACAAGTCATAAATTTCTTCCTTTTCTATGCTAGCATGTTCCAATCTAGATAGATGGTCAGCTACGAAATTCTCCGCTCCTTTCTTATCCTTTATCTTAATATCAAATTCTTGGAGTAGTAAAACCCATCGGATAAGCCTTGGTTTGGAATCCTTCTTTGCAAAAATTGCCTTAAAGCCGTATGGTCTGACTACACCATAACTTTAGACCCTAGGAGATAAGATCTGAATTTTTCAAATGAAAAGACTATTGCCAAGAGTTCTTTCTCCGTAGTGGTGTAATTAACTTGGGCTCCGGTGAGTGTATGGCTTGCATAGTAGATGGTATAGAAAATTTTCTCCTTTCGCTGTCCCAAAACTGCTCCGACTACATAATCACTTGCATCACACATGATTTCAAACGGTAAACTCCAATTGGGTGATGCAATGATGGGTGCACTTACTAACTTTTGCTTTAATAGATTAAAAGCCTGCAAACACTCAGCATCAAAGTTAAATGCAGCATCTTTAAGCAACAAATTAGAAAGTAGTTTGGTAATTTTAGAAAAGTCCTTAATAAACAGACGATAAAACCCGGTATGAACAAGGAAACTTCTAATGCCCTTAACACTAGTCGGTGGGGATAATTTTTCTATTTCATCAACTTTAGCTTTATCAACCTCAATACCTTTTTCAGATATTTTATGCCCTAAGACAATTCCTTCTCTAACCATGAAATGACATTTTTCCCAATTTAGAACAAGGTTAGTCTCTTGACACCTTTTTAAGACCAATACAATATTATTCAAACAAGATTCAAAATCATGACCATAAATAGTAAAATCATCCATGAAAACTTCCATAAATTTTTCAATAAAATCATGAAATATGGCCATCATGCATCGTTGAAATGTAACAGGTGCATTATAAAGCCCAAAAGGCATTCTCCTATATGCAAATGTTCTGTATGGACATGTAAATGTAGTCTTTTCTTGGTCTTCCGGGGCTATAGGTATTTGCATATACCCCGAATATCCATCTAAGAAACAATAAAATCTATTTTTTGCCAATCTTTCTAACATTTGGTCAATAAAGGGCAAAGGAAAATGGTCTTTTCTAGTGACATTGTTTAACCTCCTATAATTAATGCATACTCTCCATCCCGATACCATGCGTGTAGGAATTAACTCATTATTTTCATTGATTACTACAGTCATTCCCCCTTTTTTAGGCACACATTGAATAGGACTTACCCAATTACTATCAGAAATAGGATAGATTATACTTGCATCAAGTAATTTCAATACTTCCTTTTTCACTACTTCTTGCATAGTTGGGTTGAGACTTCGTTGAGGTTGCACCACCGGCTTGAAATTATCCTCCATAGGTATCCGATGTATATAATAGCTGGGGCTAATCCCTTTCAAGTCGGATGTTGCCCAACCAATTGCTCCTTTATGTTTCTTGGGGACTTTAATGAGCATTTCTTCTTTCAAACCTGTCAATAAAGATGAAATAATTACTGGTTCAGCATTATCATTTAAAAATACATATTTTAAATGAGATGGAAGTGTTTTAAGTTCAGAATCTCCCTTAGGAGGGGATGGTTCATCCTCCATTTCCTCACTTTCACTGTGTTCATTTTCCAGATTTTGTACCAACTTTTTTTCCTTATCTTCTAACTCTTCCATTTTCTTGGGATGCATTAAACAACTTTGAAGCTCATCATTGAGAATGATCTCCTCTTGTTTTGTGTTGGCACATTCTTGAACTTCATCAACAAAGTAAATGGACTCCTCAAAATCGTACGAGGGGTGTTTTAGAATTTTATTCACATTGAAAATCATTTCTTCCTTGTTGAACCTCAAAGTAACCGTTTATCCAAGAACATCAATTAAGGCTCTTACCGTATTCAAGAATGGCTTACCCACTATTAATGGCACCTTCCTATCTTCCTCCATATCCATAACCATAAAATCAACCAGAAAGATGAAATTTTCGACTTTCACCAATAGGTCCTCAATAATTTCCTTTGATTTTTTCACCGATCTATCCGCCAATTAAAGTGTCATTCGGGTTTCCTTTAGATCACCTAAGTTTAATTTCCTACAAATCGAATAACGCATCAAGTTAATACTAGCACCCAAATCACATAAAGCATGCCCAACAAAATTACCTCATAATTCACAAGGTAATGTAAAACTACCAGGATCTTCTAATTTTTCAGGAATTTTATTGGTCAATATAGCACTACAATTACCGAATAATTGAACCGTTCCTATGCCTTTTAGCTTTTTCTTATTAGTACAAAGTTCCTTCATAAATTTAGCATATTTAGGCATGTATAGTAAAGCTTCAGCGAATGGTAAATTTATATGTAGCTTCTTAAACATGTCTAAAAATCTACTTAATTGTTCATTTTGCTTTACTTTTCTAGCTAGAATAGGAAAAGTTAATTGAGACTCATCAAGCACAGTAGAAATAAGTTTTTCTTTACCTTTACCCTTCTCAATCGTAGGTGGCACTTTCTCAATATTTTTCGAGTTAGGAATACTTACCTCCTTTGTTGGTTCCACCCTTGAGGAAGAAGTCTTACCACTTTCAATTTTTTCTAACTCCTTTCCACTCCTTAAAGTAATTGCTTTAGCTTTCTCTTTTGGATTGCGATACACATTAGATGGAAATGTCCCTTGAGTCCGGTTGGATAATGAACTAGCAAGTTGCCCCATTTGGTTCTCTAAATTCCTAATGGATGCCTCTTGATTCCTTATCCAAATATCTTGTGATTTCTGTCTAGCATCTTGACTAGCCAAGATTGAGTCTTGGGAGGCCATGAAGTTTGCAATCGTATCTTCTATATTGAATTTCTTTTCTTGAGGAGGGAGAGGTTGAGATTTTTGAAAATCGAGTGGTTGATGGTATGATTGTGATGGATATTGGTTTGGATAATGTGGTGGAGCTAGATTTTGGTATGGAGGATAGTTATTGGGCAATTGATTATGGTTAAATTGAGGTCTAGGATTAGGGTTAGAAGAAGAAGCTTGATTTCCTTCCCTCCATGAAAAATTTGGATGGTTTCTCCATCCCGGGTTATAGGTATTACTATATAAATTTAAGGCATTTACTTCTTCTACCATTTCTTCATTAGTCTTCATTCCCGGAGATCCTTGAATTCTTGCATAAACATCAACTTCATTAGATAACATAGAGATATTCTTAGCTTTAAGCTCATTTATTTCTTTTAAATGTTCTTTTCTCATTAATTCCAATTGAGCTTTTGACATAGCTGCTTCATCAATATTATGAACTCCCTGTTTCTTTTAAGCTGCTCTAGAGGTTGCCCATTAAGCATTATTGGTAGCCATCTCATCAAGAAGTAAAAATGCATCTCCATGTATTTGGTTCATAAAACTACCATTTGAGGCTGCATCTAACAAAGACCTTATTGATGGATTGGCACCTACATAGAAAATGTGCATTAGTTGATAAACAGGAAACTCATGATGAGGACAGCTTTTTAAAAGTCTCCTAAATCTTTCCCATGCTTCATGGAATGACTCCTCATAAAATTATTGGAAATCACTAATTTATTTTCTAATGAGGGCAGTCTTAGTAGGTGGAAAGAATTTGCAAAGGAATTTTTCTTACATTTGTTGCCAAGAATGAATGGATTGATTTGGTAACATTTGTAGCCAATCCCTAGCTTTTCCTATGAGGGTGAATGGAAAGAGTTTCAACCTAATTGCATCAATCGATACATTAAGAATTTGTACAGTGTCACTAACTTCTAAGAACATATCTAAATGATGTGCGGGATCTTCTATGTCCGAACCCGAAAATTGATTTCTTTGTACCATCGTGATGGTAGCGGATTTAATCTCAAAAGGCTGGTGGTGAGGAATCCTAATGGTTCTATGTTCTTCATTCCACCTAGGAATAGCATAATCCCTAATGGTCCTAGGTCTATACCTATTTTCGGGAGCTTGTTGGGGTATGTCTTGCTCTTCGATCCTAGGTGGTAGTGGATCATTCATAGGTTGTTCTATTTCTGGGTCATTCATGTTGCCTCTTAGTCTTCTAATCCTATGAAATATCCTCTCAATTTCAGGGTCTATGGGTAGGATGGATTTGTCTCTCACCATAACCCTGTAATGCCCCAAAATTCAGATTAATTATAGTGGATAAATAGTACCAATTTGTAAGGATTAATTATGAAGATTTCAATATAAGTTAGTATTATTTTTTGGGATTAATTTTAAGTGAGAGGAGTTAGTGGAGGTTCTGGAAAGATATTATTAGGCCTTTTATTTAGACCAAAGGTTTGGGTCTAAAAAAAAAAGAAAACAAAAACGATATTAAAAGAAAGAAAAAGGAAAAAGTAGGAGAGGAGATGGCGGAGGGGATCGTCGGTGGTGGGTTACCAGTACCGATGATCGTCCGACGGTAGCTCCGTCGCTGATGGCCCTTGCCAGTACTCTTCTCCAACAAGACCATCATTCACCTCAAGCAGATCGGAGCTCTTGGTGGATTCCAATTTTTCCTCTCTTTTCGATCTATTTTTCTTTGTTCTTTTTCGGTATACTCCGACAACAAAAGGCGATGTGGGTGGTACCGCAGGACTTCTGAGGGTGAGAGGAAGCTCCGGTGTCCTTTGTTCCTCTCCTCTTGCCGGCGTTAGGGAGATCGAAAGTGTGGTGGCCGCTACCTTTCAGCTTGTTTTCGGGCAAATTAAGAAGGCGATAAGGCGCATGACCATCGCCGGCAGACTTGTGGTGGCGTGAACTCCATTCCAACACTGATCGTGCATCTCCGATGAGGCTCCGACAAAGCTCCGGTGATCGGTCCGGTGAGCAATGGTAAAAGGTAGTTTGAAGCTGATTTTTGACTCTATATAGGTAAGGGATACTGAAATTATCTCCTTCAAAGTTAGTTAAATAAATTTTGAAATTTATTGAAAATTTATTGTATGTTTGGAAGTCCATTTATAAAATTTATCCTCCGTATTTTAAATGTTTCATGAACCTTTGGTTGTTTATTTACTTCTGTGGGTTAGACAAAGTTGGATCTGCTTTCATTTGCCTCTGAATGTAAATAATACTCACTTATGTTGGTGTTCTTTTGTTTATATAAAAGTAAATTTGCCATGGCATGATAAGATAAAATAGGTCCCTCTAACTGAAACATTCATGTGTAGTAAATGACATGTGAAAACCTCTGCCATAACGCCTTTCTGGAGGTTGGAGATCATTCCTTCATATCCTCTGCTAGCTCTAATTTTAGCTAGAGATGCAGATTTTCTATAGTTATTATTTAGGGTAATGAAATTACTGTGACCTATAGAATCTTTGTTGGTTTATACACTTCTGATATGGTGAAACAATATGTATAATATTGTTCTAGGCTTCTGGGTGATGGTTTGGGGACTTGGATAGTGTGTATAGGCAACTATTTTTTTTAAAGGTGCTCGTTTGGCCCCTTCATATAGCTTGTATGTGTTTCTTGTACCTCTTTTTAAGTATATGAGATAGCATGGTGTGCATTATATAGCTTAATATGTGCTTTCTGCCAAATTATACCTTCTAGTTACTGTCTATTGCATGTTAGGCCAGTCGGACTGTGACCTAACATCTGAATCGGTGACTTCGACTCAATCAGCGATTTGTTCTGAGCTACTTGGAGGTGTAGTATGATGTTTAGCTTGTGAGTTGTGGTACTTGCTCAAATCATCTACACGTGCATATGCATAAATTTTCATCAACAAGGAATTGCCAGTGGAGTTAATGAACCAAATTCAATATTGTTTAAATTAGAGTTTCTTTAGCTGATAACATTATTGATATTATGCGGAATTTTCTTTTGTATGTGTAATTCTTGGATTGAATTGATTTAGTTAAGATGGAATATGCATGATAGCATTGGAGATTTATTTGTCTTGAAGTGTTTATAATATAACTAAAGAACAATGACTTGTATTGGTTAATAAGATTGAAGTTTCAATTAGTTTTATTGGAATTGAGGGTGGAACTTGCTGAAATATAAATAAAATAAGTCATTTTAGCCTTGAAGCTTGTAATGCTGTCTTGATTAATTCTTGTAATGAATCTCTAAATTAAGTTTAGAGGTATTTGGTTGGTAAATTTTGGTTACATGTTAAAATTATAAATAGATTAAGGGGCCATTTGTTTTTGATAATGGACTTATGGTGCAAATTATAATTGAATTTCAATTGTAATTTTGAAATTAGGTTGAGATTTGATGGGTTATTAATATTCAACTTGTTTAAGGAGGTGTAAAGGTATGTTAACGTTAGATGATGGAGGTTTAATTCTGGAATGTGAACTTGTTTTGAAATGGTTTAGAAAATATCATAAGCAATATGATTTCTATAATTACTTAAGCTTGATGAATAAACCTAATGATATAAAAATATAGGGATTTTAGTAAGCCATTATAAAGATGAACAAGGTTGTTTATGACCTAAATTGTAGAGATTGGGAAGTATGGTTATCGTAATTATTGATACAGTATTGTCTGAACATATGTTCATAAAATTTAACCATATCATTTAGTAAGAATTCTCTCTGATATCCTATTGAAAACAACTATATTGAATAGCTATTATTTAAGTAAATTATTGATCCCCACAATCGAATAGATTATAAGTGAGAATTATAATATTATTATACAAAATAAGTAATAATGTAAGTAGTATAGTGGCAAATTATTGGTATAAATGTTAAACCTTTACTTCCGTTGATAAATTCTTGCTCGGTACTTGAATAACAATTAGGAATATCATTATATTTAATGGAGTAGGTATAGTGGTATGTTTATACTTTTATGATAGTATGAAAAACTAATGTTCAAAATGCTATGCTCTTACATGCCGTTGCCTTAGTATATGACTATTTAAGATCATATAGTTACATATGTAAGTATGATATGAAATTTATATGCATATACAAACATGTAAAGAATGGAAATACCTTAAAATATAATGAAGTGAGAAATATTATGAAATACTCGTTTCTTTATGAATCTTTGTTTAATACTTGAATAACACAAATGAATATCATTATTATAAATGGAATAGACATAGTTTTATGTTTATGCTCTTAGGGTATCATGAGAAGATCGACGATTAAATGCTATGCACTTACATGTGTTTGCTTTAATATATTGGTGTTTTAAGATTATGTATTTAGATATGTGATTATGACATTGAACTGATATGCATCTATAGGCGCTAAAACAATATGAAATGGTGTGGGTAGATATTGATCTCAGATTTGTAACTGAATATATGTATTTGAGGTATTAGTTGAGTATATATGTGATGGTTAAATTGAGTACTATAGAGCAGATGAGATGGCTATAACGAATCATGCAGGTACGTCTTTCTGAAATGACTATGTGTTTATGTGCTGTTTTAGACGCTCATAGTGAATGTGATTATATATGATTTCATTTTCATGAAAGCAGTTTAGTAATGCATAAACTATTATGACAAGTATAAGTATTGTTAATATATGGCTATTAGAAAGTTTAAAAGTAAATTGAAAGAATGTATATTAAGTAAACTCCTTTGATGAATGAAGAGTAATGTAAGAGAAATTGTTGAATTATTGTGAACTAATTCATGACATAAATGAATGATGGTTCACAAACTGTACAAAACTATTGAATGTTCTGAATAACTGTATTATCTGGATTGAAATGATGATAAAGTTGATAAATGTACTGAAAGTAAGTGATCTTTTGTGCCCTTAGAAAATAGTTTGGCAGTAAAAACTAGCTCAGGATATAATTGGCTAGCCATAGGGATTCTGTACCGCGGTGCAAGTCATGGCGACTTGCTTAGTTATGGTAGGATCACTGATCTCCATAACTTCTGTTTGTATCTGGTATCTGCTACGTGGAAAAATGGTCTTTGAGATCATTTTTCAGTCTGTTTGTGGCCCATGGGGTCCACATCCCATATATCCAGTCAGAGTATTTCTATTGGTACTG